>NTHP01000273.1:564480-597315 GCA_003416845.1 Oplegnathus fasciatus
GCAAATGTGAATCTGTGTTGGTGTGTGTGCTAAAGATGAAATCAAAGTACAAAGAGGCGTTCAACAAGAGGAGCATAGAGTACAGAGGATAAACCTAAAGTTACAACTAAATGTTTTGGAACAAAGCTCCTAAAACCAAAAAATCTGCAGCAAAACTGATTTGAGCGTCCTTTCGTGTGTAAGCAATGCACAAATTACAGATGAGCAGGTTCTTTCAGTATTTTATAAAACATATGAGCCTGTGATATGATGGACATAAAAGAATGACAGCACAAAATGAGAATACACAGTATTTTCTGATGAAGTATGAGTCGTGCTTTGACATCAAACTTTGTTTATGGCCGACAAAGAAGTGACAAACTATATTCCTGTAAAAAAAGTGATATACAGCATATTACTGGGAAGTGAATGTAAAGCCTTGCGAAGACATTTAATCCAAACTGAGAATGTAGCTCCTCTGCTGAGCAGGACTGGTTTGTAAAGGACATTAGTGCGTGACTTCATCTGCTGATCACAAGTTACTTTATTTAGACAAGAGTTGGTAACACAGTTCCACATGATTTGAATTGATTTCCACAGAGAATTTATCTGTAGGAAAAATAGTTTTTTAAGAAGACTTATTTAGAACCTTTACTTGAGTAAAAGCAGCAATATCACTGTATAAAGATAAGCTAATAATAGTTCTTATAAGAGTAGAGTTACTCCAACAGAGGACTGAGGCATATTTACTGTTTCAGGCTTTTCAGTTTAAAACCATCATCAGGAGCAGATACAGCTGTTGGGGAAACAACTGCTGATAAATACTGGGTGTGCTAACTTAGCTGTTGTGTCCCAACACTTCTAAATGCTCCTGATGATGGTTTAAAAGTACATTTGAAACAGAAAACATCTCTTTTGTTGGAGTATGCAGACCAAAAACAGGCCTGCGTTAAAACAGCGCATGGGGCTGCTTCGTTGGGGGTGTTGTTGGCGATGAAACATGATCTAGGAAGTCCGGTTGTAGTAACGGATTGGTGCATTTAAATGTGTATCAGACAGCACAACATTGCGCAGCGGGTTTGTATTATTCACAGACAGGATATTACAACTTTAGAAAGTATTTTATCTTTGAGCACGATGACGGTGAGGTAAAAACTTGATTCTCAACAACGCAGCAGGTATTGCTTTCATTGACTGTATTGGCGACATCAGCATGTCTACATCTGCAAGTCCAAACTGCAGCAGCTGTCACTCTTCTTGCCTGTAGGTGGCACAGGTTGGACTGAACCTGCAGTAGCTGGATGATTGTGGTTGAACCTGGTTCCAGTTGCTTCACATCACTGACTCTCTGTCCTTGTCGTTTTCATGTAAAGTGACACCGTGTTGTCAGATGGATCGCCGGCAGCTTCACTGTTGTTGCTGCTGCTCATATTTCAGTCACTTCCTGTGAACGTTCCCCGAGCCAATCAGCCACGTGGCAGCGCTTTACCGAATCCTGGACGGACTCCAAGACAGTTGGAACTGTGAAATCTAGAGGCCCGATCATTACGTGAAACATTAGTCTCCATTCATGTAAAAGAGCTTTGAGAGTTTTCCAGCGGTCGATGTATCAGGTCTTTGTTTACGTCACGAGTGTCGCTGTGGGCAGAGAAAATGATGGAGATCTTGAACTAGTTTAACAAATGAATGAATGGACTCTGAAGGGTTGATGATTGGATTATTCAGTGTGGCATTTTTCAGACTCATAGACTAGTAACCCTGCATTATATACAGAGAGTCCATTAACTCACTGTGGATCTATTTCTTTAAAAAGAAACCAGAGTAGTGGTTATTAGGTGCATTAGATGATTTAATAATTTGATGCTCTAAGCTGAGCAGTAATGTTGTATTATTGAACCACTGCCTTCCAGACGTGTAGTCTGCTAAGCATCCTCGAACTGAATCAAACTTGTGCAGCAGTATTTTTCTGAAGACAGGAACATCTAAGGAGAACGCTCAGTGTTATCACGACCGCCACAGAATTTTGATAAAAANTTGATCAACTAACTGATTAATCGACTATTAATCTATTTATTTTTTAACATGAACACGTAACATAAACATTTGAAGGATTCCTCAAATTTGTTTTGTCAGAGAGTTGTAAACTAAATATGCACTGAGCGGGACATTTTACCGTTGAAAAATAAACTTGTCAAATACATTATCAGCAGATATAAAAATAGATTTTTAACTGTAAACTTTACTGAAAATTAAATCAATATCAAGAACAAATATACACAACAGCGATGAGAAAACTAAGAGTCAATTTTTTAAAAGTGCTCCCTATAAAACTCTCATCAAAACTATATTAAACTGTACCCAACTATAATAAACATTAAATTAAGCAATGTGTGGTCGAGGGCTGCCACGAGCGATTATTTTCATTATCGATTAATCTGTCAATCATTTTCTCGCTTAATCGATTAGCTGTTTGGTCCATAAAATGGTGAAAAATGTTGATCACTGTTTCCCAAAGCCCAAGCTGACGTCCTCAGATGTCTTGTTTTGTCCACAACCCAAAGATATTCAGTTTACTGTCACAGAGGACCAAAGAAACCAGAAACATATTCACATTTGAGAAGCCGAAATCAGAAAATTTGGACACTTTTTCTTAAAAAATTACTGAAAACAATGAATCGATTATTAAAATAGTTGACAACTAATACTATACATCTGAACATTGTGAACATAAAAATATTGTTAAATGAGCTTTAAATTAATTTAAGAATTAAGGATTTGTGTTATGTCATATGTAATGTATTAACCCATCCTTCATGAACTGGTGCTCTTTTGGCATTTTTTGTATTTATCAGTCCACATTTACACTGATATGATGAATCTGTGATAACCTAATATCAGCCAATAACAGCGACTAGTTATGTGTCAACAGCATATTCATGTTAAGTCACTTTAAAGCTCAATCTTATGAATTGATTAATGGCTTTATTTTGCAGAAGGCAAAGCTTTAAAAATGACACAGTTACACTCAAAGTGGTTTGTGCTACACACCTGCAGCTCCACGTAAAATCACCCAGAAGAAGGTCGGCAGACTTTTCCTTGTCTGTATCTGAAGGCTGTTCCTCAGATCTTCACATTCAGAGCTAAATTCCTTTAAACCTGGCTGGTCACACTAATACTCACACAGCAGCTCCCCCGCCGCTCTGTGTCCTAATGTGGCAGGTAATTGCAGGACTCCGTAATGAACGCTTTGCTCTGGAAAGGTTGCCTTGGCGACAGGCCATTGATACGGGCCTTAATGAAGCTGATTAATCTCCAGACTCCCGGGGACTGCCGTCAAACTCTGCTGTGCGTTAACCAAGAAATAAACTCGGAGGTGTTAAGGTGACCTAACGTCGCCTGAGAGGTCTTTACGTAAGGTGTAGGGTACCCTGGGAGCTCTGTGAAAGCTCTGTCTGAGCAGGGGCTCCTGGGAAATGAAGTCCCCCGCCTCCCTAAAGTTCATTTTCTGAGTCTGAGGAAGGAAAGGTGCCTTTGCTTCTGTTTCAGACAATTATGTGTTCATGTTGGTCTGTATTGTCATGTGGCTATTTGGTTGGATAATATTATTGTGCATTTTCAGCACTGTTGATGTGGGCTTTCAGTCAGACAAAAGTCAAAGATTTTCCAGGTAAAAGGAACAGAAGCCTGCGAATTTAAACACTGTGTCCATAAAAGTTTGGTGATTGATGATGTTAAAGGATGAACTTTCAAGGATTTATATATCGAAAGGACAAAAAAAATCCTTGACCACTTGTACTCACTTTATTAAATGACAAGTGACCGACAGTGTGTGGGAGGTTTTTGGTTCTTTCACAGTCAGTTTATGATCCAACACACCTGCAGAACTTTTATAGTGAAAGAAAATTTGGAAAAGAGTAGAACTGCCTTCTAATACATACACTATATGTGCTTTTAAATAACTTGGTTTCATCCCTCTGAATCACCGCCCACATCTCCAGTTTGTTCAGAGCTTCAGTTAGACGTGATGTTGTCGCCGTGTTCTCCCCGTTGGAAAAACAGTCGAGCTTTGTAGTCAGGATTAAGAAACCCGCTCCAGCACTTACTACCACAGCTTCTGTGTCGACTGAAAATGGAGTGATTTTACTGTATAAACTAATTTTTACTGTCACTGGGACTTTTTACATTATTAGTTCCTATTACAGCAGTTTATGGCGATATGATGCTAAAATTTTGGAAAAATTGTTGCATGGTTGGGATTTGGTTAATCTCTCTGCTTGGAGGCCGGTAGAGCAGTGCTGGAAGAGTGAACGTATCGACTGACAAGTATTTCCTGTAAATATCCTGGCACGCGTCCTGTTTCTGTCTGTTCAGTGTCTTTACCTTCCTTCAGCCCGGTATGATTCTTTTGAAATGCTTGTGTTGAACTGGATGAAGTTTGGTCTCTGATGCTAAAAGGCTTTCCTCACTGATCGTCTGTCAGAGGAGCTGAATGCTGCTGTGACCTTTCAGTTGTGGTCTGCTGCTCCTTCAGACTCAAAAGCACTGACATTTCAGTGAAGACACTCTGTTCTGACAGTCACGGTCATTGATCAGGAAGGAACATTACAAATCTGAGCACACATGGGGAAGTTTAGGGATTTTTATTGGTTGTAAATGTGCATTATGTTCTTGTCATGACAGGTGGATGATATTATTTCCTGTTTTGAAGTTGCACAACAGTTGGATTCCCCCTGCTGCATGAAATACTGAATTGTGAAAAGCAGCATCCATGCATTTCTTTTTTTAATGGTAAAGAAAAATATAATAAGAATTGCAGCAAAAACTCAAGGACTAAACTAGTTCAAAAGACTGGCAATTTGTTTCTCACTTTGATTTACAAAAGCACAAGTTTATTCAAAAGCCATTGAACACAACTCCTCAGAGGAGTCTATAGTTTCCTGATGGTTCACCAGTCGGCTGCTCTGTAATCGTTCCCACTGTGTCTTTAACTTATTCACCCCACACCACAGAGCCACGACTCTGATGACTCATCACTTCTTATTGACTCAGAGGCTGCTGCTGGTAATATTAATTCATGTCAGTCAATAGGAGATGACCTATCACAGCCACTTCTTGAATCCAGAGTAAGCTTGGATTGAGCCCGACATGAGTCAGAGGAGGAGAATAGAAATATGTTTTGCAGCCGGTTGCGCCATCAGCTCGCCTACCTTCATTTATCAGATGAAATTTACGATACTGAGCTGCTCCGCTGGAGTTAGGGAGGTGTATGGAGTAAAGTCCAAGGTCCTGATACATTAATGTTTTCACTGTCAAGTTTCCTGAGTAGTCTGTGATGAAAATGAAAGCTTTAAAGAGTTCAGAGCACACTTTTCTCATCTTTAGGCTTCTGGCATCCTTGTCAGACCTGATGCAGTTTACGATAGAATGTCAGGAGGTCAGTGTAACCTTTGCTAATAGTCAGATCTTTGTTGTTTGTTGCAGGAGTTTGTGGCTGCTGTGGGCCACTGAGGCCGAGGTACAAACGCCTGGTGGACAACATCTTCCCTGAGGACCCCAAAGTAAGTAACTGCAAGCATTACACATCCCCTATTAAATGAAAGTTATTTGGCCAATATGTAGTATATGCCTTTTAAGACTAAATTGTACTCTAACGGCCACCTTGGCAGGTCTCTGGCATGGCCTACGCTGGCCTGTAACTTAGAGTGAAAATCCTATTTTTCAAAAAGAGAAGAATAAGGTATCTGATTAGAGCGCACATCAATTAGAAAGCTCTTGTAGAAAAGTTATGTAGCACCTTGCAAAAGACTGAATTGGAGTTTTGTCATTTGGCTGTTTGATCTTGAGTAAAATGGGGGGAACTGGCTCTGGAAATGCCTTGATACTGTTTGCAAGTTTACTGCCAAAAAAACCCCAAAACACTTATTGCAGGTTTAGATATTTTTCCTCAAAGGCAACTCCAAACGGTTTGCAGACCGGCTCATGTACAGTCAAAGCTGTTGGAATATAACCGCTCTGTTTCTGTTCCTGCTCACCTACTGTAGCTTTACCACAGCTACCTGTGCTCTCCCCGGCAGAGCAGCGACTCATTCAGAAGTGTGGTTTGGAGGTTTCAGACTGACTAACTGGTCGTCCAACTGGCTGATGTCTTCTTCAATGGGCCCTGCTTGTAGAGGGGCAAAATTTCATTACAATTTACACTACACGTAAAAAATGGAAAAAATAAAGACACAACGAGAAAACGGTAGAAAAAAGGTCTACCCCAGCAAATCACAAAAAGTGTCACTGTTTCTACATTAGACAGCATATGGCAGTCACAGTCTGGGCCTTTAGCAGTGTATTAACACTGTGCTTGGTGCCCAGTTGTTATCACAGTGTTGAGGTTGCTGTGGAGACCCAGTGACACCTCCACCACCAGAGAGCTTCCCAGCCACAACACAGAAATAATTGCACGACCACGGAGCCACATGAAGGCTTCAGACTTTGATAAATCTGGCCATTAAATGTGACATGGCTTTGATAACAGGACCATGACAACTTATTATCACCCGTTTGATTGTTCGCGACCCCTGTTAATTAAAACTCTAAATGTGTACGTGGTTTGTCCCATACACACGAGTGATTTTTATTTATTTATTTTTTTATCTCTTCATCCTCCCCCCGATATCTTCTCCAGGGCCTTTGGTGCAAGCAAACAGGTGCAGTGGGAAATCGAAACGCTCGAATGGTCGAGACCTTGTCAAATTAATTATCACTTGCTGAGAGCCTGAGGAGCTGAAACACTCAGGGGACAGCCGGTCTCGAATTAACTCCCTCCTCTTTACGTATGACACCTGGTGGCAATATATTTATATTGGCTGTCTGTTGTCATATACAGTATGATGCTGAAGTTCACACTGAGTCCTTTAATTGCCTTTTTGGAAACTTATAATCGACCTGTGCACCAGCGTGAGCTGTTGTCTTTTGTTTTTATCAGTGGACTCAGAATAAAGTGAGGACCATTTCCAGTGTGTTTTTTTTCCACTTACTGTAGTTTCACTTGTGTTTGGAAGGTTTCTAATTGTGTGCAGTTTCAGTCTCGATGATATTTTCTGAGCAGTGATCTGTGTTGTTCAGTCATTTGTCGTAAAAGCAGAATAGCCGAACCAAACTCATTCACAGGCCATTTAACATCACTCTCAGTTTTAATGTCACTGAGGAGAGTTTTAAGAAATGGAGTCAGAATATAAATAAGTTGGTTTAATGTGTGAAGAGAATTTCTTGACTTGGACTTTGATAAGTTGAAAACCTTCCTAGCTCAATGACTTTTTAAAGTACATTTACTGAAGTTGAAACTGATAGAAGTATTATTTAGAAAAGTTCGAGGTGTTTTATTATACATTTTGAATTGGTCTTGGAGTCTCGATTGGCTTGGCTTGTCTTAGTTTTCTATATGTTTTCTATATTTGCTTCTTACTTGGTCTGGAACAAAACCAGAAGCATCAAGAATAAGAAAACTAAATATAAGATCCAGATATTGATGCCCAAATCCAACCTGATCGGTAGTCAGATCGGCTATTCTATGTTTTTCTTATTGTCAACAAATGCCATGAAAAGAACTGTTAGTCCGTCTCTCAGTACTTTCTGACTTCCTGTCTGTGGCTCTCAACTTCAAGCACATTGGTTCCTACTGAAGACGTAAATCTCCTTTAAAAAAAACAAACACCTCAAAACACCAAAAAGGCTCACTAATTTCTTTAAACGGCTGCTCACTGTAGTTTTTATCAAACAAACAGGAATAAATAGTGCATTTGTTGGGGACTATTTTAAGTGGCGGATGAATCCCCATTTGGTGCTCTAGTGAGTATTTGGGGCATCAGAACGGTGTATGTGGGCTTAAGTTCAAATAAACTACAGTGTGTGTGTTCATGGTGATGAAGGAACATGTCACCCAGTGCAACAATGTGGCTCATTGATGTGTTTTTAATCGTTTTTGGACAACAATGGAGCTCTGTGGCACAGAGGAAGAAGATGTATCAGGCTGTGATAAACACACAATACTTGTTAGTAGATACATTCGCTCTTGTTTTGACTGCACATGGAATTTGTTGACAATAAAAAATAAGAATCTCACCAGTCTTATCCTTTAAACCCTGTGAATCTGGACTGCCTTGTGTTTTCTTCAGGATGGCCTCAGTAAATCTGACATGGAGAAGCTGACCTTCTACGCTGTGTCGGCTCCAGAGAAACTGGACAGGATCGGAGCTTACCTGGCCGAGAGGCTGAGCAGAGATGTGGTGCGACACCGCTACGGGTGAGTGACATTTGACCTTGAGTTTTCTTTGTTTTTGTACCTACTGCCAAGGAAGATTGGGGCTTCCCTTTTACAACTGCTGCAACTTAAACATCACACATGAGTGCAAGAAAACAATAAACAAGAAAACTCAGTGTAATCTCACACATGCTAAAATCATGGAACTTGATAGCAGTTTTTCTGATGTCTGTTGAGGATAACTGTCCACTCAGTGAACATAAAAAAGACTCTCCTTGTAACTTCAGATGTTCACAATAATCAATACTTTTTCTTCAGTATCAAAGTAATCCAGGTGATCCGTGGTTACAATGCAAACGGAACCTGCTAGTACTCTCAAAGAAACCATCATTAAACTCATTAGAATGGGTTCTATAATATTAAAGGTCTTGTCCATTTACATTTCCCTGAACCATTTAGTCCTTTCTGCTCTCCTAAAATGAGCTAAGAGACAAAAATATCCCTCATGTATTTCTAAAAGAAGACTGACGGCACCAAATCAATACAGTGATTTTAATGTCAGAAATGGTGTTTAATTGGCTGTGACTTTTATTCCCCAAAGCTGACAGTCAGAGAACAAACGCATCTCCCTCTCTTCCGTCTGTAATCATGTGTCGTTACAAAACCATTTGGCACCGCCTAAAACGCTACGTCCATCCAACAAAGTGACATGTCCGTATGCTCGGGTTTGTTATGTCACTCAAACCCCAAAGCTGTCGTTAGATTTGGCTTTGCCTCCCAGATGGAGCAAAATGACTGATAAGTCCATTTCTGCTCCTATAAATTCATTTCATTCAATGTACAGTACATGAGCAATGTCCACTTTGTCCTCAGTATCAAACCTGATACCACATGAACATTTTTTAAAACTGTATCCACAATAACGCTGCTGAGATGCTCTGTTTGCATCATTAGAACAACAGTGAAAGATTTTTCCATGTACCAAATAGTTTTTTAAAGAAATACTTCAACATCTGCACCAAATACCACCATAATAAATTAATGATAGGTAAACTTTCAGTTTTTCCAGGCTGCAGGGTTTTAAAACTGTATCTTAAAGTTCTCAGATCTGCCTTAAAGGTGGTGAATATTAAGTTCAGTTTATGTTTCTGTCAGCAGTTAAATAATATTTTTTAAGGTTGACAGATGATGTTGGACTGACATCATTTTATATGGAACTAAAACAGAACTAAAACAAATACGTCTTAATTTTAATTAGAAGAATTAGATTTTCTTCAGAGCGGAAAAGCTTGTTAACATTATTATATCGAGGTTAATCACACCTCTACATCAAAACTTGTGTTAATTAAATTCTCAGGTTGTTAGCAGCCAGGAAAATCATTAATGCACTTCTGTTGTTTGACAGTGAGCAACATTTGTCCACAGTTAAGTTTCCTTTTTCTTTTTTTTGGAAACACGAATACGTCACCAATTTGGCGACAGTCTGTTGCTGAATAAATCGTTGACTTCATCGGCTGAAATGACAGCTTAGCGACAGGTTTAGTTAACTGTAGCTAATTATCAGTAATTCTGTGAGATGGCTAAAGTACAAAATGAAACACGTAGCTGGTGTGTGGTTCTTAGCCAAAGGCGGTTTTCTCAAGAAAGAAGCACCGCTCTATTGTTATGATGCCAGAAAAAAATAGTTTTTTTTCTTTTGAAGAAGACCGGCAGAGCGGTGAGCCTCTGTCCAGATAAACAATGGAGCTGATGGCATTGCGTCGTTTTCAGACAGTTGTTAGCAGCTAGTTCATTACCTGCTGAGTGCAAATGACTTGCAGCTATAGTATAAATATTACACACTAGAGAACCAGTGCATAATTTATAGAAAATAAAAAATATAAACATAATTTACACAATCGCGGTGTTGGACAGAAAAATCACAATTAAGTATATATACCGTGCAGGTATGTGGTGATAGCCATGGAGGCTCTGGACCAGCTGCTGATGGCCTGTCACTCCCAGAGCATCAAACCCTTCGTGGAGAGTTTTCTGCACATGGTGGCCAAACTGCTGGAGTCCAGAGAACCAGACCTGCAGGTCCTGGGAACCAACTCGGTAAGAAAAAACTTTCGGTCTGGTTGGAACAAGAAATTACATCAAAACATTTCAATGACAAGACGTTTTCATGCCACAGGAGGTTTTATTGGGTTTTTTTGTTTAAGAAAAGATTGCAGCAAGTTATTTTTGTGAGAAGCTTTCAGAACTCGCAGGAATTCGCAGGAGTGCCACAGTATTTAGGTTATTTTTTGATACCTGAGCAGAAATGCAGAGATGTTGTCATTCAAACACAAACACTCAGAACAGTTGATGGCTGTGTAAGGCTGCTCTGTTCCTGCCGATGGTCCCTTGTAGCCTTTTTAGAGCCATTCATATATAACATGTAGACTTATTAATGTTATCAGAATCACCTTATGAGCCAAATACAGTGAACATGGAAAGCTTTAGATGGTGACATCCAGGAGGATGCAGAGTTGTGTTATTGAAGTAAACGTTTACATTACAACAACTTTACAAACTGTTTTAAACCTGAAAACTCACTTGTACTCACTCTATAAAAATGTTTCAGTCTGTAGGTAAAATTTAAAATTTCAGGAATTTTACCTGATGTAGTCTATAATGGAGCCTAAGCGTGGCGAAAATGTTTAAAAAAATTATCAGACAAGTCAAAAATATAATTGAATACATCAATAAATACTATTGTTAATTTGTTGTTAGTTTACTGGAGTGTAAACAAATTAAAATGCTTTATATTTTTAATTGAATCTTCTGTGAGTTGGTAAAAAAAGGCAAAAAGCAGTTTTTATTTTTTCCTTCATGCCCAATCAGTTGATAAAATAAATTGTAAATATTATTATATTATAAAATAAAAACTTATGGCATGACATGCCCATCGCGGTATACTGTATATGCATAAAGAGAATTGGAAATGTGGTGAGGAAATGTAAATGTTGCTTGGGGGAATATAGATAAATGATAAAACCGTGGAGCTGAAAAATAAAATGAGCCAGTGAGATATAAACAGAAGACTGAAATAAATTAAGTTTTAATTTATGTATATAAATTGAAACTTAAATATTAGAAAACAGCCTTCTTTGACTGTATTGTGTTAAACATGTGTCCAGCTGTTAATTATCAAACTCTGACCAGCTGCCCTGCTTGTGCTTCTCTTCTTGTGCATTAAGTTTCTATCTCGTTCTTCCTGATCATCAGAGGCGATATGCAGTACCTGGATATCCATCACAAGCATTTTTAGCGGTTAGCCAGAATTCATAGAACAACGGTTACATATATGTAACTTCTCATTTTCATCGCACGTCCCTACCTGATTGTAGCTGAACTTTCTCCAACTTCTAAAAGCTTTGTTTTGTTTTTTTCTCTCTCTTTTTATGACAGCATCAGTTTAGTTACTAGATGACAGGGCGAACAGTAACCTCACCAAATAAATATGTGACACTGAGGGTGATAAAGTCTTTTAACCTGAAGGCTGATTTTACATTTCAAGTCTAATCATTTCTTCCTCCTGTAATATACTGCAGGAAATCCTGAAGACTTACTACTTCTCTATAATTTTCTGCTTTCTATTCATATTATTATACTTTTCCACTGTTTGTGAAAAAGTGCCTGATGAGCTTCACAATAGCCTCTTATACTTGAATTTATTTACTTATTAATATCACAAAGCAGGTCAGATGTCAAATTATCTTAGTTAAAATTCTCTAGTTGTGCAGCTTGTCATTTAAAATGTTTGCCTTGAAATGAGAGAATCCATCTTTTGTGATTTTGCTGTGAAGACAAACCAAAATGATCATAAAGCCACACTTCATACTGCACACACCCATACACACAACAAACAGACCATAAAACCCATCACTCAGCTGCAGCCCAGAGGTTGATGTTGGTGGTTAAATACCTAATTTAACTTTTACTGTGGCAGTGGAAATGGCCCTATACCATATCCTGTGAAAGACTCTAATTATTATTAGCCTCTATAAGCCGCCAGCAAATGTCAGCTCCATTTCTCCTTCCAAGTCTTCTGAAGGTGAACCCGAAGTTTTTTTTCTTCATGCCTCCTATTCTGAGCCTGTCGTCCTTGCCATTGTTGGCGGTTCATCTTAGCAGGAAACGGAGCCGAAGGTTTAGATGCGAAAGCCTTTGCATTATTTATGTGTGGTATTTAGACTCTGACAGAGGAGGAGAGCGGATGCAGAGACAGGTAGGTGAGTTGGGAGGTTGGGAGGGGGGGTTTCGACAGGGGTACAGACCGCCTTTAGGTGAGAGCCGTGTTAATTAAATTTTCCTCACGGCGCCGACTACAGAGCCGAGACGCTCCATTTAATGTTGGTGTTTGGTTTTACATCGTAGCTGAGGAAAACGAAGCACTTGTGTTTGTTCTGTCGGGTAATGATCAGTTTAATGAGTTTGTTTGAGATGTCTGCAGAACAACACCAACACCGAGCTCAACAAATTACAGCAATTTTGTTGAAAGACTGTTTGAAACTGGCCGGTCGCTTCAATGGAACCTCAGCAGTGACTAATTAGTTACGAACATCACACATTTGGATTTTTTTCTGGATACTCGTCTGCAGAGCTGCTTACAGTGGGCTGAAGAATAGAATCAACTTCATGTCCTCTATCAGCAACATTACTAGCAAGCAAGAAAAGGATGTCACCGTGCGTAGTTCCATCTTATTACGACTTGGGTCTTGTTTTGATAGTTTTGTCCATCACTTCCATCAGGAACATTAACCGTGTACTCACCAAGCTAATGGATGTTTAAAAGAGACAGTTTGATTTTACAGTTCACCTTTGTTTTCTCTTCCAAATAAGTTTGTCTGTTTCCAACTGGTCTGATCATCTGACTGCTTGTGTTTGTTGACATGTTGTCATGACCCGTTAAAATATATTCTTCACCAAATTTTGGAAAATATTGAATGAAGTTTGTAGAAGGATTAGTTTGCAAAAAATACAAAATGGAAGAAATTCTCTTTAGGCGGAGAAGGGTGGGGCCTGTACTTGTTGTGTCTTGATCCAAGGAGTTTCAAGTGGGAGCAACCACACCTTCCAGAAGTGGTTTTCCCCATTGTACATTTCTATTTAAAACTATTTTTAAATGATCTTAATGTTTTTTTTTTAAGATAGAGACACAGAGGTTTCCTGATTTAACAATACTATAGGTTTATGTTATGGCCATCGGTGTGAATTACTTCTATTTAAGTGTTCTTCTGTCAGTTAATATGATGGATGGCTCCAAATGCAATACCCACGAGCCTCAGTCACCATTGCTGTGGAGCAGTCAGAAGTGGGAATTGGAGTTTCAGAGAATTCAAAACGCTTTGTCGCAACAGCTGGGAACAAGACATGTTGCCATAGTTACTGAATAAAAAAATAAAAAAATCTGAATCTGAAAGTGAACTGATTTAAGCCACTGAATATTTCATCATTCCTACAAAGTGAAATCTTAAGCTCCAGCGGCACGCACCACAGAATTTTTATTTCTCTGATTGGATGTTTGAACATGAGACTCATAGCGGACTTCTCTCCTTCCATTTTTTTTATATCTGCTGGCTTGTACCTTTGACTTTTTATTGGAAAAACAAAAAAACCCCAAATATTTTCATATCCATCCAAGTCAGTCACCTCACATTGCCTGTGAGAAAATGAACTCGACTGTATTCCAACTGTATTCAGAAAAAAATAGGAAAAAAGTGTTTTGAGCCTCTAATGTAAAGTGCTTTTTGAATGGCCGCATGGTGGCGCTGTGGATTCCAGATTGACATACAAACTTTCCACCAAATGTCACTGAAATCTGTGTTGTAACTTATGAGATATTCTGACTAACACACGAAAAGAAAACCTCATGGGTGGAAGTAATAAATCATTCTGTAAATAATAATACAAAGGTTTTCCAATCAATCAAAGAATGACATATTCGTTAGAAACATGCACCATTTGTCACCTTTAATGCAACTCTTTTCCCTCTTACAACAGACCAGCTTTTTTATTTTTACCCTGTCCAGCATGTGTGTGCAACTTCAGTATAAATGTGTGTGTCACCAGAGTGTTTCTCTCCTTCCTATGCTGCCAGGCATTCGCTGTTTCCAAATTTATCTGCCAGTTAACGTTGTCACAAGAAATTGGCAGACTGCAGCGGCTAGAAGTGTATCTTCCTCCACTCCATCTCAATAGAAGAGACACTCATCGGTCCACGCTCAGGCACATGAAGCCACTGAGTCAGACACACAGGGGAGTTTATATGTCGGGTATTTATAGCCTGTGGAGCCAGATGTGCCGCACATACAGCCAAGAGTTTCCCAAGAAAATCTGTATTTCTGTTTGTCTAGTCAATCCTCTTCCCATTTTCTTCTTGTTTTAGTACTCTGATCAGATTTGTGCACAATCTCTGGATAATAAAAAGTTCTTGGTCAGTGTTTTCAGAGTTTAAAAAGTTTGGAACGAAAACAAAATGCAAACGAGATTACCCTGATTTTCTTTTATTTCCCCTAGTACATCCAACTTAACCATAAACCAGTTTGATGCTTCTGAAATGGGCTTTACCAACAAAATGTCGTCTTAAATCTGAGTGAACTTTACCAGTAATCCGTCTCTCCTCTGTTAGATTGCTTCTGTTGCTTTCACTGTGGCCTTTGTTGTCCTTCTTCACTTGTGATTTCACAGTGAGTTAGTTCACAGATGGCCAGTGAAGTGTTGGCTCCTCTTATAACAGAGAGACCTTCATTAGTCCACAGTAAAGTCTTTGTTTTTTCTCTGTTTGAGGCCTTTTGTGTAAAGCTCAGACCTAAAATCAGAAACTGTGTTACGCATCTCATCAAATAAAACTCTTCACAGATGCAGGGCCCGATTAACCCGCATGGGGGGCCCCCGGGGCAAATATGAATATAGATTCTCCAATCCTGCCCCTGGTTCCCCAGTTTCATTTGGTTATACATTTGAGCATGAAAGCATCATTCTTTCTCTTGGAAATAGTAGCTCGACAACATAATATTGCCTGAAGGTCTACTCTCTAGGTTTTTTTGAAAAATAAAGCAGGTTGTTTTTTAGCAGAACGTTAGTCAAGATTATCTTCTCGGAGTGGTTATAATTTGATTAAACGCAAATGTATTTAAGAATATTTTGCTATGTGAGCATAACATCAACTGAAGTGTTTAACATGCCAAAATAAGATTTTAACACAGGGTCCTACAAGAATTGGAAGCGTCAAGGTTATGTTTCAGGTTAACATTTCAGTTTATGCTCTGCTATCGTGCATTTTACCAAACAAATCTGCAACAATCAGTTTACCATCAAGTTTTAGCCTTGAGGGTCTGGGGCTTTGAGGGTAGTTACCTGTTTTGTCCAGTTGGTAACCCAGCCTTGCCTTAATTTGTACTTTTTTGACCCCAAATTGCTTTGAAACATTAATTTTAACATCAGAATCATGTGAAATGATATATGATCATTTGTCATTATATGAGATATATGAATAATCGAAAAAGGATACTATTTCCCATCTAACACAACACAAAAACACAGCACGTCAGTATAACATTGGTCGCGAAGTTCTTCAAAACTTTCTTCAAACATACATTAACGATGTAATGTACAGTCACGTATTGCTTCTGCTTTATGTCTGTAGGGAATTTAACCCCAACAGATTAGTGAAAACATTTTCTCGCCACTTCTGACACGTTATTACCTTACAGAATTATTATGGCATGCATGTTAGTGGACAACTGCCAATTTACACACCCAGCAGTTTGTGTCCACCTGATGAAGTACAATATTCACTTCCCTTTTAGCACTTGTTTGGTCTCTACCAACTCCTGAGAAAAATATCTGCTGGTTTAGCTGCTCCGCTTTCTTCGCCAGCTAATCTCTAACCGTGTCTGGCTGCTGTTTGGTGCTGGGCGGGTAGTGTACATTGGATTTATTAGAGCTTGTATGCTGAAAACAAATTGGGTTGATAAGTACAGAATTTTAGGGGCATACAACCAAAACGATGAGCTGAAATTGGATATTCTATGGGATTGTCACTAAAAGCAACACTTTTCACATTAGAGTCATTTGATGCATTTTTAATATAGAAAATATTCATTAGTGCAGCTTTAATGACTGTATATGAAACTCGATACAGTAAAAATACATTAAACTTATCTTCCCTGTGTGCCTCGAGGCAGACCAATCGCAGCTGTAGAGGAGATTTTTGATGATCGTGGAGCAGAAATGAGAACTGAGGGGAAACAAACTCCCCGTCTAACCGTTAACAGGCCGGGAAGGTCTTCGTCATCATTACCTGAGTCAGGACTCAGGAGGCAGCAGCCTGTTATGACTCTGTTTGCAACAGAAGACATCAACACTTTTCTGTGATAAACTGCAGATGCCAGGATTTCTAATAGTTGCCTCCAAACTGCTGTTAACTTCCTGTTTGCTTTCTCTTGAGAAACCCACTGACGAGACAGGTGCAGAACTGTCACATATGATGGGGATACGGGAGATTAAGAAACTACAGGTAGAAGTATTGGCAGGGCCTCAGATAGCAATTGTGGAGTTCTTCATATAGCTGTATGTTATTCTTTAATATTCTGCACATCACCTGAAATCAAAACTAATTGCAACTTATAAAATGGCTTCAAACTACAGTATGCAACTTCTTGGTTTGAGTCAGCAAACCGTCTACCTCCTCCCCCTCAAACTGTCAAGCCGACACGCCAACCGGGTCAGCAGTAAATCATCGGCCCCGGCCAGAAAAGCTCTTCGTAGTTAATAAAATGCCAGGGAACATACCTGATAATTGGTTCTCATTTTTTGCATTTCATCTTGTTTCTTGTAGACATGTATGGAGAGCACGGTTTGTACATTTGAGCCTGTTGCAATGACGATTGAGTTTAAGTTGCAGAAACAAGCTGCTGTTTTAATCAAAAATGAAGAGAAATAAAACTTATAAAATTACTTTTATTTAACAAACCTGCAATTTCAAATATTTGTCCCCAACAGAAGAGTCTCTGAGAATTATGGACATGTCAAAAAACTCGGTGTCTTAAAACTACCGAATTTTGTTTGTTCCCATGGCTTTCAAACTGCCACCGAATATGCTACTGCGAAGAAAGGCCATTTTACTCACTGTCTCCAGGTCTGCTTGTTTATAGACATTCTTGGAATGACGTGCTTGGAAGTTGTAATATGAGGAGTACTTAAATGGACACACGCATGACAAATGTGACAAGCAGTCAGTCGCGTGCCATTGTTGTTTAATTGCAGGGAACGTTGTGTAAGAAGGCAATGAATGAGGCTGTCAAACCTTGCTGGTTTGATCACTCCTACTGTGGACTTGAAAGGTGGCTGTAGTAAGTTTGTAGTTTCCTCCTCCACATAGAGTAGCAGTGTTTTACTTGAATTCATACCACTTTCAATTGGTTCTGATGGTGACAAGTTTTGCTGTCGAAAGAAATATCAGATCATTGATAGCAACATTTCCAACCACTCCTACATAATCGACATTTTCTCTGTCCATCCATCCACAGCCTGACCACAGCCTCTGTGCTCGGTGAAGCTGCAGACATCTCACAACCACCATTCAGACTTACTGTGCTTCTGCTCTAAAGAGCGATGGATAATGATCAACTTAACCAAAGTGGCTCACTCAATTGATTTTGCTCGTTACCACTTGTTATGTAATCAGTATGCATAGATAAGTAAAACCAGTCCATTTCACAGGACGTTTTAATGGCACCTTTTTAAAATTGAGCTCTTTACAATCGCCTGAGGGAAGCAAAACAAATTGTGCTGGCGTTTGTATCACCCTCTCATTTTCTCATTGTTGAAAATCCTAACTGCTTTGCCACGAGGCATCGGTGAGGCATGAAGCCTGTCGCTTTTTGATTACTTATTTACATGATGAAACCTCAGCTCAAACCAGAATTACCCCCTCTTCACATGAAGCACTTATCCTCTTGATGTGAAAGGCTTCAGTCCTCTGTTCATTTAAAGTGAATAACATAAGTGTTAATGAGACACAAACACCTAAGACCATAAAACCTCCAAAACAAGACTTTATTTTATTTTGTTTCACATTACACATATATTCATTTGGCAGATACTTTTTTCCACAGCGACTTACAAAACATGCCTTCAACATCCATTGTATCAACAGCTAGGTGTCATCAAAAATTGAAAGTGCACCCAAATAATTAATCTATTGATTTTATTTTGTTTTATTGCTTTAATTTAATTTCTTGATATATGCATAGCCCATAACCTAGTCCATTGTTTCTCAATTGGGGGTTTCTGGGCCTCTAGTCTGTACCTGTATAGCAGGAGATCAGTGGAAGTAGTATGTGTATATATTGATCTCTCCATCGTTAAAATCAGACCTACAGTATACTAATATTCTAGTATTAAAAGTAGGATTATCAAAAGTAAAAAGGCATGTGACGTGTGTCTAACATTTATTCGTCCAGACACAGGCTGACAACAGTTACTGGGAATTCAGACAGCCCTGTGTTAAAACAGTGCAAGGGGCCGCATTGGTCGGAGCCTGTTGCTTCAGATACACCTGAGACAATGAAATATAATCCAGGAAGTCCAGTCTGAGTAACAGATCCATGAGTCTGAAGGCTTATCAGACACCAAAACACTGCACGGTTGCTTGTAATGCCATGGAGACAGGATTTTACAACACTGGAAAGTTATCACGTCAGCCATTATTTTATCTTAACACGCTGAGGTAAGCAGTAAAACATGTTCATGTCACTGAGTAAACTAACAGGAACATGTGGTCGCATGTATGATTGCCCAACCTGGCAACTTGATGGATGATGTCACCTTGCTTTGAGACATCAGGTGAGGCAGGTTCAACTTTTTTGCTGGACAACCCTGTGTTTTTTTCATCTGTCATCTGTCTGTACGAGGCCTGAGACAACTGGCAGTTCAGAGACAAGGTTGCCATTCCTTGTCTCTGAGAATCTGACTTGTTTAAATCTAACAAGAATCTATGTAATCCGGTCTGGAACTCTTAAATACAGCTGTTTTGCTAATTAGCTCTAAAAGAAAAGTACAGCTCAGGCTGATGGGAATGTCAAAATATTGGACAAATTATAATTTTGACCTAATGATGGCGCTGCATCACAAACTACCTTATGTTCTTGTCTGTCTTTACCTTCTTGTCTTGTCTGTTGCTGTCTTTTTTTCCCTTTTTTTTGTCTTTTATTGTTAAGCATTTTGTGACGTCTGCTCTTGAAAGGTTCTATACAAATATACTTTACTTACTTACATGAAAAGTCAGATGAGGACCAAAGTTATTACAATTCATTCTGAGGGGATCATGAAATTTGGTACAGACATTCATACTACTGTAATTTTGTATTTGTAAATTAAATCCATTCAGGTGTCCACACACGATGCCCACACTCAAGTTGACACCAGAGTTCCCCCTCTCCACCTCCAAACACAACCCAGTAATTAGTCCCCTCTCTATATGTGTCTAATGCCTGGATTTAACACAGTAACACATTTGGGATGCCGAGGGGAAGCCGCTCTTGTGTGCGGCAGCTGCCGGCATACCTCCTTCCATCTGAGCCATTACCCCCAGGAAAGGTTAGGCACAAAATGGGAGGAAATTACCAGGTAGAACGGCAGGGTTTTGGTCACCAATGCCAAACTGTACGAAGGCAATTTGTTGCCGTGGACAATGATAGGGTAGCGAGAAGCGCTGCTCGAGTGCAGCTGACTGTGAGGGGAGAGAGGAGGCCTCTCCAGAGGACACTCTACGTTTGTTTGAAGGGAGGAAATTATAGGCTGGACAAAAGGGGGTGGTTCTCTAATGGTTATTAGCTTCCAGTTCATGCTCATGCACAGATATGACGGTAATTTTACTCCCAGTCACTGGTAACGTTGTGTATGTCGTATTCTTGCTGCCATTGCAAACCTCTAGTAAAGTGCGTGTCTGTTTTTGTCTCTCCATTGTCGAGAGGTGAAAAGTCACACAATTAGCAGCTACACTTTGCCATTCTCAGTTCTGATTTGAGGTAGCTGAACATCGGTGCAGGCTGTTAGAGGTGGATTAAAGACAGTTTTTTGTTTCTGAAACCAACACTGAAGCACGGAGTATCTGATACGAAGTCCATACTCATTTCTCTTTAATATTTGTCAAGCTTTTAATGAGCTATAAATCTCAGGGCTGCACGTTTTCCAAGAGTTTCAAAAGAAATTGAAAAATTTGCTTGAGCAAACGTGGGAGCAGTAGTTTCATTATTAGAGTGTGGAAAGGCTGCAGTTGTTCAATTAAAGATCGAAACCCCATGTTTTCAGCCTCCAGACCAGTGATTCCCAAACTATGTGTGACTTACCCCCACAGCCTTATCACATGAGTTCAAGTACTCCTTCACCAACACTACTGTTCATGTTCAAAATGTGTTAATTGGAATTGATTTTAACCTGGATGTTATTTAACACTATTACAAGACAGTGATCCTGGACCTGCCTAGGCTGGGTCTTTTTTATTAGAAGGTTTTGTCAAGTTTGGATTCATACTACTACCGCTTGAAATGGCAGAAGCTGGATAATTCAGCCATTTATCCAATACTTCGAGCTTTCTACTTTTACTTTCATGCTTGCACATTAACTTTCAACCACCAATCACCCGGTATTACAACTGACTCACTCGTGTCCTGTGCAGTCAGCCTATTGTAGTTGGTAGTTTATTGGTTATTGTGACTATAAATATACTAAAGATCAGATTGGAACCAATTTGTATTCCTTTTTGTGTGTTTATTTTCCTCCTAAGCACAAATATGGATATTTATTTTATAACCAAATGATAATTCCTATTTTTATATCTAAGTTTCTCCACAATCTTTCGATGTACCAGCACTGGCAACTGCAGAAGTACCCCTGATTTGGAATCACTGCCCAAGATTAATAAATTCCTTGTTTTTCTCTGTTATGAGTTTTTCATGCCTCTTAATTGCTTTCTGGGGTTGACACTTTCTGGTGTTGACCAACGCAGATTTTGCCCCACAAAACACAAATTTTGCACACTTTGTATTCTGTCATTCTGATTTGATTTTTTCTTCTTTTAGCTTAAACACCTCACCACAGATAATGATGGCACACAGGTGCTGTGGCTGCTGTTGTTAGTGTAGCTAAATGACACAGTATTGGCTAATACTACTGTAAAACTATATAGTATATAGTAAACTTGATGAGCAGCATTTCCCAAAAATTCTCTACAACAAACAATGAATGGAAATTTCAAGGAATAAGTTCATTGTCTTGTCAACACTTAAATCAAGACAAACCTCAACCAGTAATCATGCAGACTGATGTCTGTGCTCTCTGAGGATCTAACACAAGTGACACTAATGAATGTTTCCCTCATCTTCCTGTCCTTTGTCTAGTTTGTGAAGTTTGCCAACATCGAGGAGGACACGCCGTCCTACCACCGCCGCTACGACTTCTTTGTGTCCCAGTTCAGCGCCATGTGCCACTCCACCCATGAAGATACTGAGACCAGAACCAGGTAAGAAGACACTTTTCACAGAGACATGTCTCTCTTGACCTGTTTTAAACAAGCCGTAGTCCAACCACTTAAAAAAAAACATGGACTGAATATTCCAGTAATTTCAGTCGTTGTAGTCACTAATTCATTAAATTTTAATTTAATAATAATTTTTAAAGCAAAGCAACATTTAGACTGTTTTTTGGCACTGAGACAACACTCTTAGAAGTAACTAAATACTTCCTCTGTGCAGCAGATGCAGGTAATTCTTGAGAGTTTAGGGATTGGGTTGGTATTTCTGGCATGGACTGAAACTGCTTTCACTCTTCTGTCTATATTTCTGCTCCTCTAAGTTTATGCTTGTAGGTATTTTATCATCTTTTCCTGATCACATTCCACAGGGGACGCCTCAGGGTTCAATTTTGGGCCCCTTACTGTTCTTTGTACACATGCTACCACTAGGAACAATGTTTCACTGATACGTAGGCAACATTCAAAAATATGTCACATTAAAATCTTGTATCCAAACTGAGCAGACCAGACCACAGTGATTTCATATCTTCAGGACTTTGAATGCTAAATGGCAGGTAACTTTTTGTAGCTTAATGAAAACTGAAGTTTTAATTTTTAAACCTCTATCTTCCATCGGTGTTGCAGCTCAGCGTCACTTTTACAACCCACAATTATATTTATAATTCGACACTTTCTGCCATAGTCTACGTAAAGAAAGTTGTTTCTTGAGCTCATATCCTCCTGACTTGACTACTGTAAATCATTGTATTTTAAAATCTCCCAGACGAGTATTTCCTGTCTGCACTGAATGTCCACGTGCCGAATGTGTCTGAACAGATAAACTGCTGAGCACAGAAGTTCATTCCTGACTTTGAGAACAGTGGTTTGACTAGCTTTTTAATAGCTTTTTCCTGTTGAGGTAGACTCTAGAAAAAGCTAGTAAGTGGACCTTGAGTTAAGATTTTTTTTTGTCAAGTTAGACTGCTGTTTGGACATTGAAAATAGAGACATTATTACCCCAATCCTTGCCTCCTCGCACTGAATTCCTCTTTATTTTGAAATAATCTGTGTTGAACTACTTGCCTTGGTTTATCTGCCAGATAGAAACACTACGTATGATGCCAGACATGGCTAATCTTTGATCATGTGTTGAATCTCACCACTGCATTCCAGAACTTAAAACACATCCACAGTCCAAAAAAAACAAATTAATTGCTGACTAAATCTAGAGAGAGGCTGCATCATTCATAAAGAACAAAAAATGTAGGATCTGATTGTACAGATCCTTTGATTATCTTCATTTTAAAAACCAAAATGAATCTAAATATTGTTCCAAATGTGAAGCTGTCACAAAATGATGAATTGTTTAATTTCACTCTTGAGCTCCCTGGAGCAGTTGTTAGCACTGTTCACATTCATGCGAAAACAGCTGATTGATCACTGATACTGCAGATAGTTTTTCTGATTAGTTTAGTTTGCTTCATGTGGTGAAACTGAGCTCGGAGAAATCAGCTGCTTCAGTTAAAGCTGTGTTTTTGGATAAAATGAAACTTGCATGCACATTACTTGTATTGATTTTCACTTCTAAAAACTGATGGTTGTCCACTGTTGCATCTTTTTAAAATTATTATGAAAACATTTTACTGCCTGCATCCACTATTCCACCTTTCAGAAACAACCTCCTCTTATAATGCAGTGATGGATCGTCCCGACAGCACATCAAGCTGGGGGAGGGGCTGTAACACAATCCCCACCACCGCAAGTCTCATCTCACTTGAATCCAGTGAATCCAAAATTAAATATATCTCCTCCTGATCCATATTTCATGGCCATCCCCTCCCACTGAGACCACACAGCTCACTAACACTACCACAGGAGAGCCTTGCTGCACTCGCCAGATTGAAATACGATCATTTGAAAGACACATTGATGATGAAATGAAGAGAATAGCTTGGCTTAAATGAACACTTTAAGTGATTTAAAGAGAAACGGGCTTACCTGCCTGTAATGTCTTTTTATGTAATCGGTCCAACAGCAAAAAACATGATCAGACAGGTTTTAAACAAACCAACTGCTCAGTCTGATACTACAACACCTGTTACATTTATCAGAATCTGAAAAAAACATTATAAATTTGTTAGTAAAAATGTGTAGCTTTATTAGCGTATGGGCAAGGCAAAGAAATTAAAACAGATGGAGCCAGCACCAATCTGAGACTGAGAGAAGAATAACAAGGTTGTTGGTAGGTGGAAAAACATTCCAGGAAACCCCATACATCTTGAGAGCAATGCAAAGTCTTAAATGAAAAGAGCCAAGTAGAACCTGGAATTATAGGGATGTAAACAAATATTTGAATTAAATGTTTTTTTCCTGTCACCCAATGACCAGATTTTCCCCAAACGGCACACTATTTCTTCTCAGAGACATAACTCAGTCAAATAGAAACACACAGGCATTATTCACGCTCTACTACAGTGCTGATGAATTGTTCTACTGAGAGATGTTTGATGGTACTGAAGGTAGACTAAATATTGGAAACATCTCTCAGTACAATTCAGCATCATCACAAACTATACTTTAGCCTCCCAAATGGCCATAAAATTGAATCAGCACCTCTCTAAAAGATTTCCAACAAAAACTGAACATTATAACTTTCATGAAAGTAGAGTTGTATTGTTATGTATTAGAGTGCATTAGTTTTAAGTAAGTGGACCTAATAAACTGGACACTGATAGTGTTCCAGCTACCATCCTATGTGGAATCCCCCAGGGTTTAATGTTGGGCCCATATTGTTCTGTGTACTGTAAATACTGCATCTTCTCAATTCCTGATGGATTTTTTTTTCACGTTTATATGCTTACATGCTTTTAAATGGCCTGATTACCTTGTGTGTTGTTTATTAATTTATTACTAATTCCACATCTAGTTTTTAAGTTCTTTTTCGTATTTACTGTGTTTTTATATCTGTTGCTCTGGGTGGTGAGCTGCTGCATACAGTTACCCTTACAGGGATAAATAAAGTTGTATTGAATTGAATTGAACACTACCAAGTGTATTCTTCTTTGGAAAAAAAATCTCTCTCTTCTCGCTTTCTTCTAGCCAGGTATTATCTAATGGGAGCAAGCCAGTTGAAAAGATCTGGATTGAAAAGCCCCATAATAATGGTAATAGAGTAATGGAGCAGGTGAATTTTGAAAGGGCCCTTAATTAAAGTACAAAAAAGGCCAACAAATGTCACCCTAATTCAAAACAGACTAATTTGTACAAATTACCAATTTCCT
This sequence comes from Oplegnathus fasciatus, assembly GCA_003416845.1. Taxonomy (NCBI): domain Eukaryota; kingdom Metazoa; phylum Chordata; class Actinopteri; order Centrarchiformes; family Oplegnathidae; genus Oplegnathus; species Oplegnathus fasciatus. Next base: position 589,535 of record NTHP01000273.1, read on the forward strand.
CCACATGCTCCATTATTCACCTGGTATGTGAAGCAATTTAAAATCAGCAGTTTGCAGGAGTGTTTTTAATAAGAGAAAAATGAGCTGTTTAGGGAGCCAGACGTCAGGCAAACACAATTTTTCATTGTTTTGCGGACAGAAAAACTCTCTCTGCCTGCCAGCCGGGTTATTTGGCTGGTAAAAATAGCTTGGCGACGGCGGTGGTGGCAGTGAGGCTCAGGCGAGGCTGTGACACCGCAGAGCACTTTACGAGACGCCTTCTCCCACTGAGACGCCCACCCTCTGACTCTAATACACCACCAGTGTATTAAAACAATTCCTGAAGCTTTCTCTCTCTCATTCACTGCGGAAATAACTTCCTTCATCCAGTATTACTGCAAAAATAGCTGAGACCTGTGTTTGTGCAGAGGTGTGTGAGCATATTTGTGCATAGAAATGCACTTTTATCTCCATTTGTATGTATGAGTGAGTGTGTGCATGCTGATGCTGGTTGGAGGTGTGTGGTACGTGAAAGCCAGGGGATGCTGGGATTATTTTCGAGTTGGCTTGATACCTCGCCGCCGCCGCACTGTAAACAGTATGACTTCTCACTTTGCTTTTTTTTCTGTATTTCATTATTCCATTCACCAGCGTCTCACTGTAGGTGGCGAGGAATTCCCAAATAGAATTTCTCAGGTGGTTATTGGATTAGGCCTAAGGTGAGGTCACCCGCCCTGTTTTTCATATTACTGCTCATACTGTTGTTTGTGTCGGAAACGGAGAGGAGAGACAGAAATAGTAAATGGTGAAGTCAGACTCGCGGGGCTCTGATTGGTCCTGAGACCAATCCTGCTCTGCTGACTCTGTCGAGGCTTTTCTGTCTGGCAGATTGGAGAGACTGGAGGGAGTATGGTCTTGTGTTTGTGTGTGTGGTCTTAGTATATGTTAGTGCTGGATATTGTATTGAAATAAAGTATTATTTCACTGAGTTTGTTTTCATCAGAAACCAGATAAGAGTTGGAAGTTGAAGTTGAGAGAGACAGAGTGAGTCAACCCTGCAGCTTCAGTAATAGAAATTACATTGAGTTGTAAAGTAGATGCACAGACACAAGGGAAAAGCTCGGTTACTATTATTCATTTGTGTGAAGGAAGTATTTTCAGATTATTCATCTAATGTCAAACCAATTTTCCAGTTATTTATTTCCACATATTAGCAGCATGGCTCAAGGAATGGCGATGTCAGTTGGTAGTTCGGTCCATTTGTTGGTCCAAAAACTTGTCCAGAAAGAAATATCTTGACAACTATTGGAAGGGCCAAGTTTGTCATGCTAACATGTGTGGTAACATGCTACCTTGAGTATATTTATCCATCTACAATGGCTTTGGTAACATGCTAAACATACCGGTAAGCATTCTAGTGAACATGTCAGTGCCCACATTAATATGTTAAACATGCATTTTCTGATCTAACATCTCTATGGTTAAGGTTTAGTTAAATTTAGTCAACTAAAACTACTTGATTAGCATTTGAGAAACACTGTGGACCTGATTAAAAGGAAACAACGTTGATACATAAGGAGGAGACCGGAAAAAAATCCCAGTCTCTCTATGCACACCAATCCAAACCAACCACCTCCCAAATTCTTTTTACATGCATTATAACGTCACACTACTTCATGTCAAAATACCTGTTAACCATAAAATCCTGTTTGAACAAATGATCAATGCTGTTGTTTTTCCACTTAGGACAGTCTCCTTTGTGTTTGTCCTTCCTCCAATGAATGAATGAATTCAATTTTTATTATTGTATCATGCATACAACTATAGCCAACCTGCATGGGCTTACAAGACACTATAAATTCATGTAAACCAGAACCAGTGCTGCTTATACATTTTCAAACAATCAAAGTCCAAAAATAGAGAAACGATTTCAACAACTTTCACAATTAAATCTTCAGACCCTCATTGTCTACAACAAAGTTAATAACTCACTGACAAAATCATTTACTATATAGCACCCAAGTTGTGTGCATGTGTCGGTGTTCTTGTGACTCCATCCCGAACCAGTTTTAGTGTTTGTTCCAAGGATAATTTGGAGCTCTTTTCACAAATATCTAACAGTTACCGTGTGTCTGTGTCAGGATCCGTGTGGCCGGGATTAAAGGTCTGCAGGGTGTGGTGAGGAAGACGGTGAACGATGAGCTGCAGGCCATCATCTGGGAGCCTCAGCACATGGACAAACTTATCCCGTCCATGCTGTTCAACATGCAGGACAGCGAAGACCTGGACAGGTACTGCACACGGACATGGATATATGCACAAATACTAACACATATAGAGTTCAGTTTGGGGCAGCTGTAACCAAAGTTTGTCTGTGATTTCTTTTTACTGTGACGCATCATTCTCCACCCTGAATTTGGAGTGAAGGCAAATATTTGATTCTCTGAAATGAGAACTATTGTAGTCTGGAGGTGACCTTATTAATGGACCGAACCTCAACACACAAAAATTCCCAGTCAGTGAATTATACATGCAGTACTGGTGCTTTTGTCCTGAGGCAATCAGAAAAGTAAACAACTTGATCAATCACAGTGACTCAGGGATTTCAAGTTTACATGATGATATTTATGGATTTAAGAACTCACTATCTGTTTCAAACATCCAAATTCCCTCTGATCTGCTATGTCAGAGGCTTTTGTCAGATTTATCAATTTAAAAAGATATAAAACACACACTCAAGTGGTCACTTTATTAGGTACACCTGTAAAATCTATTTCAATCCAACACAACAGCTCAGCCATAAATTCTACCTTTTGCAAAGATGATAATGTTCAGTTTTGAATGACGCTGTCAGAGAAGTATTAATTCATTCAATTATTTAGGTTGTTGTTTGCAGTGGTGTTGAACTGAACTGCAGTATATTGAGAGGTGTTTCAAATGTTTTTCCCACCCCCTTTACAAACATGAGAGGGGGATCTCTTTTCAACACGTCCTCTCTTCCTTTTCACTTTTCACACCTCATTCCACTTTATCTTCCTTGTATATGTGTGTGAACACAGTGTGTGTGTATGTGTGTGTGGGGGGGGGTTAATCCATCTGGACTCTCTTCCTCCGTGCAGTAACAGATCTCAGATCCCTCTGGTGTCGCTCTGCTCTGTGATCCTCAGGCTGAATTTAAGCCCCAGCATCCAGCTTCAGAATCAGTGTCACAGAGTCCTGTAAACCTCCAGAAGCACCTATAAACACATAGAAACCAAGAAACATCCCTGTTAGCCTCGTCGAGATTAGAGATCACATGTCACAGTTTTCAAACAGAGCTGTTTGCTGCTGTAATACGGCTCATTGTTTAGTTCCACCCTGAAAATACCCAGATGTTGTGAAACAAGCAACATGGAACTATTCACATTTTATTGTACATAAGGTCCTTTAGTGGCAAAAATCAAATCAATCAATCAAATCAATATAAAGTAAAAAGAAAAATGGAGAGAAACTCACTAAAATTCCTGAGATGCAGCACTTTCTAGGGCACGCGAGGAATGAGAAATGTTTACATGTAGAATATACCTGCAGAACCGACAAATCTAATATTGAGATTTATTAAGTGAGAAATAAAGAAAATATACAAAAATATCTGGATTGTGACAAAACTCTTTTTGTCTTTGCACTGTGTGCAATATTTAACAATGAGAGGGAAGAGAACAAAGCCAGCTCTACTGTACTGTCCTTGAGTTTCACCTCATCAAGTTTTTCTCTGCAGCTTTTATTTCTCTCCCAAACATTTCTCTTATCATATCTGAGCAGTGTTCTGGGGACAGTAGGAGATTTATTGCTCATGCAGTCTGCTGTCTCGGCTTTGTTTCTTTTCCTCCTTTCTCTGTCACTTTGAGTAAACGTGGAGAGTTTTGGAACTGAGGCTCCTCAGACAACAGAGTCCAGGAGGTGTTCAAGGTTAACGCAGCAAAGCACAACATTGTAACTATGACAGCAGTTTAGTCACATTAGGACAGTTTCAATATCAGAAAGACTCTCAGCTCATATTTACATTGTTTAAATAGGTTTTTAAATGAAAGCCCTTCATACCCGGGTAAATGTAAATTTGATGTATTTTTCTGCAGCTCCAGCACCCCCTATTGGTGTTCTCTAAGGGATGTGAATTTTTGGTACAGACTGACAATGTCGGTACTCTACTTTGATTGGTGCAATCTCTGTGTGGGCGGGCAATGCAATGCAAATCCTTTTCGAATCTGAGGGGCTGTGTGGAACACAGTGGAAATAATAGTAGTGTATTTTATCATTCAGCACATATCAACGGAATAAATTGCACATTTTTCTGCAGGATATTCTCAGCGTTAGCTGAGGGTGAAATTGTTGTTTCACTGCTACAGATCACAGAATACGATGTGACACTGGCAGTAAACCGAGGCTGAGCATTCGCCTTTCTCAATTTATCAAAAATAACACCAGTTCTTACTTGGATGGTAGATGGATATTTAAGCAAGGGATGTGTGAAGAAAATTCAGATTTCAGTTTCGATTTTAAGGATTAAACTTTAGAACTGCTGGAGTGGAAACACATCTGACTATAAAGTGGAAAGAGATGCAGTAGACATGCAAGTGCCATTAACAGATGTTAAGGGACCTTTATTAACTTGTTTTTAATTTGTAACTGTTCCCTCTGAAACATCCAGCTTGGTGTAAGCTGTTTTTTGACAAACTGTTGTAGTCTGGTGTGTGTTTTCTCCTCTCTTTGTTTGACCTTTTACCTCTTAAACATTCGTTGCCGGCTGTGCGAGAAGATTCAGGATCAGTACAGTAAATCCTGCTGTTGGATCTGGTGTAAATCGCTCTGGATCGGCCCGTCGGCTGAAGGAATATAAACCTTCGCCTGAACTCGAGCCTTTGCTCTCCTCCCGCCTCCACACACCTCCACACACCTCAGACCTCATTATATTCGTTCAATCCTCAAACCCAGGCCTGTAGTCCAGGTGAAGGAGGAAATCCTGGCGATGTGTCACACTGAGGAGTTTTCAGCATCTCTTCATCCCCTCCTGGGACTGAGAACGCTGCTCTGCTTTCATCGGCGTTTGAGGCCGAGAAAATTTATGGAAAAGATCAGCGAGCAGGACAGGAAGCTTAACGCTGGTCTCCATGTTTCACCTGTCGGCTCACCTTTACTCCTCTTTTTTTGTTTATTCTCATCTTTATTCTCCGTTCTTCACCTCTTATTCTCTTTGTTTTCCAGTTGACTTCTCTCCTCTCGGTTCTCCTCTCATCTCCCATCTGGTGTTTCCTCTCCTCATCTCTCCTCTCCTCTTCTCTTTCTGAACATATTACTGACTCAAAAGAGATTTTAAGTAATGTTGCTTGACAGTAACACTCACCATTTATCACTGAAGAGAAAGAAACTGGAAAAATAATTGCAAAGAGTGATATACATATTTATACAAAAGTTAAACCACTTAACCTGACTGCTGTGCAAAAAACAGGCCTCTGCCAATTTAATACTTTCCCTGCTTTAAATTAAACTCAAAATCCACAGATTAGTACAGCACTTTTTGCTTTGGTTTTTCCTTTTCTTCTCCTTTTTGTTTTCTTTTCCAGTAAAAATGCCTTTCTACAGGCAGTGGACCTTCACCAAACATAAGCATCCAAATAAAAATATGAACGTAAGGACGTAGGTTTTGTTTCAGAAGTAGAGAGTTAGGAGTCCAAAAATGCTATTTCCCCCATCAATCCAGAAAGTGCCACATAATGATAAAATAGGTCATTGTTATATAACTACCGATATTATATAATACTAGTCCAACAAAAAATGTGAACTTCTATAAGAATTGCTGTATTTTTAATGTTCTAACTCTACATAAAATCCCATGTAGCACCACTGATGGATAATGTTGTATTTGTATTTTGAGCGGAAAGAAGTAAATCAAAATATCAAATAAGTAATTATTTACTTTTAAGCTGAAAAACATGCAGAGGGTGGCAAAAACATTTCTAGCCATGAGTGGTGTCTGCAGCTCTTCCTGCCATGCTGTGTACAGCCCCAACAACCTCCACCTGTCAAAGGGTGGGGTGCATGTGTGCATACCAGGAAAGTCGGCACTTTTGCAGGGGAGACCTGGCCTAGCTTAAAAAGTCAAACCGATGAAACTATAAACATCTTGTCATCTGATCTTGTCATCTCCTCTGCTTGCCATTTCTCTCTTCTCTTCTATTTCGTTTTTTATTTCCTCTCTCCTACTCATCTCCTCTTCTTACTCTTCTTCCCTCTCCTCTCACTTTTCTTCTTCACATTTGTCTCCTCCTTTACCACCGTCTCTGCCCTTCTCTCTTTATCTCTTATTCTCCAATATTCTCTCCTTTCTTCCTTGCTCTCACCGTGGCTTCCTCTCTCCTCTCCGTCTCATTCGGGTGGTTTCCATGTGAACAAAAAGCTATTTTTGGACCCTGTTTTTTTTTCTCTTTTGTATCCCTCCTTGTGTGTTTTTTCTTTTTCTCCTGCTTGCTTTTCTGTACCTAAAACGACACCAGTACTGACAACTTCCTTCCATGACATGTGGAGGAATTAAGGGGTTAGGAAGTGATCCAACCCCGGCTGGTGTCTCGATGTCATTATTTGGACATGTCGGAGCTTCTGTCTGGGTGACGACGCCCTCAGGTGACACAGGGAGGCTCTTCTCAAACCCCCAAACTGTCGCAGTCCATCCTGAACACCCGAACACAACAGCAGTCATTGTATAAACCAGTCACTCTGGTTTGTAGTTTGGCACTTCCTCAGTTTGTCTTAGGAAAATACATTTCAAGTAGCGTTTGGCATAGTCAATAATGCAAAGTTGACATGGCTCTCTCGCACTTTTTCTCTTAATGTTGAGATCTTTCATTTAGACCTCAGGTGAGCGCAGAGCTGTCATTACCACACCACCCACTCTGCTAGGAAGAAGTTAAAGTGAATCCCTCCCTGCACTGAAGTCAGCTAAACCCTGATGTGGCAAAGGGACCGGAGTTTAATATATCAGCCCTTATGTGTGTTCAATCCACAACATTTTTACATAACTGTTTACATAACTGGTTGTTTTTCTTCTGTTGATAATGGCTGCTGTTTGAGACAGCAGTGATCAGCATGCACTTGCACATTTTTCTTAATGTAAATCCCATTCATCAGCAGTTTTATCTTTATAATGAATTTCACAGACAAATGTTAAAATATAATGTAATAATATGAAGACAGTATCATTAAAGCTTGAGTTGGCAATTTCTTTTAGAAGCATTTTTTGTTAAATTTGTTGAAATTCTCTTTACGTCCAGACAGCAATCAATAATTCAAGTGCTCTGACAAAAAAAGGAAAAAAGCCCGTCCAGCTACGCATCTGACCACCTGCGCGCACTCTGACCCTGCACTCACTGCACATGCCCGGAGTCTTCCACACGGCTAGGTGGCTAAAGCTAGCGAACTAGTCGCACAAGAATGGCAAAGAAAGGAAAGAAAGACAGAAGTAGAAAGGGCTGCGACTAAAAAGAGGTCGGATAAAGCAAGAGGCCAAACCAGAGTCGACATCAGTCTGGATTTTCAATGATGACGAGAAGAACTGAGGGAGCTGAAGGGCTGAAAAGTGACGCTGTGAGTACTAACAACAGCCATGTTGGTTGTTTATGTTCATTATGATGATGTTCGGTGTTTTCAAACATGCGAATGAGGTAGTTGGACACGGTTAGCGACAACAACGATGCACTCCTCTATCCAACGCTCTCTCGTGGACTCGTCCTCCAGCAGTAGTCAGGCGGTGCGCGTTGGTGTGTTTTGGG
>NTHP01000273.1:619503-642748 GCA_003416845.1 Oplegnathus fasciatus
GGTTTTGGGGGTTTGGATTGACGTCATGTTGGTGAACTGTTCTCATACAACCTGCTTCAATCCTCTTTATGGCTGTCGCTTTTTCCTTTCTTTCTCCTTGTTCCTGTCTTTCTCCACCTCTTCTTTCCCCTCTTCTTTTCTCCTCTCTCTCTCCAAATGCTGTCCTTCTTCTTTTCTCTGCCTTTCTTTCACTCGCTTTCCTCGAATGGTTTATCACAGTGCGAGGGCTGGGTATCATTTCAAATTTTTCAGTAGTGCTGTTACAATAGTTCTGGTCCTGATACTTTATTCAGTACCGTATTATATAATATAATATATTTATTATTATATATAATAATCATTAAATGATTAATGGATGTGGTACTTTAAGTGCAACAGGATATGGATAATACTATGTGAATCCTGCTCATCAATACTGAACCTCACATTAGCCTTTAACTTGATACCGACTGTAAAACATGTCCAGCCGGTAATTATCAAACTAACTTCAGCCTAGTCACTGGGAGGGTCTTTTATGTGTCTGTGCCCAGGGTCCCATTGTCTCACAATCTGTCCATGGGTACCATAAAATATTGTAAGTACTGAAGCCCTGCTAATTTCTGGATATTGTTATAAATCAGGATACCTCTATCAAAATGTTACCTTTTTGATACCTTTGACATTTTTCAGAAACAAGGCAGGTTTTGCAGTTAGTTTTCTATTCAAAACAATGAACTAGCTGCTGACTTGCAGCTCTGAGTGATGAGAAGCCCCTTCAGTTCAAACAGAAAGATCAGGATAAAGGAGACGCCTTTGAGAAACAGTCCTGAAGAAACATGAAAGGACGGTTGTCCAGGGGAAGAAACTGAGTGTGTGAGTGTAAGAAGACAAAACATTTTGAGTGAGATCAGCACAAGGTCAATGTGAGCTTCTGGTCAGAGAATGTGGTTTAATATTTCAGACATGAATGAAGTGTTAGTGGTGTGTGGATGGAAGGCGTCTAAAAGCTGCTCAAGGTCGGAGAGCAGCCAGATGAGATGGATGCTGGAAATATTCCTGATGACCTCCCGGGTTTCAGTGCAGCTCTGAGAGGTCTGATTCGTATGAAGAAAAGCAATAGTGTTTAAGTCCTGGAAGAATGGAATAAAAACATTGGTCATGATGTATAGAAGTACACATTTTTTTGTAGGTTTTAGCCCTTTGACCTGCCAGCGAGAAAGCTGTTTGGTTCTCATTCTCACATCTTGTACAGAATCTTGACCATTTACAACCAGTTTGGCCATTTTCAAATGGTTTACTGGTAGAAAAATATCAGTTGTCATCTGCTTCTTTGAATTCTGTGAATATCAGTATGTGAATCATCCTGTTTTAATGCAGTCTCATATGTTGTGACATCCCACGCCTGAGAGGTGTCTGCAAAAGTTCTGATAAGGGAGGTCAATTTTTCAACTTCTAAAATTGTAAAATTCACTGTTTTGGCAGACGTTCAGCTGTTGCTTTAAAATCTGCATTCGTTGTATTTTGTATTTTTGTTGTATTACAACATTGTTGCTGTAAAGATGGTCTTGTTTCTTTTTTGAAAAACAGTTGATGGGAAAACATTCAAGACATTTTTAAAAACATCAGTAGACATCACAGTTTTCAGAAGATACTGGCATGTAACATTAGCACATGAATAGTCCCTTCCTTCCTTCCCTGCCTTCCAAAACCGGTACACCACTGATTTGTTTTCTGATCTGCCATCTCTATGGTTACGGTTTGCTCAGATTTAAGCAACTAAAGCTACTTGGTTAAGGTCAGAGAAAGATGGAGGTCATGATTAAAAGAATCCAACATAAAGTCAGCTTGTTGTTGTTGTCTCCTCAGTGTTTTTTGCAGCACTATCACAATGTTGGTAACAAACATCAGATAGTAGTTATTATTATTATTATTATTATTATTATTGTTGTTATTATGAGAGTTTCTTTGTTTTGTGAAGTGTTTTTCTTCTCTCTGTTGGTGGCAGTGAATGTAGTTTTTAGCCATGCTTGCAGCATCTAGGGATTTTGGTCAAGACCGAAATATCTCAACAACTACGTGATTGATTGCCATGGACTTTTGTACAGACATTAATGGTCCCCAGAGGTTGCACCATGAGGTTGACGTTGATGAAATTTGGTACAGCTATTCATGTTGCCCACAAGGTGAATCCCAACAATTTTGGTAAACTTTGGTAAAATATCCCAACATCTGCCAGATGAATTGGCACCAAATGTTATACAGACATTCGTGGTTCCCAGACGATGAATCCTAATGACTGTGGTGATCATCTCACTTTTCCTGTAGTGCTAAGTTCGCATTTTTGAGTGAAATGGCTTGACAAATATCAGATGGACAGATGTTTGTGTTCCCCGAATGATGAAATGTAATAACTTCGTAATAACCAAAATTCAATTTGTTTTCAATTCAATTCAAAATGAAATTTTACACTTTGGTTTATCACAAATATCTTCAAACCTAATGACATTCATTCAGCCTGAGCTTTTCTTTGTGTTTAGTTCTCGTCTCTTTTCTGAACTTAATATGTTGGTTAGACTTTGAAGTCAGTGATGTTGTTGAAGCTCGTCTTGCTGTAAGCAGGTGGGTGAATAAGTCAACCTCCTCCTGCCTGTGCGTTCATGTGTTCAGACATAAATAGCAGATGTATGTAATAGATGTAGTTTACCTTGAGGCTGCAGGTCGGCTCCCACAGAGATGAGTAAATCTGTTGTCCTCCATCTGCCGCTCACACTCGTCTGCATGTCTTCTTCAACACCCACGTGATGTTTTATAAAACCTTTGACCTCCTGTATATCGCACCCCTGCGGCTTCAGCTCAGAGTTCAAGTTTAAATACATGGGTTTACTTTCCTTTTTGCCCTTTTTCTAAGATCAGTGGTGGGATGTCTCAGGTTTTCCTGCATTTTTATGCTTTTTGTATATCTGATCCTCCTCTGCATTATCTAATTATATCTGTCTGTCTTTATCTCCGAGTGTGCAGGCAGCCCTTTATTCAGTTAAACAGCTGAGCCGCATGATTATGATTTGAAGGATATTAATAATTATTTTGCTCAATATCTAATTTTAAGTTGTGATGGAATAATGATTAATTTCTCTCCGTGAAGACATCTACTAGTGAAAAAACAGGTACTGACTGGAGTTAGACCAGTAAACGGACCAATATATTGATTGATATTGGCTTATTGCAGATATATTAGTATTGGTTTATACGTCGGTCGATGAGTGACGATAAATGGCATTCAGAAAAGTGAAAGATAAGTCTGACTTCGTTACGTAGTTTTTCCACTGACAAGTTTATATTTACGCTGTAAAACGTCCCACACAGTCTCTGTTTCTGTCGTAGACCAGCAGAATAATCTGTGTCCACGTCTTAGTGCTGCAGTTGATTAAGTGAGAGTATAAATTATCTTCTTTATTTTTCTTCTGTCTTCAGTCACCTGGACAACCACCACCTCTGGGACCCCAATGAGTTTGCTGTGTCCTGCTTCAGAATCATCATGTACTCCATCCAGGTACAGTGCACGCATGTTGGGAAAAAACCCAAGTTACCAACAGCAGAGTTACATAGATTTCAAATATATGCACATTTTCAAATGTCTTCTTAAGTTTTAAAGTACTCCATCAGCATGAGCTTAAAGGTATGTCATGGAACTTTTTCCATTGGAGCGCGAGGCGTACTGTCAGTCCCCGCCCTCCTCTTTCTCTTGGATCTCGCTCCAGCACCTGTCAGTCATCCTGACGAGCTGTCATCCAGCCCCAGGCTTGAAGTCAGCGGCGTCCCTGAAGCCTCCACAGACAGGCGGAGAACACAGCTGATCACTCTGTTTCTGAGATTCACTCGCTCTTTTTATATTCCTGCTCAACTCCATTGTCACTGCTGCTGATGTGGCTCTCGGGGTATTTTTTGCTTTGAATTCTGCTTCTCAGGAGGTCCTTCATCCAGGCTGCGTGGTGTCAGTCCTGCTTCTTTCATTAGGACTAGATAATTCTTACTTTTCATTCATCATGCTTGTTGTGGGAGGGTTGGTACATGTCTAAGTAAGAGCTCTTCCACAGGAAGTGTTTTATGCCCCCAAACTCAAAATATGAAGCAAGTTCTCACCTATTTAATACCACTGTTACCACAGAAATTGAATTCGTACTGAATCTGATCTTAAGGGAAATTGATACTTCAAATTTACCCTTTAAGAAGAAAATCACCTTCAGAAAGATGGAAAAAACTGCTGTCAATCCGAATTCTTTTATTTTATGAGGACATTTGGACCACACTCTGTCTCTGACAAATAGCCCAGACCTCCACGCCGCTCTCTCTCTCTTTCCTCTGTCTGTTTGTTTAATTGGTCGCTCATCCAAGAGTTCCCAGGTGACTGAGGTGCTGCCACAGATAAAACACAATCAATAGTGCTGGGCTCCAGTTGTGGGTGTGTGTGCGTGTGCTTGTGTCATTTTCTCTGTGTTAATGCCACTGTGTGCATGTATCTTGTGGGCGGGGGGGTTTGTGTGTGTGCGTTTGCCAGCTCTGTATGTGTGTTGTGTGTGCACTGTGTAAGTGTCTGACAGGAGTTGGCAGAGTTTTGTCTCTCTGATCTGTCCAGGGGGGTTTGGTCTGTCTGCCAAGAGACGGCGACGGGCGTCTGTTTGATCTTAGTGACGAAAAACAAACGCACCCTGGGTTTGTCCTGCAGAAACACAGTCGAACATTCTGCTGTCAGGAGGAAATGACGGCGTTTGGACCATTTTAAAAGCAAAATCCGTTCTAAAGCAGCTGCTGCTGATGTTCTTTACATTTCGAGGTCTAGTTGAGACCCAGCAGCTCCAGGAAAATGTTCCGTGATCTAAAACATTAACTGTAAACATCAAAATTTATTGTCATGGGTTGGTTTCTAAAGTCGCCATTTTGCACCAGTGCTCAAGCAGTCGCAAATGGGGAAATTCATCAAAGAAGAGGAAACACAAAAAGCTGTTTCTACACTCACAGGAGCAGGAGGTAGACCAGGATGCACTGCAGTCATGTCAATTTTTGATTGCCAAGGCACATGAAAAAAATAACTGATAAACAAATTTTCTCACAGCAATTATGGTTGATTTTTTTTATCAAAAAGAGTATGATTGCCACAGCATGTCGGATTTTCAATATTTTCACCTACTCACATTCACCGTCCCCAATTTCTTGTGAAGTGCTGTACATGCTTATTCACTTTCTTGCCGAGAGTTCAGTGAGAAGATTGTCTGTTTGCTAAATAGCCTATGTAGCTAGTTTCAGCAGCTGGTTGGCTCAGCTTAGCATAAAGACTGGAAGCGGGGGGTAACAGCTAACCTGGCACTGTTCAAAGGTAACAAATCTACATACCAGCACCTCTAAAGCATTAATTAACATGTTATGTTTGGTTTGTTTAATTCGTACAGACACTCTGTATGATGTCGAACTATTTCTTTAATGACAGGTGCGTAGGGCCAAAAACCTGCTTCAAGATTTAGGATTCAAAGAATTTACCTGTTTAAAGTCCCATCAAAATTTTTTGACTAAATAAAGTGAGTAGAAGTGACTGACAGTGTGCCGGATTACTGGTTCCTTCTCCGTTTAAATATGTGGATAAAATTAACATTTTTACTTTCTGATCTGGGGCAGCTGAAAAAGTGAGCAGTCACATTTTAGCTCTAGTGTCATTCCAAACATGATCAGTGAGAATGAGTCTCAAATCCTCTTCGTCTCTCCGTCTTTGTCATCGTCCAGGCTCAGCACTCCCACCACGTCATCCAGCAGGTTCTGAACCACCTGGACACTCACAACAAGAACACTCCACGCGTCAGAGCCGGCATCGTCCAGGTCCTCCTGGAGACGGTGGCCATCGCCGCCAAAGGCTCAGTGGGTGAGTTACACGACCATACTGCTCCCCGCTGCTGGACCAGTTACTCAGGAGGTGGTAGAGGAAATAACAAAACATTATCTGTCTAACTTTTTGTTCAAAAATGTGGTTACTTAATTGATTTGTCAACAGAAAAGGAATCTCCAACAGTTCCGATTTGCTGCTTTTTTCTGTTTTATATCATCGTTAATTCAAAATCTTTAAGTTTTGGACTGTTGGATGGACAAAACAAGTAGTTTCAAGACACCTTAAGATCACCTTAGGCCCTGAGAAATAGTGATTGACATGTTCCACTAGTTTGTGACATTTTATAGAATAAACAGTTAATTGAAAAAAAGCCAAACAAACTCCATCATGTTAATCCATAATGAAAATAACCTCTGGTTTCAGCCGTATGTGAATATAGTTTTAGATGGGAACTGACTCGATGTAAATCTGGATAAAAGGAGCCCCTAAAGCGAAAACATTAATTGGTTTATACTGACTTTATAAACCAATGATACCTTTTTGATCATAACATCCATCCATTATCTATACCGCTTATCCTTAGAGGGTCGCTGGGGGCTGGAGCCAATCCCAGCTGGCATTGGGCCAGAGGCGGGGTACACCCTGGACAAGTCGCCAGTCAATCACAGCGCCGACATATAGAGACAGACAACCACTCACGCTCACATTCACACCTACGGGCAATTTAGAGTCACCAATTAACCTGCATGTCTCTGGACTGTGAGAGGAAGCCGGAGTACCCGGAGAGAACCTGCATGGGTTCATTCTATAATCAATATAAGAAAAACACTCTGATACACAAGTTCATAGGATATATTTTTGAACAGCCAATAAAGATTATTTTAATTATCATCATTATTATGCATGAGAAATTCTTCTAAAGACCGGGCGGGGGCAGGGGCCTCACCAACCCACCAGTTGACAGCTCTGCTCCTCTATTCACCCGAGTGTCCAAGACATACCACCGCAGATCTGATGATATGACCACGAAGTCGTTCATTGATCTTTAGCCTAAGGTGCTCTGGTACCAAGTACACTTGAATCACCCTGTGCTCCTACATGTGTTAGTTATGGGCAATCCATGACAAGACCAATAACAAAGCACCTCTCAGGTTCAGAATCAGGTAGGGCATTCCTCCCAATCAACCCCCTCCAAGTTTCTCCATTGTTGTTTATGGGAGAGTTTAAGTCAGCAGAGCAATACAGTAGGAGGTATCCTTTCCAGGACCCCACCCAGAGAACCTAAGAAGGATACTCTGAATTGCTGTTCGGTGGAGCTCAACCTGGGGCTTGTGAGTATCCCCACACTCGCCAGTGCTCCAGAAAACGAGAGAGTCTAGCCCCTCTCCAGGAGTTTGATACAGACCCAGTGCTATGCATGGAGGTTAGCCCAACTATGTCTCGTTGGCACCGCTCCACCTCCTGCAATAGCTCTGACTGTTGTGGTAACCACGTTACCACATCATTAGAACCAGTCTACAATACTAGAGGTCAACACAAATAGGTCCCTGCCTTTGCCTCCCGCCCAATTAACAATGCACCCAACCCCAATGCCTATCCCTGCAGGAGGTCATCGCACAGGGTGGGGGTTCCATTTCCTCGTCGGCAAGCTGCCCTTCCAGGTCCAACTCCAGGAAGCGGCCCGTTCCCGGTTACAGGCGAGGTGCTGTAGTGCCTTCTTGGCTGATTCATGTGTCTGTGAATCACTTGTTAGTCTGGCGCCTCACCTGGGACCAATTTGCCTTGGAAGACCCTACCAGGAGCTATTGCCCCAGAAAACACAGCTCCCAGGGTCACAGGAATGCACAAACCCCTCCACAATGAAAAGTTGACGATTCTCAGAGGGGAGAATATAAATAAATTAACTAGCAACATTCACTGCAACTTATTATTTAAAACAAGTAACTTAATTTTAAATTTAGTGTTAAATAAAGGTGAAAAAAGATCTTCCACTAAGCTGACTTAATATTTTTTTTAATTGTTTCTTGTATTTAATTTCTCCAACCTGTCTTTTACTGCCTCTGCCTGGAAAAAAAACAACAACCTTCCTTCTGGATAGGAATGATTCAAGAGTCCAAAAGAAGCGATGTGTTCACCTTTGAAAGTGAAATCACAACTCCTCCCAATCTGTGGCTCGGTACAGTATGACAGTGTGGTTAGATTTAATGTGAATATATAGAGCTGTTTGGCATTAACAAGCATCCTGGGTAATTACTGTGTATTTGTGTATATAGAGCAGAAACACAAAGCCAAAGTGTAATGATACAATAAACCGACGATAGAATTACCTGGACATGCTCAGATACACTTCATTTGCAAGTAAATGTAAATGTAATCCACCTGATATACATATATAATATTATTTACATATACTATATTCGATTTCAATGTTTTATCTCCTCTCTCCTCTCTCGAGAACTAAATCTCTTTTCAAGAGAGTTCTGGCCAAAATTCCAGCACAAAGATTGAAGAGATTGAAGAGAGAGACTGCTGAAAAATAAATAAACTTTGTTTTCCTGCACAAACAGAATCTTACTCTTCAGGCTGTAGATGTAGAAATAAATGAAGTTGAGGTGTAAATCATGTGAGAGGAAGTGATGTACAGGCAGCCTGGAGTTTGGTGAAGGAAGGAGAATCCTAATTTGTATTCCAGCTCCGTCAGATTGTATCACAATGTGAATATGAGATGCATGTTAATGCCAGACGAACAAAACATCTCTGTTCATCCCAACAGATCTAATTTTTTAAATCTAAACATACACTGAGTGACCGGGAAAACAGAAACACAAGGTGTAGTACAATCCAATACAACAACGCTGCAATAATTTAAAGGTTCAGTTCACCCAAATTACAAAAACACAGATTTTCTCACTTCTCTAGTGGTATCAGTCCACGCGCATTGAAGAATGACGTTTAGCGATACAGCAACACCACAAATCAATTTGGAATTCGGGTGAACCGACTCTTTAAAATGTTTTTCTCATCATCCAGTGTACTGTGTAATAACACCACAGACAAATCCAAGCACAGTAGCTTCAGTTGTGAGTCTGAAGGAAGTTGCTGATTCAGATCGAGTTGTGATTTTGTGGCTGAGTGTTGGTGCTGTAGAATAGCACAGTAATGTGGTGTTGTGTCCAGACCTGTGTAATGTCAGTAGATTAGAGTAGGTTCAGTGTTCAAAGTTTTGAAAATTGTTTTATTTACCAGGTTGCAGATGAGAAGATGGATATCAGTTTCATCTGTGTGTCCGGTAGAGATGGCTTCTGGTTGCGTTTAGCCTAGCTTAGCACAAAGACTGGTAGTAGGGGGAAACTGTTAGCCAAGCTCCATCAAAAACGAAAACATCCACCTTCCAACAACTCCACGTCTGTCTGATATACATGTTGTATCTTTGTTGTTTATTGAATAGGTGTAGATAGGCAATAGCTTAACTGGCTTAAATTTTACCAGAGTGAGATATTATTTAACCCTCTCTTGGAAAAATGATCTGTATTGTATTGTAATGCGTAGATGTTAATGTTTTTGTTAAATAGCACAGGTTACGTATTTCTAACAAGTCTTGCATTGTAATTTGTCTAACTTCTTATATTAATTATGTTACAGATCCTCTTCTTAATTTATTATTTTTATTTGTTTTAGGTGTCTAGGTCGTACTTGGAAGAATAAATTAACAAAAACAAAAAATCTGAATCCAAAAAGAAGGCAAAATGATTTCAAAATGATGAAACTATTTTTCTCAACATGGATCAAGATTCTTTTTGGAAAGGTTTTCTCAGTGTTATTACCATGATTTTTTTAAAATTTAATGTGCCAAAGGCGAGAAGGGTGAGCCAGTCGGCACTGACTTTGTCATAATCTGAGGTGTTGCTTTTTGTGACAAAGTGGATTAAGAGAACTGGACCAGAGAAGACGTGTGAACGTGACCAACAGCACAGATACTAGTCTGCTACTGGAGACTGCATTTTTCTGCAGTTTACATCCATATTTAATGCCCATAGTTCTCTGGGAACCCCTAATGAATCCTTTAAGTCTTTACTCAGTGAAGTAGTTTACTCTGACATGATATTCATCACCAAGTCTCAGAGCTTATCAAAGCTTCCAAAGATACCAAATATGTCAGGTTGAATTTTGGGTAAATGTGAATAAAATGATGCATATGTGTATTTTCACTTGCTGGATTTTGCAGCCATAAAAACATGGAGTCTCGGGGCTTAATGAAAACGTCATACAGCATCAATGAAGAACTGGAACAAGATGATACAGACTTCATATTATACTGTCAGTCAGTGTGGAATTAGAGGATTTAAACCTTAAAGCTACTTCAGTGTAAATAAAAGGGGGAAATCAGATGTTTAGGGGTTAAATGAGACAAAAACATTTAAAAAATGTGTTTTCAAATCAAAGAAACAATTCTTGTCAACGACTTTTCTTCAGGAAAGTTTGACTCGTCGCTGCTTCACAGTCATATTGTCACCCAGAAAATGAGTTTCCCTGTACTGGTAGCAGTTAAATACCTCTCAGTTTTTCATACTTTGTCTCAACTGGAAACCTCTTTTTACTTTAATATGTCTCTCCTGTGGTGGCTGTGTGTATGTGTGTGTATGTGATTGCAGGTCCCACAGTGCTGGAGGTGTTCAACACTCTGCTCAAACACCTGAGGATGAGCGTGGACTTCGAGCTGGGCGAGAGCTCGAGGAGAAACTCCAGCACCAGTGTTTCGTCCGGCCGCGGGAAAGAGAGCGAAGAGAGAATCGTCCAGAACGCCATCATCCAGACCATCGGTACAACAGGCTTTTTACTGCCTGTCTTATTATCGGATAAGTTCAAGTGTATCCCAAAACAATGCTCGCATGCCCATGTCTACATTAAGATTCGTTGCTCGCTGCAGTCAAAAACAAAATTCACAGTTTTTGGTCTGTTGCAAAAATGCTTTTCAGATGAAGCTCAGACTTTTTGTGTGGTAGTAAATATATCAGAATAAATAGAAGGCAGAATGTGTTTTAACATTTTAAAGTCTTTGTGTTTGAGTGCTGACTCATCGTCTCTCGTGTCCTCCTGCCAGGCTTTTTCGGTGGAAACCTGCCAGACTACCAGCGAGCTGAAGTCATGATGTTCATCATGGGCAAAGTGCCAGTGTACGGGACCCCCTGCCACACCTTGGACACCGTCAAGATTGGGTGAGTCACGCATTCATTATCCAAGGACCCCGGGGTTCCCCACACACTGCTGCTGCAGCCAATCAGCTCACAGCTCCATGAATGTAGAGACCATTTGGCTCGAAACATGTTGGCTTCACACAGTCTCTCCCAGTTAACACAGACACAGAGCACACTGAGCTGTTTCAGGTTTACGCTCAGCTGTCAATAAAAAACGTGCACCAGCTGGGCTACTTAGTGGCTGAAGGAGCATTTCTTATGTGTCAAAAAAGACCTTTCGGTTGAAGAAAACTACTCTGTCCATGAGCTGCAGCGTCCATGGTTTTAATTGGATTCTCTTTAGAGAGCGGAGGAGGTAGAGCGATGCAGGATTTTCGCAAGAACGAACCAAGAACTGGAGAAAAGTTAGATAATCAACATAATTAGTCAAACTGGTCAAGGAGGCCATTTACATCCAACACCAGAGGAGCATCTCTGAACAGAGACTGAGACACTTGATGATAACGTGATGACAGCTGAGCCACCTTTATTATCTGAATGAAGAAGTTGAGGTGCAGAGGAAATTTCCAAAAGCTAGTAAATTAACCTGTGACTGTTTTGTTACATATACTGTCCCAAATGTCAAGACTTAACTCCCGTTCTCAACATAATTATCTTTAGCAGAAATCTACTTTTTTTTTTTGTCCACTTTCCAGTTAAAAATTGAAGCTACCCAACATTTACAAATGTTAAGACCTTAAGAAATCCTCAGTCATGTGATGTCTTCTTGCATCCTTGTCCATTATTATTACTTACACTGCTTCAACTTAACACAAGTACAGTAAGTGCAGTTAGTGATGCACAAGTACAAGTACAGTTAGTTAATGCAGGATGTGATTCACAAACCAGTCACATGGAACGGTTTTCCATGTAACACTAGACTCATGCTAGAAGCAGTGTTTAGAGAGTGAAAATACACTCTCACACACGCTCTCTCCTTCTCATCCAAAGTGAATTGTGTTTTAATCTGTCCTCGCTTCACCTCCTGGACGCCCTGCAGTGAATTCAGCTCCCGGGTCACTGAGACGATGGCTGCCCCCCCCCTCCCCGCAAATAAAAGAAAGAAAAACAAGCTAATCCCCACGGCCTAAGGAGCGCAAGAACAGATAATCCCAAATCAAACGAACTCTGTCCTCGTCCTCACAGACCAACATGCTCTCTCTCTCTCTCTCTCTCTCTTCTCCTTTTCGGGTAATTGCCGGAGGAGAGAAATTTGACTCTGCAGCTCGTTGATGTTACTGAGTGGAAGTCTGATAGTGCTGCACTTTCACATCATTTAAACTGTCAACATTCAAGAGCTGCTGCTGCTGCATACAGGACCTTTACTCCTCCTCCTCACCGAGTCACACTGACGTTGCACTGACACATAGATCTGATATCAGTCTCTTAATTAAATGTTTGTCAGTCAGTAGTTGGACTGCAGCTGGACTCGATTGAGAGACAGTTTTTTTAAATTCATTTTATTTTTTATTAAATTTGATCAGTCTGTGCTCCTGCTTCTGGCCAATAATAAATATGTAGGGTGAAGTGCTACTTATTTTGAAATTGTCACTATAATAGTTTTTGGATTTAAAGGTGAATTTCAGCACAAAATTGGCAGGTTTCATTTAAAACCACTTCACAGTCCTGTTAACTTCCTCCTGTTTTCTTGTTCCTCTGTACTCACATAACCAGACCTCCCTCTTATTAAGCAAACATGTATCTGGAAAAACATCAACAACATCATTTATCTAATATGTGTGTAGTATTTAGCTTTATCATAAGGAAGAAATAAGAGTATCGAAGCTGTGTTAGCATCCTCTAAACACCGAGTCGCTTCCTAGACCCAAACATACCAAACTGGTCGTGGTGTTTGGAAAAAAATGCTTCAGGTACAGATGAGAAGATAAGATACGACAACCACTGTGAGTAATACATCTATAACTTTGAAGAATGATCAGATGCCAAAACACTGCACAGCAGTTTATAAAGTAAAGGTGAGATTTTACACCTCATGGTTAGGGTCGTCATGGCGACTGTCAGTTCGTCCTCTGTCGGGTGAATTACTGTTCTCGTTACACAGCGGGAATGTGTACTTGTGTTGGCCAACACGTTGCGCTGCTGCGAAAGTTGAGCCAGTTTCAGCTCCTCTGCCGCTCGACCCCGTGTTGTTTTCCGAGTTTTGGCACCCCTGCTGTACCAATGTAGTGGCCTCGTTCAGTTAATTTTGGACAGTCTCAACATGGCCTCAGAGCCATGTTTATATGACCCAGCAGGGCTGAAAGTGTATGTCTAAAAAATATATAATTACTATAATTCAGAGAGCTCACCTACAGCTGCCCTTCTTGCTGCTAAACAAGTGTGTGTACTGAAGAAATCAGAAACGTTGGCTACAAATTTCCCATTTGGAAACAAAAAGTGACACGTATTGTAGTGTTGGTCCTGAGAGAATATTTGATGTCCTCTTCCTCTGTTGTCTGATTTTTATTTTTTATCACTCAGGCATCAGGGTACCAAGCGGATCCAGACTATGCTGCTCAGCTCTCTCATCATGGTGAGTCCTTCTCTTTAACCCGTCGGTGTCAGTCTGCTCGCTGATCAGATCAGCGGATTGTTTTAACAGCTTCATCCGATGGGATCAGTCTGAAGCCGATGTTTTCGTCAGTGTAGAATCTCTGTTGGAGGAGCGACATATTTCAGTCTGTAAGGATCCTTCAAGTGCTTCATCTCTTTTCATGATGAGTTGACATGAGATATGGCAAAGTTTGGGGGCTAACAGCACATTTGATAATGTGTGCAACCTTTCATCACTGTGACTTGGTTTAATCTAAAGAGTAAATTATCTACATGCACTGTACAAACTCAAAGGCAGCTAGATTTACTGTTTTAGTGCTGAAGACGTGTTTTCATCCAAGATGGTTTCATCGTTTCCCCCGGCTGTTGGGGAGTTCTCCGGCACTTTCGGGTTGTCACAGCTCATATGACTGCCGTGTGACAATAGTAACTCACATTTGACCTCTATGACCCCAGTGTGACATGAATCACATGTGTTATTTGTTGAAATTTTAACAACTTCTCAGCAAAACAACTGCAGTTTCCTGCGTATTTTTGCAAGCCATGCAGCCTTACCTACCTACCTCAAACATAGAAATATATCACCCCTTTTATTATTTGGCTGAACTGAACTTTTGTAGCTGGCTGGATAATGGACAGAGTATCTAAATATATATTAAATCATCTTAGAGGGATGGACGCACACAATAAAAGTAACAACTTGAAACATTATCCCAAATAAATGAAGCTTTGCTACTATCTGTCACCAATTTAATAAACTGGTATACATTTAAATACAGTTTATCAAACCTTTTTTGTTGTAAACATTAATTATATGGATAAATCCTCTGGTTCACAGGAAGTGATGGTTTGAATATTACAGGTTTATTTGTAATAAACAGAAGTAGAAAAACTCCCCTGTGGCTAAATGGACAAAAGAAAGGGTGCTGCATGCAAAAATCCAAGCTTTATTAACAAAAATAAGACATAAGATATGACAGTCCTGCCCACATTGTCCGACTGAACTCAGAAATGGCCAATAATGAATAATTAAGATATTTTGAAAATGACTAATGAAAATAAATATGGAATGTTCTATATGACCCAATAAATTGTTAAATAATTAGATTATTAAATTGCTTCTTTCACTTTGAAAATGTTTCCCCCACTTTCATAAATTGATTATTTATTTGATATTGGCCATTTTATAGTTCTTGGCTCTTTAGGGTCAACACTTCAATCCTTCATTATCTTCTTCTGCGAGAGACCCTCATCTCACTGACACGAGGAGGCACAGGTGGCACCAACGCACCCAGCAGTGATGCACACACACATATGCATGCCTCTCAAAGCCACAGCAGCACACACACACACTCTTGTTTATCCTGCAGCATCCTCGTGTGCTGCAGTCGTCTACGCACACTCTCAGAGCGATTTATTACGGCGTCCGTCTGTCCTCGTCTCCCCTCAGCTCGCTCCCCTCCTCGCCACCACCTGGCTTCTCAGTGCAGCTGGAGGAGGGGTGAAGGGTCAAAATATTTATAACCCCATGCAGCTGCAGATGGGGCGAACGGAGGGGGGTTAACAGGAGGTGTGTGTGTGTGTGAGAGTTATCGGTGTCAGTGTGCGATCTCCTGTGAAACTGCAGACCTTCAGGGCAAAACCCAGATGTTTGAGAGCTGCTAGTCAGGGTGAAGGCAGAAGCTGAATCACTCGCTGGTTTGGTCTCTTCATCTCTGAGGTGTGAACGCAACTGGAGGCACTCAACATGAAAACCACAGAGAGAGAGAGTACAGACAGACAGAGGGACACAACAACAACACTGCAGGAACTGTAATCTAGCAGTTTACATGCATCCAGCCTCAGTGTTCTCCAGTGTTTTCTCTGTACTAAAAATGTGAAGTTGTGAAGTGATCTCCGTCATCACAACCTCAAAAGGCCCTAAAATCCTACTATGGACCTGGGCGAGTACACACTTATGTCAAGCATGTCTCAGCTAGGGCTGGGAATCAAACCTCGAATCTCTATTTGAGGACGAAATGCATCTGTAGCAACAAGTACTGAAAGCTGTCTTCCATTATCCAAGGTTGTGCACACCCACAAAACCTCAGTTGGAAAGGGAAACAAGAGCTTCGTTGTTGGGTTGAAACTTCTCTAATAAACTGGGAGCTCTGATTCCAGTGTGTATTCTCAGCAACTGTTTTGTTATCAGTACAGAAACTGAAGGTATTGTTCTTCAAATCATATCCATGAGACAAGTCTGTCTCACCCTCAGTTTGGCTGTACATATTATATAGCTATGATCAACATTTCAAACCACTTAAAAGTGAAAAAAGGGGGAAAAGGGAACTTAAAAGTGCTTTTCAAGGCTGAAGCAATGATAGGAAGGCCTTACTATTACTACTATTATACATCTTTTTNTTGAGATATTGATCTCTTGATCTTAAAAGTATTACAGTTTTGAATAAAATGCCCTACGCAGTCAAGAGAGTCCATCTTTCTTTTGTGTAGCACTCATGCTGATAAAAAGTTACGTATAAAAGTTCAATTTTGTGTTCAGATACAAGTGTCATGTGGATCACAGGCCCCCCGAACCATTTTTGTAGCACATGCATCAGCGCCAAATCAGAATTTGTTGTTCACACTGATCATAAATCATCAGATCAGAGTCACGTACGAGAGAAAAGGTCAACATTTGGACAGTTTCTGCTGCTTGTGAACGTAACCTTTAAGCTCTGTTGAAGCGGTGTTTCTCAACGACCCTCCCTGGGGATTAATCGCATCACGCTGTGATAAGTCGGCTCACACCTTCCTCCCCCCTCTCCCCTCTCCCCCTCTCTACCTCAGGTAACCTCTGGCTTTAAGTCCAAGTCCATGGCAGCTGCTTTGCCTCCTCCCTTCCTGGATCCGCTCTTCTCCATCTCTCTGATGGAGGACAGCGAGCTGAGGCAGCTGGTGCTGGAGATCCTGCACAACATCATCGATCGACACGACAACCGCGCCAAGCTACGCGGCATCAGGTACAAAGTACACATGTCAGACTACATACAAACAGTGAACTGTATTGCTGTACACAGCTCATGTTGTTCTACGACAGTGTAAATGATCCACATTTGATTTTAATCTTTGAGAGCATTTAGGGAAAAGAAACTCAAGTGCACTTTGTTGGTAGGATCAGTGGCTCTGATACTGGTGTTGATAATGGGTTTCCCATTAATAGCTGGTGTAATTCTGATTTTGTGTCTGTCTCTGTTGCAGAATCATTCCAAATGTTGCAGCATTGAAAATTAAAAGAGAGAAGATTTCCAAGCAAGACGTTGCATTCATGAAGAAGGTAGAAAATTTAAGTTTCTATGATCCTGCTGTGTTCTTTCTGCAGAGGTCACTGTTGTTGTATTATCAGCTGAGGTCTTAAAAGAACACTCCATTGAAAAGCTCTAAAGTATCAAACACCTGCAGGCTTCTGTTCCTTCGTGATGGACGCCAGCTTGGATTCACATCAGTTAAAATGGATTCCAATGAAACCAAGGTTGACAGCGGAAAAATGATCAAAACATTGACAGAAGCTTCTCAAACTATTATCTAAACATATCGTCTTTTCCACCGTCCATCCAAATGTTCAGTATGTTCAAAACATTTGTGTTTTTGCCAAAATGTGCCAAAATATGGCTCAATACACAACTTCCACATGTCGCTCTTGTGGTAGCTCTTTGTAATTGTTATTTATCCATCCAAAATAGATCTTTGATTATACCCAACACTTCTACCCAGTAGACATAAAGGGCTTCACAAAGTTTGTAATGTACCATACTCAACATATCTCTACATTGTGCAGTATCAAAGATATAACATCAAAATGACAAAAGATGTGCGAATGTTAAAATATACCTTAAAATACACCTACAATAGCTCCTATCTTTCATTGGTCAGGAGAGCTGTTCAGTCCTACACTCATATTTCCAAAGAGGTTAAAACTGCTGTGCAGGAATCTGTGAAAATAAAAGCATCTCAAGACTAAAACACGACATAAAAATACAACAATTACTGTACGCGCAGTAACAGGTGTCTTGTCGCAAAAAGTGAAATGATAAGTTATCAAAGCTGCTACTTCAAAGGTGAATAAAACAAAATAAAATACAAAGGATAAGCCACTAGAGTTTGAAAAGCTGACATTAATGAAACGAGTAGGAACATTTGCAGAAGTGATTGCATTAGTAAGATGTGGTTGCATCCTCAAGCTTCAAAATTCTCATTCAAGGAGCTTATTGACCCTGACAGGAGAAGCCCGGTCCCCATCAGCACATGACATTTCCAAAAAAGGGGCCACAGTTTAAGTTGTTCACCTGTGAATCACACCTGAGCTGTAACCTTTACCCACACGTCAAACACCCGAAAGAGCAACCACAGGGCTGAAACTGTCGCTGGATGTTACCCCCACTCTCTTTACCAACATCATCGCCAGCGTTCAGAGCAGATGAAGCCACCTCGCCAACTCTCATTCACTGTCAGAGGTCATTAATGGTACTTAATTGTATTCATTAGTGGTGAATAGAAGTCATTGGCCTTCACTTTCCATTAGGCTCCACGTCAAGCATATAAATACAGCAGCACACTCTGACAGCGTGCATTTGTATTTAGTTTATAAAGGCCATCTCTGCAAGAAGAGGCCTCGGACACACTGGGTTATTTTTAGGCTGATTCAGAGTTAATGGGATTAATCTTTTCAGTGGACAGCGCTGTGACATCTTCATTTGCATTTTCTGGCACAATAACATTTTCATTTATATCATGGAGAGTGGAGCTGTTGTGGAGGTGCTGTGGTACGTATAGTATATTCAGTACAGGGTTACAGCTGACCATTATTTTTATTATGGATTAACCTGCTCATTTGTTTCTCGATTAATCGTTGATCTTTTGATCTACAAAATGTCAAAGAATTGTTAAAAATGGCCGTCATCATTTCCTCGAGCCCAAGGAGACATTTTCAAATGTCTTGTTTTGGCCGACCAAAGATCCAAAACCCAAATATATTAAGTTTATTATCACAGAAAACAAAGAAAAGCAGTAAAACCTCACAACTGAGAAGGTAGTACTAGGGAATGTTTTGTTTTTTAAAAATGACTTTTATCATTTTATCAAAAAAACTGCCATTGACCAATTGTTTATGCCCTTATTCAGTGCCATGATGTTTCCAAGACAAGACACTTGAGCATTAAGTAGCTCAGAAGTGTACCTGGTGCCTGAACACTTAAGGCCAGGTATTTGGCGTGTGTCTCACATGGCCACATGTCTTCGACATTAAGGTGAGGAGAGGAGCAAAACTGACGACCGCCTGGTGATGAGTTAGAACAGGTGTTGAAGAAAGCTGCCAGACAGACCCGGGAAGCCCAAACATGCAGTGAAGGTGAACGGGGAACGTATGGCAGCGGCCCCTGTCAGCAAGGACCCGTCGTGTTCGGAGCCTCCATCGCTCGCAGCTGTGGTCAGAGGGTGGTAGTTGCTTGTCGTGGGGATGACCCAAGAGCCCGCTGGTGGGGTAGAAGAAGCCACCAAGCTGAGGAAAAAGGCCTGAAATCAGAAGGCAGGTTTTGGCAGGCCAGAAGGACTCCAGGTTTGGCGGTTGCATAAAATAAAAACTGGGGTATGAGGTGAAGTCACTCTCCTTGGCCTCCCCAGAGAGGACGAACAGTCAGACAACTCAGGAAGGGAAGACAGAGTCTCACTCAGTCTTTTCTCACCCGTACTGGGGATACAGTCGCATGCTAACGCTCACCAGTGGTCTTGACCTCTCTTGCTCTTCTCTTCTTTCGTTGCATCCTTTCCCTTTTCCATTCTGTCATCTACCTTAATGTTTTTCTCACATGTTCTTCTGATTCTTCCCTCTTTCATCTCCAGCATGGCCAGCAGCTCTACCGTCACATCTATCTGGGCTGTAAAGAGGAGGATAACGTGCATAAAAACTTTGAGCTGCTCTTCACCACACTGGCCATTCTGACCATCGAGCTGGCCAACGAGGAGGTGGTCATCGACCTCATTCGGCTCGCCATCGCTCTACAGGTAACCTTGGTTATTAATCCATACAGATCTCAGTCATATGATTTGGTGGCATTTTATTATATATTTTGCTGTGCAGAAACCTCACACTGACCTGTTACACTGAGCAGAAATGTTCATTTTCTTTGGACAAATAAGAATAATAAGATCAACATGTTGACATGCAGTGAATGCAGACAGGAACATGTTGAATACCATTCTGTCATATTTATATTAAAAATTAAAAACTTTAGTATTACACAAAAACTTTATGTAAGGTTGTACAAAGTTTTGACATTTAAACAAAATCTGCAATCTGTGGTGGTGATAAAATAATAAATGGAAAAGAAAATTGTGAATTCACTGGAATGGAAGAAGTCCCCCAAAACACTCAGTAAAAGCAGCAAAAACAACAAAACATCAAGGCAAGGCAAGAAGAACGAAAGTCCCAGTTTTTTCTTGCATATCTCCTGTGGATAATAGTTTTGTGCGAATACTTAATTAACAAGTTATTCACTGAGATAAAAACACATCTTTCTGGAACTCAAGGTCTCCTTTGAAAGAAGAAAGAAAGAAGCTTCTTGCTCAGGTTGAGTAAACTATAGATCTTAAATTCATTGTGTTACCGAGCGAGATTTACCACCTGACCTTTCACCTGACAACAGTTATATTTATGATATGTAGAACATAAAGTCTGTAAACTCCAGCTCCCAGATAAATGTAGTAAAGTAAAAAGTACAATATTTCCTACTGAAATATAGTAGAAAAGTAGAAAAATGGAAATACGAGAAAGTAAAGTAGCAGAATCTCAAAGGGAGTACAGATACTCAGTTACCTCCCACCTCTGGTCATGAGGATTTAGTCTTGATTAAATGCTGTAATATTTCATGCCACAACCTCTGCTTTAAGTGCTTTATGGTGCTTTAAGTCAAGTATCCTTGATGTGATGATGGTGTATTTATGGTGTCAGGTGTCATATTTGTCAGGTGCCTGATGAGTAGATGTGCTGTCATCGTCAGCAGCAGAGTCCTTAATGTCATTAGACCGGAGACCGCGCGCAGGTCCAATAAAACCTCCCACATATGAGACGGACAAGAGAGGTGTGAACAAACTGCACACCCGCTCCGACACACACACACACACACACCAGCTGCTTGTTTGTGTATCACGCTGAGATCGTATCATTCCGAAATGTCACAGCGTTTGTAGACAAGAAATACACACACATGAAAACACACACACAAATACACACACAATCGTGGTACCTTCACTGGGAACATGTCCTAATTAAGGATCCTTTTTAACCCTTTGGAGTCTCACAGAATGAGATGTAAGGTCCTGAAAGTGACAGATGTTGTCAGATGTATTTGTATACGATCCCCCCCGGAAGATTAACACACACACACACACACACACACACACACACCTGCTTCCGTACTTCTTCTATTTCACTGGGATCACGATTGCTGATGCCAGTAAACATACAGGGTTTACAGAGATCAGGAAGATTTCCTCTGGATCCTTGGAGGTCCCACACTGTCAGTTAAAAGGTCGTCGTCAGGGTAACGACCCCGGGGTGACACAGCAAGCATGGAGGGCTGAATATGATGAACTGCATGCCTGCACTGCCTGTAATGTGTTTCTGCAGTCCTTTGCTAAATACAGTCATGATGGAAAATACTGACTTGTTAATAGTCGTGTACTCATTTAAATGTCTAATCCGTGAAGTCTTCTGTTCTGCTTTGTGCACACGAGGGCTGCCACTAATGATTACTTTTATTATCAATTAATCTGCAAATTATTTTTTCGATTAATCGTTCAATCTATGAAAATCTATCAAAACTTCCCAGAGCCCAAAGTGACCTCTTTAATATTTTTTGTCCAGTCAGCAGTCCAAACAGTTTACAGTGATTTATGACAAAGAAAGGCAGCAAATCCTCACACTGGAGGAGCTGCAACCAGCATGATTGGCATTTTTCCGCTATTTTCTGCTTTAAAAATAACTGCAACAGTTAATCTATTATCGAAATAATTCCTGATTATTTTTCTGGATTGGAAAACATTTGCTCGCTTGATTTGTACTTTCTGCAAGAACAACATTACTCTTCTCTCTGCCCTCCCTTATCACAAAATATCACCGTTTGTACTTTGAAACAGTTCATAGATTTTAAAACGTAAACGGTGAGCTGGAAGGAAACTGCCAAAAATAAATCATGTAAGGGTCAAACAGATTTAAAAAATAGAATTTACACAAATATACTGCAGATACTTCAATAGTTATTAGTGACCATTAAACAAAGTGACTACTCTGAAGAAATTTTAGCCATACACTCAGCAGCCAAGTAATCTTTGAGTCATTGATATTGATTAAAATCTCCACAGGTAAACGTTATAAGTATTGTACACTTACAGTAATGTGTTTGCTAACGTGTGACATGCTGTGTGCAGGACATGGCTCTGGCTAATGAGGAGAACATGCCGATGTTTATTCGCTGTGGCATCATGGCGTTGGTGGCGGCGTACCTCAACTTCCTGAGCCAGATGATTGCAAACCCTCCCTTCTGTCAGCACATCAGTAAGGTGCGTCACTCTTTCTAAAAAAAAAGTTCATATTGTTAAACTTGCTCTTGCTTTGCAGGCTGAACACTTTAACGTTTATTAATATGTTGATGACGCAGGTGATGTAGTTATAGTTATTTACATGCGTTGCAGTGAGATGGTTTACTGTTGAATGTTTCCGTTGTTCTCTCGCCAGGTTATTGAGCTGAGGAACATGGATGCTCCATACCTCCTCCCAGAGCACATCTTCAGAGACAAGTGTCCGTAAGTACCCACTCGTTAGCAGATTGGAGGTTTAGTTTTATCTACATGTCTAGAGATGGAAATAATCTGATGGCTTGAGTTAATTGTCATCACAGCTGAAGAACCAGTTTTATGTCTGTTGTAGAAAATAATGGACTTGCATAACCAAACCCAATCTAACAACCAATCTGAGAACTGACATTGAGTCTAACGTCTGGTCATATTCTTGATCTTGTTAACTTATTCTTTTTTTAATAAGATAGTTCCTAGTTTGAATCAAAATGTTGCCAATTTTAAGGCCTTTACACACCGGGGATGTGACGAATAAACGACAAGAACATGCGAAATACTCGCCTGCGAATATTTAGCATCAAACCTATTCATACCGGCAGCGATGCAAAATTGCGATAGAAAGATAGATTCACACCAGTTCATTCTTACACCCATAACAAGGCCATATCACTGATAACAACAACATCAGTGATTAAATTCATTTCCAGTGTTAATTCGCTTCACAATGAGCGCCTACAGAAAACTGTAAAAACATCCATGTGATCATTTTCATCCTTTTTTGTTGCTCTCTTGTGTCCTTTTGTCACACAATACAGGGTGATGAGACACACAAACAATCAACAGGTCCGCCATTGTCATTAGGAGTTGTGACGTGCCATCCGTTCCGCACAGTGTGATTGGTTGATGCCTGTATCCGCGGTGTGAAAGCTCGGAAAAATCGACCTCGTTCCGGGAAAAAATTATTTCGCTTTTTCGCCACTCTGTGCAAAAGTACTCATGA
>NTHP01000273.1:651107-671608 GCA_003416845.1 Oplegnathus fasciatus
TTCTCACAGGACAGCCACGCTACAAACATATGATGATCTTCTAGACCATGATGCATTGCTGTAGATTAGACTAGTCAACAGTATATAAAGCAGTTAAAATGAGCTCAACCTGAAACATCTACAGCAGTAAAATGCAACATCCACATTAATGCAGCAGGAATATTAATCCAGAAACATCAGATATAATAGAAACACACTGACAGGGAACATTTTACTGCACTATGAATACTTTTACTTTTCAAGTACATTTTGCTGATAATACTTAAATACTTTGACTTAAGTAAGGTTTTGAGTACAGAACTTAAACTCGCAGTGCGGTATTAGTACTTTTACTGAAGTAAAGGACCTGAATACTTGAAGATGGAATGAATGTTCCTAAGTTTAAGTTTCCTGTACAGAGCTCCATCAGTGATTATGCTGTTCATGCTAACATGCTTTGTCAGCAGATTCGTTCACAGCGCCTCATCACAGTTCTTAGTAACCGTGATTGATCAGCAGGCTGACATCGCGTTTGATGCCTCCGTGTGTTTACTTCTCTGCAGTCCCAGCTGGCTGAGGAGATCACGTTTGAGACCCTGAAGAAGGCCATCGGTGAGATCAAAGAAAAGTTTTTGAGACCACACAACTTTTACTTTGAGCCTCCCCTCACCTTTCTGTGGACTTGTTGAAGTGTCTCCCTGAATCCAAATGAAAGATGCGATTTGGCTTTCTGCCAAGAGTTCCATCGTCCTTCAGGCCGGTGCTTCTCTGACAAGCAGCCGAAATGTGTTGACAGTAATTTCCCATGAATTATAAAAATTTACTGACTGTCATGACATGCCTGACAAAATTATATTGATGTTAGAATCAAAGTTAATATACAACTCCCATGTCATCACATTTCCAAACATGTTTTTACTGTTCTGCTCCTGAGAAAACAACTTAACTTTGACATGTGAGCCGTACTACAGCTAAGAAAAACGTAGTGAGGACGACCTGACACGTAATTCACCTCTTCTTGCGTTCAGACACCACCGGTCTGGAGGAGCAGGAGAGGGAGAAGAGGCGTCAGGTGATGGAGAAGTTTCAGAAAGCTCCGTTTGAGGAGATTGCTGCCCACTGCGAGTCCAAGGTAAGAACCAGCTTAAAAGGGAAAAAACCCAGTGAAGTTACTAAAAAGATGAGTGTCCAGGAGTCAACTATCTGTGTCTGAAACTGCTATTATTGTTTGTCACTTGTTTTCTCCAGGCGAACATGTTGCACGACCGGCTGGCACAGATCTTCGAACTTACAATTAGGTAAGTCATCTTTTTCTAGAACTTTTGTTACAAACTTGTTAAATCGCTTTGTTTCGTAATCTTGAATTTCGGATTTGATTTTGACAGAGTATCTGTACATAGTCTGAAGATTTTGTTGTGTAGCTGAACATCAAGCTGTTTAGGCTGGTTGTTTCCCGAATGACCAGTCTCTGTCGTAGATTTTCATCTAATTATCTGAAACTCACAATCACGCATATCTGTAGTCTTGTGCCCATATAACCAAACTACTGACGTCGAAAGTGAAAACTAAAAACAGAGTGCATCTCGTTATAATATAAAGAAGCATTAATGTCATCTGCAGTGTAGTTTTTTGACTCTTGACTATCGTTAAGCTTTCTCTCACAGCATTCTGGATTAGCATGCCTTTGCTGATTTGATGGAATGAGATGAATAAACCACACTACACAGGTCCAGTTTAGCCAAGTCTGACAGTTTAAAGCTGAGCCTGACAAGCTGAGTCTGAGTTTTTGGCCTGCAAGTGGTAAAGATGTAACACTAGAAAGGTCATCATCCATCAGTTTAATTGCCTGTGCTGTTTTACATTAGCAGTTGTTCTAAGCCACTTTCTAGGACTAGTTTTTACATGTAATTGGCAATATAGAAATCCCAATTTAACATTTCGCCCCTCTCTCAACACCAACCCCACCCCACCCTCCAAAACCAACCCCACCCCCCCGTCATCCCCTTTCCCAGGCCTCCACCCAGCCCGTCCGGAGTGGTTTCCATCTCAGCGGGGCACACCCAGCACCAGTCCGTCCCCGTCTACGAGATGAAGTTTCCAGACCTGTGTGTCTACTGATCACACCACAGACATAAACATCACACACACACACACACACCTCCACAAAAATAGCTGAAAATAACAAAATGCTAAATTAAAAATGCTGAGAAAGAACTACGCAATCACAATCTGCACTCCAGTTTCCTATTCAGACCAGCACGCAGGTGTCAGGGATGCTATCAGTAACACACAAATTGCAGCATAACAGCCATTTTCCATTTGATATAAAAAGGAGTTGCATATTCAAAAAACTAAACTTCCTTAATCTCATGTAAATCTGTTCTATCGCCAAATCCAAACCTGAACACCGGTTTCTGAATCCAAAAATGCCATTCATTGTTGTTAACGCTCGTGCAACATCTTTTTCTGCTCCTTTTTAAATACTTAAATTCCTAATTAAGCTTAAAGCAGACCTTTATGAATCCCTCCAGCTCTAAATGAACTGATTTGCTGCATTTTGTTGCCTGACTCACTCTGAAACTTAACAAAACGTACGAGTCACCAAGAACAAAAAGAACATGAACAGCTTTCACTCTGAGGTTTCAGTGTATAGATGCCGAATCTGATGTTGCTTCCCAGTCTATCACATCTGGTCTAG
Source organism: Oplegnathus fasciatus (assembly GCA_003416845.1). Lineage (NCBI taxonomy): Eukaryota > Metazoa > Chordata > Actinopteri > Centrarchiformes > Oplegnathidae > Oplegnathus > Oplegnathus fasciatus. The sequence goes on from NTHP01000273.1 coordinate 653,785, forward strand.
CCAAAGCTTCACACCTTGTACATACACTGTAGCCTAAAACTAAACTCTTGCAGGAATGGCTAAAACCAGTTTCAGGCTTAAAATTTGAAGCTGGTTTTAGCTGTAATGCTCCTTCAGAGCCGGCTTCTGCCTCTTAACAAAGTATCTGTTCTCATGTTGATCAGTAGACGTCGGTGCAGTCACTAATTAGTAGAAATGTACAATATATTAGCTGTCAGCTAGAAAAACTGATATAACTTCACTGGTTGTAGAAGGCAGATTAGTTTTAGGCTTGCTGCTGTGCGGCTGTTACGACCTGCTCAGTCGAATCAGTCTTCACTGTTCAATCTTTGCTATTTAGAGGTAACTAAACTTCAGAAAGGACTTCAACAGCCAGCTAAGTTTCATGATGGGAAATGAAGTGAAAGCAATACTTCAATTTTAAATAACTGGCCCTGAACTGCTTGGCAGACAGACAAGTCAAGGAGTTTCATTTTCAACACTGCTCAGTAGAAATGGCTCGCTCATGGTTGGTGATTGTGTGTTTGCTTCAGGTGTTGCATTCTTGAGAATGTCAAATATTCAGACTTAAATCTTGGAAAGCTGCGAAACTTTGGTCCGATTTCTTGTTCCTGAAGGTTTTCGAAGTTTTTTTAAGAGGTTTGTTTCAAAAACCAAAACCTGACTTTGTCTTAACGTAATGTCCAGGCTATGGAGAAGTAGCTCTAAGAGACATCTGGAGTGTCGGTGAATCAGCTTTTTTTTAGCAGCCATGACGTCAGAAGGTCTTCCTCAAAACTGAACCAGTCAACAACAAAGTGGTTGACGGGGAAAGATCACAAAAACGTGAAAACATACTTGTAGGAAACAGTAATCTCCATCGCCATCCTGAATAGACTCATTTAAATGGAACTCTTGATTATCAGCCAGTGTCGTGTTAAAGTTTGTTTTCAAACTGATTTGGAATGAAACCCTTTGAATCAAGATCTAATGGCAGAGGACTCCGATAAAATGTGACTGGTCGTTGCCGTAATTTTTTCCTTCAGATGTCTTTAGAGCCAGCACGTTATGACTATACGAGCAAAAAACGTATTGACATATTACTGCACTTATTTACTTGCTTTGAACTCTTTGTTCAAGTGTGCATGGTGGTTAACCCTTGTATTCTGCGTTCCTTCAGAGTGTTGATTGCGCGTCCTCAGAGCCTGACGTTGTGTTTATGTTAGCTGATCTGTCCCACTGACGTAACCTTTAGTCAACGTAGAAGCTACAGTAGCATTTTTCTCAACAATTTACGATTATTAATGTAAGTCAACTTACAAACTCCTCAGTCTATCGCACTTGTCGCCTTTTTTCATGGATGTAGTTGGGCAGCTAGTAGGAAACCTCTAAAACCAGGCTGAAGGATTCAGGATTCAGGATTCAGTCCTGATCTGCCCCCCAGGTGATGAAGTCACTCAAGCACATATACACACAAGTGTGTGAACAATGGCACTTATCAATGCATATGTGTTGTTAGAATCAAGTATATAAGCACTCTTAGTTTTTGGCGGTATCAACCGTAAAAACTCTTCCTTTCACGATGACTTTCTTCTGTGCTCAGTTGGTACGTTGACGATGTGCATCGCCACCTCAACCAGGAGCTTTTAACTCCTCACAGCTTTGTTGGCAGCTTCTAAAAAACCAAAACATGTTTTGTTGCCAAAGACAGAAGTCGTTCCCCTCCCGTTTCCTGAATTCAAAATATCTTCATTTAAGAAAAGAAAAAATGGGATGTTATCAGAGCCGGCGTCCTGCGAGCAGCCATATGGACAGTTTGATTCCAAAATAAGAGACCCATCAGCAGCAGCTGAAACCTCATCAAAGTTAACCTCCCCACTGAATGTATTAATATCAATAGCCGCCTTCAGCCACGCTGATACAAAGCGGTGACATTTTGGAGGATTTAATCATCCGTGCTTTTTCAACAGTTACCACAAGGCCATGTTTTGTTTCCAAAAGGGGAAAAGGAGGCATTTTTGGAATGAGATCCGTCATATCTGGTGGAGCTGCAGCTGTGATCTGTAATAACAGATGGTTATCAGTATTTTCTCTGATCTGAGCTCAGTGTAGGAAGAAAATCCCTCCAGTTGGAGGCAGGTACCTGCTGCCATCGTTTGGTCTGAGCAGCTGTGCAGAGCCCATCGCCACTGCTGCTTTATTCAAGGTTGAAGATCTTGGTTTGTTTGTGAGAGTATCCTCAAAAGATTAAACTATATGAATTGACTATTTTGTAGAGAGGATTCTTTAGTCCAGTCCAGTTTGTTTGGATCCAGATCCATCCCTGTTGCACATTTTCTCTGTTTAGAGTTGTACTGGATTAGATGGTGAACGATGGAGAAATAAGATGGAAAACTAAATGAACGAGACCAGAAAGAAATTGTTGAAGTGTTTGTGTTCTGCTGAGCAGGACGAGGCTGTTTTGTACGTAGTCGTGGACGATTCAGACGGTTTTGTATGTTAAAAATTGTCGAGCGTTGGATGTGTTCCTGAACGAGAAAGGTTGGCTAAGTGAGCTTTTCGTTTGAAATCACCAACATGAGCCTGATACATTTGAACTTTGTCTTCTTCAGAAGCCAGTTTGACAGCTAAGCAGCTTCTGAGCCCATTTCCACCTGGTATTGACACACACAAGCTGTATCTCTATGTTGTCCAGACATTGTTGTCCAGATACAGATATAGATCGCAGCTTCATACCAGGTGTAAATGGAGTCTTTGTCATTGTCTGTTTCTGCTCTGGATGTGATATTCAGCCCGTAACATGCTGAAAATAGCTGGCGATGGTTGGAATAAACCAGCCAGTGAGTAGTGGCTAAAAAGTGAGTTTATTTGTAGAGTTTGTCAAAGGCTCGATGTCCAGAATTTGAAAATGAAAGGACAAAATTATGAACAGAGTAGCCTCAAGGAAAGAAAAGTCCCTTTGATATTTTCCTCTGTATAACAAAATATCCTCCACTGATGCATTAAACTGATGAATTATCTTTTGTGCATATCTGTGTAACGTCTTAGCTTTAAATGCAAACTCTTATGATTTAATATCATTGTATCATAGCTCTACTTAAAAACATGCATTATATGAACTAACTGCATGATCTCTTAATATCACATTGTTGACCCCTGAGGGGGTGCTGGGAATATATGCTGAAACAAAAGATCCATCCAAACAAGTGATTTCATCGACTGCATCCTAAAATCAGATTTTTCTTCAAACCGTTGAAAGATGAGCCAGGACAGTGGAAACCTGTCACTGACTGTAGTGGAGAAAAGTAAGAGTTTAACAGTAGATGACTTGTTTGCTTAGATGTGGCTGGAATACATGATCACTTCCTCTATGAATGTGTCATTATAGCAGTATATCATATATTTTTGTACATTTTATGCATCATGTGTCGTTAGATTGTTGCCTGGTAGAGATTTAGAGATTGGGAGATTTATTCTTGTCGATCACATTTATCAAGATGAAGACAAATGCTGATTTGTTTTTCTTGTTAAATTTAGGTTTTTGTTTACTAAGAAGTCGACGGTTCAGGGTTTCAATGGGATTGTGCACTTCTTATCAGTGCGGGAGAAATGGTCTCATTTATGAAAATGTTACTTGATTTTTTTTTTTATTGTAGAATCCATTTTATCATTTCAAATATGCTGAAAAATGAATAAATATTATATCTATAGACAGATGATATCAGTTATTTTTGCATACTACAGAGAGTAAATCAGTGCAATCTGCTAATTTTAGCATCTAGATTTATTTTTTTCCCCGAAGTTGCAGCTTCGGCTCAAACTCGGTCATCAGCAAAGTTTCTGATCGAGAAGATTCAGCTCCAGATTCACTAAAATTCTTTTGCAGAGACCGTTTACGGTTTTACATTTTTTGTTTTAGTTCGGTTCACCAAGAAATGTCTTCATTTCGGGTTGTGACAGAAAGAGAAAGACCACTGCCACTTCACTGCAAACTTCTTGTTTCGTCTGACACGTGATAGAAAAAATAAATAAATAATTGAAGGTTTTCAAACTGTGAGGCAGCTGCTCGTCAACAGGCCGACACAGCAGAGGCTGTGACACACGGCTCATGGAGGCACTTACGGCACTTTAAAACGTTAGTGCCCAATTGCCACAGTTTGCGTCACAAATTGTCCTCCTTCTCAGAGTCAAAAGTCAAATCTGAACACTCACATTATCCATATATTTTTAGATTCGGTGTGACTTAAGAGTTTCTGAGGATATCATTATCTCCGATGTGCAACGCAAATAAACGTCCATAAATCCACTCAGAAATCATAGAAAAAAGACGCTCCTTTTAACTCCAGAACTTGCCTGAGAATCATCGTGTTTTGAAGTTTTCTTCAGTATCAAAGTAATCCAGTGATAGTTGTCTGTACATCCATGGGTACACTGCAAACAGGAAGTGCTAATAGCTAATTCGGCATACTTTTATTGGTGCCAATTTACCAAAATGTAAACAAATATAGGTGGCTCAAAACGTAGCTCAAGCTGTAGCTCACAGCTAATTCACTGACTCCGTGGCAACATCATGGGAACTGTTATCATGTTGCACTATCAATATTTTTCACGCCGCAGGACAGTGACAAGTTTGTCAGTATTAAACCTGAGGTATTTCTCTGAAAGATTTTAAGTACCGGAAACAACCACTTAACAAAATGTATTGCCCGTATTATGTGTTGTGTAAACAGGGTCCATTAAATTGGCTGCAAACTGAATTTTCAAACTTCAACCATTCAGAAAATAATAAAGTATATATGGATAGGTGTGAGACCATGACAGATGAGTTGGATCTACTTAGTGCACCCTTTCTGCTGTCTTTTTTTCGTCTCTGCACGTGAATCTGTACCTGAATCTGCCCTGAGCTGCAGCTTCTTCTCGATAGTCAAAGCTGACTGATAACAAATGTTTAAATTAGAGTAAATGATCTCAGAACAGTCTAAAGCTTAGCTGGATGCAGAAATCAATCAGTCTGTGAATGAGTCAACTCTGCTACTTTTGATAAATCGACAGTATATTTAATAGATTTAGCTGCAGCAGATTTATTACCACATATGAAAATAAAATAGTTAATAACTGTCACAATAAAATATGACATTGTGTTTGCACTTTGATCACTGTGTACTTGGTACTATAGCAAAAATCAATCCGCACAGATTAGTGTTTGGTACAAGTTGATCATTACAGGTATTTTTCTTCCCAATGTTCAGTTTGTGAAATGTTGTATTCAAGAATAACCCTGCGTGAAGCTGTAAAAAGTGTCCCTCTTGACTGGTGATCAAAGTCAGTATCGAGTCTTAACATCTAAAAATTAAGTCAAGAGAAAACTCAGTAAATGGGGTGAAATAGTTTCACTGCTGACCTGCCTTACTTCAGAATGCTGGACACAAAAACTGCTTTAAAAAAAAATATTAACGTGATGAACTTTTTTTCACTTTTCAAGATGGACTTTTTTTTTCAGTTTACCAGCTGGGTTCTGCAGGAAAAAAATGAACAGAACAACAAAAAAACTGAGCTTCTGATGATGTTTTCTTATGTTTGTGATGCAACAGTTTGTATTTTTGTGCCAGTTTTAGAGGTAAAAGGTGTCACGTCTGTGTTCAGCCTTCACAGTGACAAACTTTTCTGTTTCCAAACTTGCTGAAGCTTGGCTTTGTTTCAAACACACTGATGATTCTAACCACTATAGCGCTGAGGTTCTGCTCCCGCTGCAAGTTCAGGAAATAGGTTTAAATTTGATTTAAGAGCAGACATGTCTTTCTAAACGGTTCCACATGTGCTAAATTTGGTATTTTCCATGGTTTACATACAAGCCACTGTAACTTTTATATTGTTTTGGTGCTGGAAGTTTGACTTTGTATGCATTTGTTTGATCACTCCCTTCCTGCTTCATTCGTTTCATCCATAAAACGTTTAATCGTAAATGATCAAATCTGTAAAACAGCTGAGTTTGACACACTTTCACTAGTTTGTACGTTGACTATTTTCTTGAATGAAACAACATAATAGTGTGAACCAAACTGTTTTGTCTCTCTGAGGGTGAAGGAATGTGGGTTCTTGGGCTAAAACTAACGACTGGTTTCTTTATCAATGAATCTATCGATTTGAGCATGATCAGTCATTCTCAACCTTGTGAACAGTACGTGTGACAAAATAACCTCCACTCAAAGATCCACTCGCTAGCACTTATATCCATTCACTGATGAAGACTATGAGCTGTGTGTGTGAAAGCTTTTGAGTTTATATTATTTTGTCACAATCCATCCCTAGTTTTAAGCAATTGATCCTTTAGTCAATGAAATATTGATTTATAAATGTCAGTTAAAATCTTTAAAAACGTATTTTCTCAAAGAAGCTAATTCTGTATCGCTGTTACCAAGTGAAAAGCTTTTTAAAGTTTATTCTAATATGTGGAACCAACAACTCAGATATGGTTGAATCATTTCCTCCGACCACAGCGGCAGCAGAGCCTCAGCGTTTTATTATAAAGCCTCTATTTAATAGTAAATTGTGTGTTGAGATTAATGTTCAAGACTAAAATAAAATGTTTCTACCAATACTGGTTGTGGTGTCTTTATTACTGTGAGTTTCATTTTTAAAGGTGATGCAACAGTTTAATAAGTTCACTTCTTCTTCTCTTGGTGTGTTCTAAAGAGTCGTTCACAAATCTGTAAAGAAAACCTGAAAATCAGAGTAAACATTTGATTTTTGTCGTCATTTCTATAAATGTTGTTGGGAACAAAATAATCTGACAATAATCTTTAAACAACGATGCTTCAAAATGACTTTCAATCCCAAAGCTGCCTTTGAAAAGTAATACATTCGCTTCTAGTTTCTGTTCTCCTCTTCTTCTTCTTCTTCTTCCTCCTCCTCCTCTCCTCCCCCCTCCTCCTCTTCCTCCTCTTCTTCTCCTCCTCCCTCCTCCTCCTCCTCACCTTTCACCCCTGTCCCTCCTGGTCTCCCTGCTGGTCTCCCTGCTGGATGGTGCCCTTGGCTCGGCCCTGCATCCGGCCTGTGGTTGTGGGCTTGAATCCCGCTGTGTGCCGATGGCTCTCTGCTCTCCTCACTGGAGGGAGGAGGAGGAGGACGAGGAGGAGGAGGAGGAGGAGGATCAGGACGTGTGGAGAGGCCGGATGATTCAGCAGGAGGATTTGACTTCTCTCCGTCCTTCAGGTCAGAGCTTTCGTCACTGCAGACAGACAGTATTTTGTTGTTGAACTGAACATGAATCGATTCTGTCAAAATGTGTAAAAAAGCTTCTAAAACAGAGATTTTAGTCCTGTTTTAAGTCGACACGTTTTTGTCATTTAACAGATATTTTTATTTCGAACAAACTTAAAGAAGTGGAGTAAAAACACTACAAGGAAGAAATACTGAGAACACTCTGAGAACAGATCAGTCACATTCTTGTGATAATCTTTGATTCTCCAAACTTATCAACAGCCTGAAGGTTCGAGAGGAGCGAGTGCTTGAATTGGGATACTGGTACTGGAACTTATCGTGAGCTACACATATTACTTCTGAGGTTATTTATTAGTAATGCGTGGTACGGTTTACTAATTTTAAGTCATGAGCACAAATGATCAAAAAATGTACCCCCTGATACCTGCTCCTTACAGACCATTTTTGCACAGCTTGTTTTTAGCAGAAACTGGTTGTCTTCATGACACTAGTGGTTCCTAAATTCATTAGAAAGTGGTGTACTGAGAAATAAGCACTGAAAGAAAGAAGGAAATCTAAGTGCTGCTCCATTCAAGCACTGACTGTAACTGCAGAATCATTTTATTTTGTGAGACTGTGTCACTGTCAGTATACATCACTCCCAGCATCTGTCATTTTAAACCAGAACTTGTTTTATATAAATGGTAAATGATGAACAAATATGTGAGACTGACTATTTTTCTTAATTCTCAGTATGTTGTAAACATTGTTATCATTTAGCCAAACTGACTGAAGACAGCTTCTTCAAGGAGGCAGCGAGGAGGCTGTGTTAGTCAGCTGTACTTTGGCTAAATGATGACTGGAACATACTGACGTGTCTCTACATGTTTCATATACTGTAACCTTTTTTCCTTTGTGAAAACTTTATGTCATGAATTGATCACAGCGGCGAAAGAAGAAACTAAACTAAGAAGAAACTCTTCGCAGGCCTACAGGAGGCGAGTAGTTGATACTCACTAGATCAGATTTTACAGACTGTTATCCTTTCATACTCGTGTCAAAGTTAGGAAAGGAATAAAAAACATATTTCTACAATACAAAATTATTTATTTGGTATATTTGGAAACTTTGGATGTCCAGTAAAATTTTAAATAAAGTTCTGTGGTTTTGAACAAAGCCTGACCACACAACATGCAAATGTAATTTTACTCTGAGATCTGAGCTCCTTCTCTTCTCACCTGTTTTGAACTCGGCGTGGCGGCGGCGTGTTTTTGTCCGTTGATGCTTCCTGTATGCCGCCGGGCTTCTGATGGTCCATGTCAGAGCTTCCTCCCAGCGGCTCCTCGCTCTCCTCACTGGACTGAGGGGAAAGCCGTGGTTTGGGGGGTCTGCTGGCCCGGCGGCAGGGAGGTCCGGGGCCGCGGCACTGCTGCGACGGCAGGCTGTGGTTAAAGTGGGCCGCCGCCATACACTCTGCAGTCGTTTTGTCACACACACACTGCAGCTTGTCACATACAGTGACGCCCTGACCTGAGGAGGAGACAGATGATGAGGTTACGGGTAGAGAATGAGCACTGCAGGTGATCATCTTAAATAATTAAATCACGTTTATTCTTCTGAGTCTCGTTTGTCTCGAAAGACGTGGAAGAAATCTGAAAGTCTCACATAGAAAATCAAGACTTTTTGGTGTTAGTGAAGTGATGCGAACCATAAATACGATTGGCATTTGTTTCTAGCCTTAGTTGAAGTGAATTTGAATGAGCAAGTTGCACGTAAACATGTCACAAACAGAGCAGTTTGTAATCCTTCATATCTCCATTACACTGAGAAAAAAATGGGTTTTCTCATTCACATCGATGCAGTTCAGCACCTACTGGCCACAAGAGGAACTGTAACTCAAAGCTTCAGCACTCAGCTGTGGCAGCTGCAGGTTAAACTGGTTGTGGAGTTCCTGTAGATGTCGTCAATACAAGAATCAAATCCTCCTTTTGGATGGTAACATGAGATTTCCAGAACAGAAACAGGAAAACAGTGCAACATATTTACTGGTCCTTTGGTTGTGACCTCACAGTGTTTCTGCGGTGCAACAAACATTAATGTAACTTCTCACAGTCGACCTGCTGTACTCACATCGTGGTTTCCCGCTCTCACAGGAGATCTGAGCGTTGAGCTTCCTCTCTGACCTGCAGCCCAAAGAGCTGATCTGCTTCAGGCAGCAGTGGTGGAAGAAGCAACACCTGAGGACGAGCAGCAGAGCCAATGAAGAATGTACAAAGCATGGACAACTCAGCTGAATGTTACAGGTACCCAGTGGAGCTTATGGTGGTGCTACAGGCCGATGTGTTGATGTGGTGTGTGTTCTATCAGCGTGTGCATGCTCGTACTCGTCTGTGACACGATACACATACTGTATATGCAGACTGCAGAAGGCTGTAACCAAAAAACACAGAAGATTATGTTTTTACCTTGGCTGGAAGCATCTAATGAGTTTCTTGCTAGGCTTGCAAGTCAAATGGCCCACTGTGATGGTAAATTAAACTGGCAGCTTCCTCAAAGATTGGCTGATATAATAAATGTGACTATTTCTGTAAGCAGGGTGACGATGTCTCCTGGTTTCGTGCTATTCCACTGACAGTTGGTGTCAAGAAACAGCAACATGCCAGAAGAAGAAGACCGCTTGGAGCAAAACGTGGAGGAAAACGACGCAGGTTTCAAAACATTCACATATAACACGTCATTGCTTCCTGTGTGCTCCTTATCCTGCAGCTGCTGACCTGTCCAGCTGGTCCAGAGGTTGACCCCCGCCCTCCTGCCCGCAGTAACAGCCGTACATCTCGTACTCATGTGGACATCTTCCCGTCAGGCAGTGGAGCATCTCCCCCAGAGCCGGCATCTCCCGTCTGGCTCGCCCATCGCTGCCGTACAGGGTGAAGGAGCGGCTGCATTCTGTTTGGAGATTGTAGGAGGAAACAGAGGTTAGTACAGTTAAGCCACATCATTAAAGGTCTGCAAAACTCAGCTAAAACATGACATTTTAAAGATGGCAGGTGGTTTGATAATCAGTCAGAATGACCCAAAGCTTATGGACCCGGGACAGAATAATGCAATGGGGCAGTCATACTGTTTTACCTCTGCTGTCTGGCTGTAGTTGTATGTCACTCAATCCGACAGACTCCAGCAGGGACCAGGCGAAGAACGGCACCGTCCTCTTCTGAGCCACATCCCAGTCTGCCATCAGACAAACAACAAATTAAAGAAAATTTGAGCCACAGCAGCTTCAGAGACCTTAAATATCATCATCAGAGAGGGACAGAGGACACACTGAAGATACAAAATATCACGTGCAGCTTCTTAATATTGAGTTAAATGATTTATGACTGATTTAAAGCACAAAAGGACCTTAAAACTGCAGGATTCAAGATACTTTATTGCCATATCAACATGGTTGACTGGAATTTGTCTTAGTGAGCTCACTTAAACAGAAAAAGACACTAATAAAACCACTCACTCATAAAGCACATAAAACAAGTATAAAACAGCTAAGAACACCACAGATAAAACACTAGCACCTGTGGGGATATTAGCAGCAACATCAAACAACCCACTAGATAAAGTGCTTAAAAAGGTCTGCCCTATTGCACAGTTGTTTAACCTGCCTTGCCTGGCTTGCAGTGCCGTGTTTGAAGTGTTAAGGAGGCGGACAGCTTCAGGATATGTGCTATTCTGGAACCTGGACGTTCTGGTCTTAATGCTTCTTTTGAGAGAAGGAAGAAAATGAAAAAGAGCGAGGAGGAGCAGGAGCTGGATCGTGTTGTTAACTGATGAGAAAAGAGACTCTTGCGTGTCTGTAGGTGTGCTGTCAAAACTCCCATGACTCACAGACTTTGATGCGCCCTCCTGCTAAGTCCCTCTGTCAGATCAGAAAGTGTTTGAGGGGGGGCTCTCTTGTTGGCTTTTTGAGCCCTCTTTGCACACTTTCCTAAAGTTTGCAACTCAGCAGAATTTCTTAAGGGAATAATGCACAATGAAGTGGAATTCTGCACCATAAAACAAAGAACAAACAAAACAGGGAAGGAGTCTGCAAGAAGTAGAAACACACCTGTCACTAACCAGCATCATGTGCATATGTTGTCTTATGATGGCAGGGTGATGACTTCCCCAATATGTTGATTTGTTCCGAGAGAACTGTTTTACTTTGTTTGTTGTTCACTTCCTGTTTCAAACACTCCAGTTGACTCACTTGGCTTATGTGACGATTGTGATATCTGTTTCCTGGACAGAGACATTCTGTGGACTTTAGAGTGACAACGTTTCAAGAGCCCTCAGACACTGATGGTACTACAAAAGCTACTGAGAGACACTAATGGCAGTGGTGGAAAGTAACTAAGTACATTTACTCAAGTACTGTACTTAAAAGTACTCTATGGAGTTTTTAACTGGTTATGAAACAGTCTCAATTTAATACTGATGCCTCTACATGACCTACATAAGCAAACGAGACCAACAGGAATAGTTATTCTTAATGCCTGCCACCGGGTCGGGGTTTTCCGCGACATCAGACGAAACGGCGCTGGGGTTTGCTCTGGCTGAATTCCAGTTGCTTCAGCCGCTAACCGAAGGTCCGTCTCCGGAGCTGCCGCCCGCTCTCCTCCAGGTGAAGTAGTCTCCTCGCGGTGGGGAGTGAAGCGGAGGGAACATGTAACCTAACGTTAGGTGAAACACCACCGCCTTTGTCCACAGGGACCGCCAAAATCAACACAAAATGAAAAGTACCACAGAGCTGCTTTAAGTAAAAGTTTGAGGTACTTGTACTTTTTACTCCACTACATTTTGTTGATAAATTTAGTTACTTTACAGATTCAGATTATTAATCCAAAATATGATATATTAATATAGTTTATTAATATAATGATAATAATATAGCTACACAGCAGTATATAAAGCAAATAAAATGAGCTCCACCTTTACCTGCTGCAACATTAAAGCGATACGTACATTCATCTCTCATCACTGATTCTAATCCAATAATATATCTTATTCTGAAATGGGCCATTCTGTATAATGAGTACTTATATTTTGATGCCAACACTTTTACTTGAGTGAGATTTTGAATGCAGGACTTTTACTGTTACTACTTTTACAGAAGCAAATGATCTGAATACTTCTGGTTGCGTGGGAGTTGCACCAGACCATGTTCCGGTATGAGTAGCTATCAACAGAGTGGCGGCGGTGGAGAGCGCTCAGTTGGTTGCGAGCTCGTGATTCACATCGTTTTTAATACTCATTAAACCGTTCAGTCAGCTCTTGTGTTCTGTATGGGAGCATCTGCATGTGTGGTTTAATATGTGACCCATCTGTAAACCCATCTGGTCTGGGAACTCCTCAGCATCCCCCAGAAGGAGCTGGAGGACGTGTGTGGGCAGAAAGACATCTGGGCCACTCTGCAACACCTACTGCCACCAGACGTGGATAAGCAGCAGATAATAGATGGATGGACAGATGACTGTAAACACAGCTTCCCCTTTTTACTTAGTTAAGAGACCTTAATGCGCTGCTACAGAAAATGATGCTGCTCTTCTTTCAGACTGCAGCGCTCTTCAGCTTTAACTCATCCAATATCGTCTTGTGCTGCTCGGCCGTCCTGGTGGATCAGTGGTTTGAATCCAACCCAGAGTCAGTGACAGGCAGTAACACATTTCTGTGTGACTAGAGCTGAAACAGTCGACCAAAAGTTAATCTATTCTGATAATCGATAAATTTTTTGGCATTTATTTTACACAAAATAACATTCACTGGTTCCAGCTTCTTAATTGTGAGGATTCTCTGCATTTATTTGTCTTATGTGATAATAAAGTGAATGTCTTTGGGTTTTAGACAAAATGTGTCATCTGAAGACGTCACCTTGGTCTCTGGAAACTTGTGAAGGGCATCTTTGACTATTTTCTGACATTTTATAGACCAATCGATTAATCAAGAAAATAGTCGGCAGACTCGTCGATACTGAAAACAATTGTTAGTTATAGCCCTAAATGTGATTAGTAATGAGTAGTTACAATTTGAAATTAAGTAATTGCATTACAGTTGTTAATCCCAGTAACACGCCATTACTTTGACAGTGTGGGGGTTTGCCAGTTTGCTGTTTTTCAGGAGTTAGATGGAGGACTGATGTCTTTGTGGGTTTCCTAACCTGAACCCAACCTTACCGCTGACCCAAGACCGAACCCCAACCAAACGCTGTTTAAGGGGGAAACAGGAGAGCTATGCCTTCTGGTAATGCTCAAGTTGTCTTATTCACATGTTGGATCTCAGTAGCTGACGAGCTAGCCACCAGTTAGCCTGCATTCAAGAGTCCTGTTGATGGTCGGTACATGCTGTACCTCCAAACTGCTGGCTCGCTGTTGTGTAAGGTCTTGTTTACTATTTCTACACCTGTTAAAAACAGGAGAGCGGCCGGTTCGGAGTTGTTTAAGCCAGCGTTGATGGAGCTGGGCTGAGTTTTTCAGTAAGTAGGAGTAATTGATTAAGTTTTTCTTGTAATGTCATCTCTTCCTTCTCTTGCTTGGTTATTTTTGTCTCTCTTTGCTGAATTATGTCATGGAGAAAAAGGTCAGTGACTGTGTTACCAGGCAGCTTGTTGGTTTTATGGCTTTAAAACTCACTGTAAAGACCAGTACTCTGTGCTAAAGGAAATACAAAACCACCCATTGGCTAAAAACTCGTGTCAATTAAAATGTAACCTGCAAAAACAAAAAAAAGCCTCGAGACAAGTAAGAAACAAATCAATTACTTTTTTTAGCGCTTAGTGTGGAAGCATATGAGCTCCTTTGTGGATGTTTCTGTTCTAATTATCCAGTTTATTCCTCTATATTGGAAAAATGTGAATTTATTGTTAATGTCCATTATGGGCTGGTGTTTCTTCTGGCTGTCATTAGAGGTCACAGATTGCTTAATTATATTTTATAAGGGTGTAAAAGTTCAATTACCTTTATTGAACCCGTGAGAGAAACCTGCTTAATGTATTAATTTTATTCAAATTTCATTTTATGTGATAAGTCAATGAAGAGCAAAGAGGCCAAATGAGAAGAGGCAGAGGGCTTCTCGATGGGGACTTAGAAGTAAAGAGAAGGGAAGAAAGAAAAACAGCATGGTGCTCGTATGTTGTATATTTCTACTACAGCTTTTGGGCCTGACGAACTTTACCATCTGTGTCTTTCTCCTGCGAGCTGTCTGCCAGCTCTCCTTCCACACACGCAGGTTTCTCTGCTGTTTCTGACTTTTCCTGCTGCTCCTCTTCAGATTCAGCCTCAGTCGTCGTGTGCCAGGTTGCCGTTGTGGTTCGGGCGGACGTGTTGGTCTCTGATCTCGGTTTGACGGAGGTGACTCGGCTTCCTTGCGTCGTCTGCGAGACGCTCCTCGTTGAAGTTGATGATGAGGTTGTGGGTTGTTGAGTTGCCTGTCCTGAAGCAGGATGGTTAGAGATCATTAAAAAATCAGTGTTAATGATTAAATATGTGCGTTTCTATCCGCCTGTTTTTATGTGCATAAAAACACCTGAGTGGAAAAACAGGAAATTTGAAATTTCGTGACACATTAATACACGAAACTAACAGAAATGTCATATTTCCATCATGTTTTCCACGTGATTGTTCCATCGTCTGAGCTTTGACTGGAGCTCTTTTAATGACACTGACTGAAGAATTGGCTCCACCAGCTGTTTATCTCGCCCAGCTTACAACAACGTTCGCATGACAGCAGTGGAAGGAAACAAGCTTTTATTCACATTTTCTGTATAAATTCTGTAAAAATATGCGCTAAATTTGGAGGGAAACTCAACTACTGGTTCAGGATGATTAATGTTCTGGATAATAGTTTTCAAAGAAAATTTAGTTGCAATGTTTTAAGACATACGCACATTCAGACAATTTTCTCATCATTCATTTCATTGAAATAGGTCCCAAGATGTATTTGCTGCTTTTTTCTGTCCGGTCCACTTTTTCATGTATATGTCATGTAATGTATTTTCCTATAAATAGTTTTATTCACTAGTCTACTAAAGGCTGAAACATGTGTGTACCTAATGTACTGTTCTGAACAGTACATTGGAAAGCCTTATTATATTAAACCAAGCTGAAACAATGATTATTTTGTCCAAACTCAATGACTTCCAGGAGGGAACGGCTGCTATACTTGCTGCATGCTAACAAAGTAATCTGTCTGGATGTGTTGCCTTTGAATTTGTTGTTTGTAATATTCCAGCACTTCATCATTTGTCGCTCCTGATTATACTTACAGATAAATACGTTAAATCTGAGTTCAAATCACCCAAATTCCAAAAAAGACTGTCCTGCTGTATTTTGTTCACTTACCTCTGGAAGCATCTATCAGAGCAGACAGTTTTTGGTTTTATTCCTCCTTTTATTCCTCCCCTCTGATAGAATGGAGGTGGAGTTTCTGGTGCTCACTTTGTTTAAAACATAGATTTAAAAAACTCAACAGCAACGTGTCTTTGCAGAATCAGTGTCCAGGTCCTCTGCATAATCCACTGTCGGCAGTTTTCATAGGTACGATCTCTTTGGAGACAGTTTTCATTGGTGCTGCTGTCTACCAGTGTGTTCTATGGATCATCCACTGACAGTGTTTCTGTAAGACATGCTGCTGAATTTTACAAATATAATTACCTGATGTTTTGAGCCACAAACAACTTTTCATTCACCTTCATTATATTGTGGTGGATGCAGAAATACAAAGAAATATCTCAGTACCTGCACAAATGAAACCTAAACTATCTGCATGGGTAGATGCCTCCAGAGGGAATAAAGAAATTTTTTTTTACACGACCGGACAGACGATTTCCTGCCTCATGCGAATGTTCGTGCGGATTGAAGTGATTCTGACACTTTCTGCAACAGATGCAAATTTCCAAGATGGTGCAAACGTTTAATTAATTCCACTCCCCCAGTGTGTTAATGTTATGCCAATTCATTTCTAAAGATTGTTCCAAGTGAAGTGCTGCCGTGCCTGGAGCTGCCTCACCTCGGCTCGGGGGACTGAGAGGAACAGCAGCAGGTGTCTGCAGTCTGAAGCCTTCCTCCCGTGAAGTGCCACGAGTTGTGGGTGAGACGGCAGCGGTTCTGACGGGGCTTCTGTTTGTCACGCTGGTAATCGTTTCCACAGAGTGAGGAGGAATCCTGGGGCCTGTTCCAGAAAGCAGGTTTGGTAAAAAACTCCACAATGTGGATTCACCATCAGCTCAGAATGAAATGTATGCACTGCCTTCATCCTTTGCAACAGTTTTTTAAGTTTTAACAGCATTTTTAGTGAAAAAGATTAATGTGTAGCTAAAACAGACATCTGAAAAACCTTTACTGACAGTTTTAAACTCGGTCAGGTCGGCCTAAGACGTCACAATCATAGGTCTAAAAGTAAAATACCTGTATGTCCATATTGTTGTATTTTATCTCCAATAGCTGCCAAAAGTATATATATATTTGGTCTCTATCTGATTACAGCTGAAGTAATAAAAACATTAATATGTAATGTACAGTAAGATTTCACTACTTTCTCATCTGTTAATGAAGTCTGGTGATTGATGAACGATAACGCTGAATAAAACTCTTCCTACTCAGGGTTTTTTCACTGCTGCTGTGTTTTTTAAAGATAAATGTCCGAATTCACACACGTTAATATTTCTAACTCCACTGGATTAAAATGGAGGCTCCACCCTTTATTTACCCCACGCTGTCGTGAATCGCAGTATTAATGATGGCTTATTCGCTTTCTGGCGGAGAGTTAGATGTTCAGATTGATACCACTCGTGTCTGTACGGTAAATATGAAGCTACAGTACAGCCAGCGGGTGATTAAATTAGCATAAAGACTAGAAAGAAGCTAACCTGGCTCTTTTCAAAAGGAACATACTGAGAGTTGATCACCTGCTCTGAAAACTCAGACTTTCAGGGTTCAGCTTTCTGGAACAAACCGCTGACTTTTTATGGGAAAAAACTGCATTTCTGCAATGGTGAGCTGACCTTCAGTTGCCCTCAGAAAACTTGTGTTCTCCTTGCTGACACCCTGCTCTCCTCCCTCCTCTGAAGCTGAAGGTGTTGCTGGTGTAAAAGTAAAGGTGACACCTCCTCCACCTGACGAGAGCAGAACACAAAGACCTTCAGAAGTTAGACGTTAATACATTCCACTTGATTAAACCAGGCATTAAAGAAATTACATTTTCTTCTTCTTCGTGGAATTAAAAATGCACGTGGTATTTATGTGTGGAGTCAGTTTCCCCCCTCAGGTCTCAGACACCTGTCAAAACCTCAGTGTGTAATTACAGACGCCCCAGAGAGCCCTCGAGAGGAAAATAAGCACTTCAGCAGCCACATGGGGTTTTTTTTTTTTACCTGACAGCGGGGAGTTTTTAAGAGCAAGGTGCGAACACTGCCAAAACATACACACAATGTGGAAACAGTGTTGATAAAAATCTAAATCAAGTCAATTCAAACTTCCTCACATCTCCTCTTTCACTTAAAGAACAAGTCTACTGATATTTTATATTTTTCTTACTGTCAACAAATCCCAAAAAGACCAAAGACCAACCTAATGTATCCACTAACTAGTACTGTGTGTGTCACAGCCTGATGTCTCTTCTT
>NTHP01000273.1:671693-684008 GCA_003416845.1 Oplegnathus fasciatus
ACACCGTCCTGCTGCCCCAAATACTCACTAGAGCACCAAATGTGGATTCATCCGCCGCTGAAAATAGTCCCCAACAAATGCACTATTTCCTCCTGTTTATTTGAGAAAAACTACAGCGAGCAGCTGTTGTTTTTAAAAATGAAGCTTTACATTTGTGAGATGTTTTTAAAGATTTACGTCTTCAGCGCTACAGACCGGGTGGAGAAGTCTGAGTCGGAAAATAAAGATAAACAATCCTTTGGTATCTCTTATGTTCGTGCTCATCTTGACAAGAACACATTCAGGAACTGCAAACAGGTCTCGAGCTGGATTCTTTCATTCCCCTTGGATGCCTGATCATTTCACCAAATAAATGAAAATAAATAAAATCTACACTTGATTTATTCTTCAACTGACCTGCTGGAGAAACTGATGTTTTCTTTGCGGACGGCGTCGAGCTTCCCTTCACCTCGTAGGACTCCTCTGTGGTTACAGTCTGTGTCGTCGTTGTTGACGACTGTGTTGTTACTGTTTTGGCAGTTGTAGTTGTGAATGCAGTAATCACATCCTTGACTGAGGAAGAACAACAACAAGAAGGTTTAGATTCTCGACCGCTCGGACCAGAGCTGTTAAGTCTAACAAAGAAATAAAACTTCATTATAGTGTTGATTTCCAGAGCACTAACTCCATCAGTACAACAACAGAGTCGTGTCATATTCCCCACCCTGCTGCTCTCTGAGTTTTCATTCACTAATTAATGCAATTTACTTCTGTTTCAGAACCTTTTTGTTTGTTTCTGTTTCCTTTTTGTTGCTGTATATTTAGGACAATTTTGTTTTTGTTTCCCTTGTGGGCCATTTTTGTCTGCGAGTTCCAGATTTGGCTTGTTTTGCCTTTTCTTGTTTAATTGCTACGGTGTTATTTCAAATTGTTGTTTGTTTTATTGTTGCTACTTTTGTGCGGACCCAAGGGAGACTACCGACCACTCTGTGGAAGCTAATGGGGATCCAAATAAAGAATAAAAGAATACTTGCTGTTTTCAGTTTGGTGTTAAGCTATTGTAAGTGGCACTGAGCTTTTAATGTGAAACATCTGCAGGAACTGTGGAGTGTCGGTGACCTTAACACTGGATAAAAAAACAGCAAAGTAGAAACTGGGATTATTTAGTGAATGAAAACAGTATTTGGGTTCAGAATTTGAGACTTGAGACAAGTCAAAGTCTCAAGTCTGTCAGACTTTGCGTAAAGAATCCCTAAAATCTACTCTAATAAACTTACACATTTTGTAATTAGAAGATCCCCTCAGTTAAACTCACCATGCTCATCTGAAGCATCCTGCTTCACTTCATCATCATCCTCCTCCTCCTCCTCCTCCTCTTCTCTCCCGTCTTCTTCTTCTTCAGATGACTTTAAGGGCATCACACTGGATGTGGTTGTTATTTTCTCAGATGGACTGATTTGTGGTTTTTCTGTCAGTGATGAAGTTGTGACGACGACTGAACCTGCAGAGACGTCAGATATAATTAATAATAACTGAAACTAATAATATTTACCATTAAAACATATCTGCAGATAAAGTTAAGATGGAAATTTCAACTTTAGTTCTACAAACACTTTCTTAAGGGAACATTTAGCGTTTTATCTTTTTTTTTGTTTTTTAAAAACGTATGAGAAACTTTACGAAAGACAGACCACCCTCAGCTCTAAATCACCTTCCTCAGACGACTCCTCCAGACCCGTTGGTGTCAGCTCTCTGGGAGTTGTAGTCCGATTGGAAGGTGTGATGTTCGCGTGTGAAGTTGCCGGCGTTGAAGACGTCTCCGTGTTTTCATCTCCAAAGCCGAGCGAAGAGAGTTTGATCGGCGCCGATTCCGCTTCGCTCGGCGTTTCTCTGTCGTGGATGAACAAAACTGAATCTGCAACAGACAGTTCAAAAAGTATTTAATATGTTGTGTGTGTGTGTTGTGATGTGTGAGATGACATGTGAAAATGTAAAGAAAGCCAATCATTGCCTGAGCCGTAGCCTTAAATTTAAATTGTGTCATCTGGTTTTCATATCATCCCAGCCAGATTTTTCAAATAATAATTTAATTTAAGCTCTTTTGAGCTTTTTCACTGACACATGTTAATATTTCTCACATTACTAGTGAGCTAACTAATCAGCCGGATCAACATTTAACTGCAAGTAATGTTTTAAACAATATTTTTTTGCAACCTTGGTGCTGGATATGACATTTTAATCATAAAACCTAATTGCTGACAACCTAAACTCTGCTTGAAATATCTTTATAATGGAGTCCCCGTGTTAACTCAATTATCTGAACCAGTTTTTTGGAAGTGAAAATGAAAGCAAAAGGTCCGTTAGAACCGCCCATTGTGCTGTAAAAGATCAAGTTGCTTCTGATCAGTTTGGATAAGAACTTTAGTTTTTGATTTCCGAATTAGTGGTTTAGATATGTGAATAACTTTGGTTAAAACTTGTCTGACCACTCGGGTTGTTGCACTCGAATCATATCCTGTGGCATTAAGTGACAATTATGGGATAATAAAAAAAGCTAAAAAACACAGTATTAGTGACCAGACCAGAAAGTGCGACACTGAACTTCATCTGCACGTCTTTGCAAAATAGTTGGTGCTGGAAGTTCGGTGACGTAGTGATGACTCGTGGGGCTGGTGCGCTAACCGAAAGCTAGCTCAGTGCTCAGCTCGATGCACCAAAGCTGTGTGCAGATTTACTTCTCCCCAGTGAGCAACTTCACTTACCTCTGTGTTTTTGTAATGAAATGATCAAAACCTTATATGTTGTAAATGCTGATCTGACTCAGTAATGTCCGTTACACAACCGTATCTGTCTAAATGTTGCTAACATTAGCTTCCACAGGCTATAGCAGACCAAGTAGGACTGCAGAGCTTTGAATTGAATAAGTTTTATTACTCATGAATTTAACTTTTCAAGAGGAAAATTGTGTCATTTCTTCTTTTAAACATTACACAGTCTGTTTTAAAAAAACTATTTTAAAAACTAAATTTAAGAAGTGTATTTTTCTAAAAGCCATGCCTTCATGATGTTGTTTTTCAAGACAGTGGATCTTATTTTTCTTCCTTTCCTCCTTTTTTCTGTTTATTCCAAACAAAGCGGAGATAAAATGCATCACTTCCTGTGCGGCACTTCAGAGCGACCAGAGAGGCACTATTTAGAAAAGTTTTTATGAATTGGACATTGGATGAATCACTGTTCAGTTATCGGAATCACGTGAACACTACCACGTCATCAGAAATTTAAAAAAAACAACATCACCAACTGTTCCTTTGTATTAAAAACTAGGGGTACGTTCCTGTCATCAATCATGCTCGAGACAGACAGTATTATTGGCTCACCAGGGCTGATTGCTGAAGGACTGTGGGTCGTCTGATCCTTATTTATCTCTTTCAGCTGGAGTGCTTCCTCTGTCAAAGCCTCATTCAAATCTGTAAAAACAGCGACAGGAAACGTCTGAGCCAAGTGAGTCATGGAGCAGCAGGAGACGAACAGCGGGGAAATTATTTCTGGTGTTTTGGAAGCTGCAGAACGGTCAGCTCGAGCCAAATGTAATTATGAGCAGCTTGGAAAAACACAAGTTTGCCAGAAAAATACTTCAGGGAGGATCACAGTAAGTACGTACAGATGGAAACGAGATGGTGAGTGAAACTGTTTTACCTTTAGAGATGAAACTTGTGTGCGTCGCCTCTTCCTCCTCTACCTCCTCTGCCTCCTCTGCCTCCTCTGCAACACCTTCACCTTCCTCAAACTCCTCTGAAATGACAAGCCAAAGGGGGAAAATCATAGTCAACACACACGGATGGTGGTAAGTTTCCCAAGAACACAGCTAATAATTTCAATACTACTCTAATACAACCATGCTTGCAGCTCTTTGAGGCTGTACTAGGCTGATGGGAATGTCATTAGTTTTGCAGGTATTTGGTCATAAACCAAAGTACTGGACAAAAAGAAAATTTGACCTGAAGGTGACAGTAGATGAAAAGTAAGAGGGTCATTGAAGAATTCAATGATTGATGACGATAGAACTCATCCTTAGGGGGACATGAATGTCTTGACTGAATTTCAAGGCAATCTATCCAATCGTTGTGACATTTCCTCACAAAACCACAAAGTTGAACCTCATGGTGGCGCTAGAGGAAAAGTTACGGGATCACCAAAGACATTACGATTTACTGTCTGACAACCATGAGTGCCTGTACAAAATTTGGTGCCAATTCATCAAGCAAATGTTGAAATATTTCACAGGAACTTTGTCCTGCTGGTGGCGCTAGAGGCCACATCAGGGAATCATCAAAGGTTAGGGTTTCATCCTCCTGGGATTTTTCATGGCAATCCATCTAATAGTTGTTGACATATTTCAGTCTGGGCACAAGTGGTGGACCAACAGACCAACAATGTCGTCCCTACGGCATGGCTCAAAATATTAAAGGCCATCTACTGCTTATACTTCACAAACTCTGGCAGCGTACGCAGAAAAAAAAACTGCTCTTCTCACTCTCACTCCTCCAACACATTTTAACCAACCTTCATCATATTTGGTACATGACATATTTGGATAAACCAAAAAAAGGATAAGTTTGTTTTTTGGTATTCTATGATGTTTTCTCAGCAGTCCCCATACCTCAACCACAACCAAAATGATTCACATGACTTTGCCAAAAAACGACTCACATGACTGTTCCCTGAGCTGTCATCTGTACATTCAGGCAACTAAAACTTCGGGGGTCAACATGCACATCTACCAAGTATCTTGATACTGTTTTACACTCTTTGATACTAACACTGGGGGGCGACAGAGTTAGTAATTCTGAATCCTACATATAGTGGCTTTAAGATTTGGAAAAAAATCAACTTTGTGGTTAAAAGAAACTAACACTGACTGTTGTTAGACCACTCCTCCCTCCTTTAAGGTGTGTTCAGAAAAGCTCATTTTAGAGGGACTGATGAGTGGGCATGAATAGATGCAAATTTGGTCCATGCAGAACAACTTCAGGTGAAGGTCTACATGTATTGCTATAGCTGCAGCTAATGTTTCTGCAGTCTGTGTTTATTAAACCTTATTATTATAACTCCTTTAGTTTTTAGCGGGCAGTCATTTGCTCAGTCACAAGAGGTCGGTTTGTCATGAAAACAACAGTTCTATCTGCCTTTACTCATGACTGCATTTAGGAGATAATTGCACATATCAACCTCGAGTGACTGAGCAAAATTCAATGCCAGTCCACCTGTATGAGTTCCTGCACCTGCTGGAGTTGTTCAGTCCACAAAAATCTAATCTTTGAAGCGGCATCCTCGAGCTGATAGTTGCTGCTAAGCTATTAACCTTACAAACAGTGCTGAGATGGGCCTGCCTTTGTTCTGAACTGAAAATGTAACAAATGTAAAAACAGCCACAGCCAGCGACATCGAAAGATTCGTAGTCCTGAACAAAATTAGCAAGGTAATTTGTAATTTTCAGCTCTACTACAGGTGGTACTACAGCAAACATTTAAATAGCCAATAGGCAGTATCTGAAATTTTACACACTTCACCACAGCATCTCCTGGATTCACATATTTAGGGTTAGGAATATGTAAATCCAAAAATCAACATGATCACCTGTCACAATATACCGCAGATACAGATTAGAAACATTTTTGTTATTAAATTAACACATTTTGATGAGGGTGTAGTGCTGGCAGAGACGTTTACTCTGCTGAAATGATCAACTTGCCCCAGAAGGACTAATAAAAGGCCATCTTTATGATGACGGATAACACCTGCATCTTTTACAGCACGGATCACATATACAGGAAAGAGGTGACATGCAGCGCGTGTGTGAGTGTAGAAGACCCTGCTATCTTTAAAGCATCCAGGTTTTGCCCTTTGCTCGTCCCCGTGTTAAACCTGTGACCTGTGGGCCAATTAGAGAGCGTACCAGCAGGCGTCAGCAGGGGGGGCGGGCCCGGCAGCGGGGTGATGAAGTCACCGTCCATCCCTGCGGTGTCACTCTGGTTATCCACTCTGCCGGTCATTAGCGGGTCCATCTCTGCTGGCCAGACGCAATAACAGCTCAGACAGAGTCAAATACGAGACACACTGATCATTTAACTGTGTGAGTCACAGCTGAAAGAAAAGCCACGTGTTGTGATTAGATTTGTACGATATAAATCAACTTATGTCACTTCATCTAGTTTATTTCATTTCATTAACTGACAGGTTTCAGGCATTGTGAATCGCTTTCCAGCTGCCATAAAGGAGAACCTCTCTCTGCGCAAACTGTGGCTGAGAACACAACATGTAAATCAAATACGACACAAATAAATATAATGATCAATCTTCTAATTTCACTCTGACGGAGATGGCTAACAATGGGATTTCCCGAAATACTGAAATGGTTCTTTACAGGGTAAATGGCTACACATGTTCATTTTTACAGAAGGATTTGCACATAAACTACTTGGTTTTACGTTTGTGTTTTTACTCGTCCATCTATAGATTTGTGTCCTATCTGCATCATTGGCTTTTTAATTCATTATGTGCTATCAGTACATTAGGGCAGTGGTTCAAAACCTGTCGACTGACGCCCTCAAGGGGGTCACAAACCAAACCTTAAGAAAAAGATCAAACATATTTCTACTACACAAAATTATGTTCATTTTTCACAATCTTTGCTGTCAGAGGTCGTACTGAAATCACATTCATTCTCAAAACTCAGTAAAGAAACAACGATCATAATCCGCAGTCAGTCATTTACTGTAACTACGTCTTCGTGTCAGTTTTATCAGAAAAAAAACTTCCCGGCACTTCTGTTTGTCTGTTTATATCCCAGAAGTTCTTCAGGAAGGAGGAAGAGAGTCCATTTTTCTCACCGATTTCTCACACTCCAGTTTCAAGGACTCAAGCATCACAAAACTCACAGAAAAATTTAAATTCATTTTTTCCCCCTCTTGAGACGCAGAGATGTGCAGAGTGTGAACAGAGAGCTTCACAAAGTGAACTCAACCACAAACAGGGCTTTTACCTGTTGACAGGAGGGAAGAGTTGGAGAGCAGGTAGCTCACAGAGTCGTTTCCTGCTGAGAGGACATCTGGGAAGGAGAACAAGGGCGTGATGAGACCAACAGATACAGGATGAATTCAGTCTCTCTCTATATAAATATACTCAAATGAGTCAGAACATGAACATGAAGCCTGTGGCTGCTGGCAGTAATTAATTACAATTTCACAAATTAAAGATCCTAAACCTGGAGATTTGGGGATTTTATGGTACGGTATCATCATGTTTGAGCCCGGTGTTGACATTTCCTGCAGTGTCCTGCTCAGCTGTAACTGGTCAACTGAACCCGCAGGTCGTCAGTCTGTGGATGCTGGTGTGGGCATGTTGCTACAGCCATCAGCCATCTCTATTGTTCACTGTACAAACGTGATGGAGGATAAAACTTTCCAGAGTTATAAAATTCATTAGTATTATAAAACTCTGTGCATGGCTGTTTTTGGTCGGAGTAAGTAAATTAAAAACAACGTGAAAAGTCTGTGTTGTCTCATTTCATGCAAAAGAAAAAGTGTCTCAAAGCTCCCTCTTTTAAACAGCAAACTACATCCGGTCTAATAATCCTGCCTGTCCTGCCAACCAGTCCTGCTTTTTCCACAGCAGTGAGGCAGCGGTGCACCATAGTACCACGCTACAGCTGAGTCACAGCTACAACAGACGACACCTGACCACACCCAGCTGCTCGTACCTCTCAACCAATAGAAGCCAGCGCAGCAAGATCCAGTTTGGAGTTATTTTTTTAATCCTTGACTGAAGAACCGTAAAGATCTGGCAAATCGAACCAAAGGGACTTCTTGGCTTTAAGCTTCCATGTAGTTCCTGAAGTACTTTGTTCTTAGTTTCTACGATTATTTGGCCTTCACAGACCTGCATCATATGAGGCATGTCATACCATGCTTCAGCTACTTTTTAATACTATAACAGTTTTCAGTAATTGACAGTAATTAACGTGAAATCATCAACAAAAACGAATTTAAAGAGGATCTCAAGTTCAAACAGAGGAGGTTGTCGGCCGCTGGTATCAGTAAAACTCAACTTGAAGTGTCTGACAGGCCTCCGACCGGCTTTACACAACTTTTCCTCTGAAGTTGGCTTCTCCACTTTAATGAACTCCTCTACCTCAGCTTCTCCTGGTTCTCAGACTGAGAGCAGCTCAGCTGGGGCAGAACATCTATATTTGGACCTGACGGATCAAAGGAACTCTGTACAATCCTTTTTTTTTTTCTCCTGCTGTGCGTGGGCTGCAGGATTAAACGTCAAGAGGTCATTGTTTTAATTGGCTGAGAGCCAGAGAGGTGTGACTCAGCCGTCTACGCTCCTACCCAATCAATCGCTTTCTGCGATCTGACATCGCTGACCCGCTCGGAAACTGATGCACTGTCTGGAGAGAGCTGACATGGACGTTTTGGTGGTTGTGTCCTCAGAGCTCCCTGACTCGGCGTCATTCGATCAGAGTTTCAGCCGAAGTGTGCTGACGTCACTGAGACTCACCTGCCTCTCTGGAGGCTTCGCTGGTCTCCACGGTGCCGCTGAGCACATCTGAAACACAGAATCAAACTAATGAGAGATTCAGGCTGTTGTTGGGTTTCCGCTCTGTCAGGCAGTGTGGATAAAAAGCTGAAACAGTGTCAACGAGCCCAACTGCTGCTAATAACACCGTATATGAACATAGTTTGATAGCCTGTTGACTCCTTTTAATCCCTCCAAGAGGACGTCAAACACACGCTCAGTATTCAGCTTCAGTTTGCTTAATATTTTATTATATTTTAAATATATTTTACATATGTATGTATCCAGTTTTAATGTACAGTACATGAACCGAGTGATTTTTAATATATCAGGTAATGATAATATTGTATCATGTTAAAAGATTAAACATTTCCTAAATCTTGGTAATTCTTTCAGTTTATGTGACTGTTGTAGCTGAGTGAAATAAATAGTCCACATGTTTAAACATCATATTCTCTTTACTAGTAATCTCTATCTATAACACACGATTTCATTGTTTAAACAGTTGAATAAATATTTTTGGAAAGAAAAACTATATATAGAAAATATGTTGCATGTATTTGATTTTGTTTCTACTACCCAGCTTTATCTGCACTCTGCACAGTATTCTGCTGTTAAATGTACACAGAAAGCCGTGAAATGAAGGGAAGTCAGTTGTCGGAGCTGGAGGAGCACTTTGTTGCCTTGCACTCTGCAGGTTTCTCCTCTGATGAAGTTACCTGTTTGATTTGTAGCAGAGCAGGA
This sequence comes from Oplegnathus fasciatus, assembly GCA_003416845.1. Taxonomy (NCBI): domain Eukaryota; kingdom Metazoa; phylum Chordata; class Actinopteri; order Centrarchiformes; family Oplegnathidae; genus Oplegnathus; species Oplegnathus fasciatus. The sequence continues at coordinate 680,997 of NTHP01000273.1, forward strand.
CGACTCGGCGAGGCCTCTCGCTGTCGAGTTGTACGAGCTCTGAGTCATGCAGTCGATGGCAGCCTGGTCACACTCACAAAACCTCTGCTGACACCAATCGCCAGCATCTCCAAGACAAAAAAAAAAGACCATCAATCAATGTCAGTGCTGTCATAATCTACATAAAGACATGTAGGACTACGGCCACCATTTTTACTTCTGCTGGTGTAATAAAGGCAGGACACAGTTCGGGCTTATTTTGAGGTAACGTTTAGTTTCATAAACTGTACACACACAGTAAATCCTTACTTAAAACAATAGTTCAACATTTTGGGAAACATGCTTTTTCGCTTTCTGGTTGGAGAGTTAGATGAGAAGATTGATGCCCCTCTCATGTCTGTATGCTAAATATGATGCTACAGCCAGCAGCTGTAAACAGAGGCAAACAGCTAGCCTGGCTCTGCACAAAGGTAACAAAATCCACCTACCAGCACCTCTAAAGCTCACTAGTTAACACGTTACATCACGTTATATAACAGTTTGTGGTTTTACGGTTGGTAATGTGCCGGACTACTTCTTGGTTGGGCGCAGTGAGGTTGCCAGGCACCCAGCGGAGACTTCTGCTGTTGGTAGCTTCATATTTACTGTGCAGACACAAGAGTGGTTCGATTTCCTCATCTAACTCTCGGCAAGAAAGCAAATAAACGCATTTGACAAAATGTCAAACTGTTCCTTTAAACTTGCAGTCTCACCACAGCTGCCGTTCGCTGCTGAGCAGGTGAAGTTGTTTGGGAGGAGAGGCAGCTCCTGCCTGCAGGGGGCAGCGTTCTGGTAACACAGCCTGTGAGTCTCACAGCATCTGCAGCAAAGAAGAAATGAGAGAAACTTTAGGCGTCTAAAAAAGGACGGAGGTGTAACTTTACTTTTGCCAGCAGAAGTACAAAGTGTTTAAAATGACGGTCAGATAACTGTCGCACACAATCATTATTTAGGAACTCCACAAGTCGATATTCTTTCATTTCAGTAAGGATTTACGTAGATATCAAAGCCCTACGCAATCTTCTGTAAATCTACTCTTCTCTGATGAGAAGAGTGTTTTTTTATTGTCAGTCAGGTTATCGGGGGTCACAGGGGCTGAACTAACTGAACTCACGTTTTCTCCGTTCACCCACAGCTCTCAAGACTTTTCAGAGTTTTCAAATTTCTGTGCCAAACTTTGAAACGGCATCTGTTCTCCTCTCAGGACTGTCACAGCCATGTTGGAGGGAAATATTGATCAAAAAGGCATACAAACCTCTCATGCAGAGAGGCAGACTATCATTTAAAGCATCTTTAAGCAAAGCCAAGTCTACTTGCACACCCCTGTCGCAGGTTGTGACCACCCAAAGACTGGTTTTCCTTCTCAGGTTTGTTTGCTCTAAAATGATCCAGTATTCACACAAAAAGACAAGATTTGAGGGAAAATGAACTTCATTTTGTGTAGCAGAAATATGCTTTTTGTTCTTTCCAATCCTGTTATTCCTGATTCCCAACTCCTACATTGAGGACTGTTGATTTAGAAGGACAACAGGTAAGATTTGGATCCCCTCATCTTACCAAATGAATAAAATATCTCATGGTGGATGGGAAGGATTGTTTATCAATACCAATGAATCTCCAATTTTTTGAAACCTCACTCTCCAGATGGTAGTTGAAAATATTTCTGCCTGTTTTGAGACTCTCCCAGCCCACTTTGCACATGCCCGCCTCCAGCCTCTGAATTCAATTAAGCCACCACGCTGTATTTTAAATTCAGCAGCTGCTGCAGCCGCTTCCTGCTGCGATCTGAGTCTTACTCACATGTCCAGAGGATCCACAGGGTTTCCGGCGGCCACGTATCTGCAGGAGCAGCCGTAATCTTCCAGGTCGCGTGGACAAAGCCCCGTCGCACAGCGGAGTTTCAGGGCAAAATTCAGCAGCGAGGGGAAGTTATCGAAGACCGAGTGGAGCCAGGTGAAGCGCAGGCCGAGACAATCTTGCACAAAGAGAAGGGAAACAAGATGGAAACTGAAGACACAAACACACAGAAGAACAAACCTAAACAATTTCACTCTTTCTCCAAATCGATTTCCTCCATCTTGCAGGTGGAGAGCAGAGTGATTTAATCATAGATAATCCTGTTGGCAGGTTCCAATAACCCGAGTCCAGAGAAGCACGCAGAGCAGAAAATTATTTAGGCCACAGCTCTCCACATGCCAGATGTACCCACAGTGCTGATTAGGACTATAGGTGTCCCAGCACATCACAGCTTGTGAATCAGTCAACCTTGATGTCAGCATCAGAAAATGTCACAAAAAGTCAGGAGGCGTTAAAACAGCTGGACTATTGTTGGGGAATCACCATCTGACCTGGATGGGACACTGCTGCATTTCTACAGCCTTCAGACACACTGACCTAACCAACCTAACTAACCCCACCAATCAAAATGATTTAATTTATTTGTTTTATTTATTTTTGCTCCAGAAACTGAAGAACTGCAGCTGTTTTAGGTTTGAATGAATGTGAGTTAGAATCAAGACCGAGCTGTTTGAAGACTTCAGTGCAACACGCACTCAAGGAGTGTGCATATTTATATGTTGTAGACATAAGACATGGGACAACATCTTTCATCTTTGATTGTAAAAGGTTAAAAAAAAATACAGAGGGATTTTCATGTTGCTTATGTGGATCCACAGAACGAAGTACAGACCGTTAGCAGCTATGCTTAGCAACCATACCCTCATCCCTAACCTCTAATCCCAAACCATAAATCTGCTTCAACTGTACAATTTAGCTTTATTCAGATATTAGAAATACTGAATCATGTAAAAGTCAACGGACAGTAAGCTGAGTTATAAGAGCCCACACGCAGCGAGGTGCAGACCAGCTTCGAAGCAGGTCCATCAAAATGAAAACACGTTGCACATCTCTTCCAGTACACCACGCTTTATTGACCAGACGTTTTCTTGCTTTCATCAGGGTTAGGGTTGTTGCTGAAGGTTGTTGCTTTTTTTT
>NTHP01000273.1:693539-712639 GCA_003416845.1 Oplegnathus fasciatus
GTCTCCCAGCTATCTCCCCACTCATCACTGAAATCATCAACTCCTCCTTCAGCTCTGGTTCAGTTCCTCAAACACTCAAGCTGGCAGCTGTCACCCCCATCCCCAAAAAACCTGGACTCAATCCTGATACCATGAGCAATTTCCGGCCCACCTCTAATCTTCCCTTTCTGTCAAAAATACTGGAACGTGCTGTCGCCTCCCAACTCAAAGCCCACCTCAACTCCAATGACCTGGTCGAACCATTTCAATCTGGTTTCCACTCACAACACAGCACAGAAACAGCCCTCCTCAAAGTCACCAACAACCTCCTCCTCTCCTCTGACTCTGGCCACCTCAGCATTCTCATCCTCCTCGACCTCACTGCAGCATTTGACACCATCAACCACACCATTCTTCTTTCCTGCCTTGAATCCTCCCTCAACATCACCACTACTGCCCTCTCCTGGCTAAAATCATACCTCACAAACAGACAACAATTCATCAGCATCAACAACTGCACTTCCTCCACCGCTCCTCTGTCCCAAGGCATCCCTCAGGGTTCGGTGCTTGGTCCTCTCCTGTTCATCCTCGACATGCTCCCCCTTGGAAACATCATACGTCGACATGGTCTCCGCTTCCACTACGCCGATGACGTCCAGCTCTACATCTCCACCAAATCCATCTCCACTCCAACCCACCTCACTCTGACCAACTGCCTCACTGAAATAAAATCATGGATGCAAACCAACTTCCTCAAACTGAACTGTGATAAATCAGACATGATTATCATCTGTCCCAAATCCCTCACCAAAACCACTCATAACTTCTGCATCACCATCGACAACTCAACTCTATCTCCCTCCCCTCACATCCGCAACCTCGGAGTCATTTTCGACAGCAACTTCTCCTTTGAACACCACGTCAACCAAAACACCAGAACCGCCTTCTTCCACCTCAAAAACATAGCCCGTCTTCACCCATCACTCTCCTTCTCTGCAGCCGAAACCCTGATCCATGCCTTCATCACATCCAGAATTGACTACTGCAATAGCATCCATTATGGCACATCATCCAAAGTCTTAAATAAACTCCAGTATATTCAGAACTCTGCTGCTCACCTGCTCACCCACTCCCGCTGCCGCTCCCGTGACCATATCACCCCTGTCCTCCAGAAACTCCACTGGCTCCCTGTCCCACAACGGATCCAATTTAAAGTCCTTCTCCTCACTCACAAAGCCCTCCACAACCAGGCCCCCTCCTACCTCACCAACCTGCTTCACCGCCACACTCCTTCCCGCACCCTCCGCTCCTCTGATGCCAACCTCTTGTCTCCACCTTTCAGGACCAAGCACCGGACCTGGGGCACCAGAGCCTTCTCCATAGCTGCCCCCTCCCTCTGGAACTCTCTCCCCAAATACATCCGAGATCGCACCGATCTGTCCACGTTCAAATTACTACTCAAAACTCACCTTTTCAGAACTGCTTTTAATGTGTGATCATTGCTGTGTGCTTTTAAATTTTTTTTCTTAGCTTCAGTTTTAGTAATGTGATAATGTGTTGCCTTCTTTAACCATTTTTAACTGTAAAGTGTCTTTAAGTACCAAGAAAAGCACTCTATAAATAAAATGTATTATTATTATTATATTAAACGTGTTGAGGCCTTATACAGAGATTTGATCTTGTCACCTGCACAGCCCCTTGGCAAAGTTGTTGACTACTTTTACCAAGTGGAGTTTCAGCACAGAGGAAGCCCACACATTCACTGCCTCATATGGGTAGAAGGTGCACCTGTGTTTGAGGAAGCTAGTGATCAGACTGTGTGTTTTTTTGTGTCCAAATACATCACAGCTCAGCTACCTGACCCACATAAACAACCTGAACTGTACAAGAAAGTAAAAGAAGTGCAAATACACAGCAAAAACCACTCTCGGACATGTTTCAAAAGTATCAGCTCTCTATGTCGTTTTGGATTTCCCAAGCGACCCTCCAGAGAGACAATGACAACAAGACCTGGAGACGATGATGATTCACTGGAACTGGAAATAGCAAAGTCAAAGCTCAGACAACTGAACCTGCTGCTGAATGAACCTGAACCTACCTCCCTGAGTTTAGAACAGCTCCTGGCTTGATGTAATTTAACACTCAGTGAGTATGAGCGGTGCCTGCACATGATGAACCGATCCAGCGCAGTGATATTGAAACGTGATCCAAAGGACTGCTGGGTAAAGGGATACAACCCTCATCTACTCGATGCCTGGAACGCTAACATTGACGTGCAGTTCATACTGAATTATTACAGTTTAATACATTACATCTGCACATATATATGCAAAAGTGAGAACTCTGTAAGTGAGTATCTCAAAACACTCATTCACAACTCCAACAGAGACAATGTCAATGAATGTGATGAAATGAGGGAAATCATGCAGGCATATTCAAAAAGAGAGAGGTCAGTGCTCAGGAGTGTGTGACTCGTGCATGTGGTATCAACATGAAGAAGTGCTCACGCGGTGTCGTATTCATACCAACAGATGACAACCCAGTGAAAATGAGTCACCCCCTGTCATACCTAGAGAACACAACACCAGAAAGTGTAAATGTGTGGATGACGTCTTTGACAACAAATACAAAGCCAGACCTGAAACACCAGAGTTTGAGGAGATGTGCTTGGCTGATTTTGCCTCTACTTGCAGAATTGTCTATGGCCAACAGACAAAAGGTAAAAATGTTTTGCCCCTGCTGAATGAGATGGGATTTTTTCAAAGGAGAACAACTGATAAGCCTGCTNACAGAGCCTTCTCCATAGCTGCCCCCTCCCTCTGGAACTCTCTCCCCAAACACATCCGAGATTGCACCGATCTGCCCACGTTCAAATCACTGCTCAAAACTCACCTTTTCAGAACTGCTTTTAATGTGTGATCATTGTTGTGTGTTTTAGTAATGTGATAATGTGTTGCCTTCTTTAACCATTTTTAACTGTAAAGTGTCTTTGTCTACCATGAAAAGCGCTCTATAAATAAAATGTATTATTATTATTATTATTATTATTATGTTGTCCTGAAACGACTAATCTTAATTAGCCCACTGACAGAAAGTTAATTTTAATTAAAACATTCACTGTTTTCAGGTTTTCAAATGTGATGATTCGCTGCAGCAAGACATTTAAAGAAGTCACCTTGGGCTCTAGGAAATTGCAAAAAAACAGTTCATTATATAATGAAAATTATTGTTAATTGAAACTTGGAATAAAAGACAATTGTGCAGCTTTTGTGAAGTTGCGTGATCTCTGACAACTTTTTTTTTAAAGCTTTCTTTCACTTGCTATTTTATGTCAATTTCAAATCAAACCCTACTAGTCTAAAAATACACACTGAGGGCTAATTAGAGCTGGAGGGAGGACTGATATGATACTGTGTGAGTCCTCTGGCCTGGCGGTGGGATCAGCGCTGGATGATCAGCATGTCAGAAGCTGTGAGAGAGGCGGCTCTCTCTGCGACCTCTTGAGCCCATTAGCTCAGAGGATTCATGGTTGTGGCTCTGAGGCTCCTGCAGAGCTGCGGCTCTAATGAGCTCTAATACCGACTCCCAGCAACACGGCTGACATGTCCCCATCACTACAGGTGAAGGATGAAGTGTGCTCCCCAATTATTTTTGATTCTCACGCTCACAACTACATTTGTAGCCGACTGTGTTTTAAAAGCACCAACGTGACTTCCACTTCAAAAATATCTCAAAGTTATTTTCATATTTTTAGCACTGAACAACAGGTCAGCCTCTGTGTTGAATGTTGTCGGATGCATGTATCACCTGCTCCATGTTTTCTGTCCCATTTATTTGTCTGCTAGTTGGCGGAATATCTCTAAAACTACTTTACAGATTTCAATGAAATTTGGTGAAAAGTCAGTATATGTAGCAAGGAAGAAGTGACTTGCTTTTGGTGTGGATCCACATACAATAGCGCCATCATTTGGAACCATTTATAAAGCTCTCTGCGATTTGACAAAGAACTCCTGAACTGTGAGGCTTGGAGCATTTTTTTGATTTGTTTTATTTTTCTGGTTCCCGACATTAAAGGAATTTTTTCTTCAGGTGTTGTCCCAGAGTCTCTGCTTGTTGACCCGCCTTATGTAGATGACATTAACTCTGTAAAACCACAAACTGTTGTTCAGCAGCAAACAGCAGCTGTGGTGAGATCTGTAGTTTAAAGGAACAGTTTGACATCTTGGAAAATGCGCTTTTTTGCTTTCTTGATGAGAGTTGGATGAGAAAATCAACACCACTCTCATGTCTGTACAGTAAATATGAAGCTACAAACAGCAGACGTCTGCACTGGGAAACCGCACGGTGACAACAAGACTTCAGGAAGTTACTCAGGAAGAAATGGTCTGGCACATTATCCGTCGTAAAACCACAAATTGTTGTTTTTACACTTTGTTTTTTTATACGGATTAAACAAAGAAAATATAACATGTTAATTAGTGAGCTTTAGAGGTGCTGGTAGGTGGATTTTGTTTCCTTCGGATAGAGTCAGGCTAGCCGTTTCCCCCTGTTTCCAGTCTTTATGCTAAGCTAAGCTAACCGGCTGCTGCCTGTATCTTCATATTTAGCATACAGACATGAGAGACATATCAATCTTGTAACTCTCTGCAGGAAGGAAACAAACATATTTTCCAAAATGTCGAACCATTGTTTTAAGTAAAGATTTACTATATGTGTAGAGTGCATGAAACCAAAAACCAAAAATGTCCAAAAAAAAATAAAAAAAATGTCAGACTGTCAAACTCACAGAAGTTAGTGGATCAGTGATCACCCAAAATTTAGTTGTTTTTTATTATCCATCTTGTTTTTATTAAATTAGTAGTACTAGTAGTATTATCTGCACTTTGTAATTGTACAAACTCCTATTTTTGTCACCATTTATGTTTTATTTGTTTTAATAATGTATTATATGTATAACATGTGATATTATTAATATAATGTTGTTTAGCACTGAAAAAAGTTACAGACACAAACAAATCTATGGATATAGGTGTACCTAATGAACTGAGAACTGTATATAGATACAATATCAGACTTGAGGTCTGTGCAGCACTGATGCAATGTTTTGGCACTTGGTGGTTTTTATTTCGGATCGTCTCTGAGGCTGAAGCCAGAGGCTCTGAGGAGGCTCATTGATCTGTGAAGTCTCAACAAAGCTTCACTTCAAAAAATGGAGAGACTCCAGTGTAAGCAGAGCCTGGCAGGTGATGAAGATTTGCTCTGACGGTGCTTTCAGAGTCTCTAAGTTCGTCACCTCGGCTGCCATCGATCGATCGCACCTTCCTCTACAGTCCACTTACTTCTGGAGAAGGAGACTCTCCTGACCCGCCGACACACTTCAGACGTGTGTTTTTCATACCAGACGTGGCTGTCGTCACAGTATCTGTAAGGCAAGAAGATTACTGTGAACAGCTGACCTTCCTGTCAACAGAACTCTGTTTCATTATCAGCTCAACATTAGTAGAGTTTTAAACTCTACAAAAAGATGCTGTGATTCGTGAGTCAAAAGACCCCAAGACATCTATGTCAAAACTAGACTAAATTTGAGGAAAAAGGTGAAGTTTGTTAAATGTCTAGGTTATGTATANNGATGCCTCTATATGACCTGCATAAGCAAACAAGACCAACAGCGAGAAGATTGGCTATTTCTATTAGTTTCTAATAGTTATTCTTAATGCCTGCCACCGGGTCGGATTTTTTCGCGATATCAGATGAAACGGCGCTGGGGTTCGCTCTGGCTGAATTCAAGCTGCTTCAGCCTTTAACTGAAGGTCCGTCTCTGGAGCTGCCGCCCGCTCTCCTCTTGGAGAAGTAGCCTCTTTGCAGCGAGGAGTGAAGCGGAGGGAACATGTAACCTAACGTTAGGTGAAACACTACCGCCTTTGTCCACAGGGACCGCCAAAATCAACACAAAATGAAAAGTTCCATTGAGCTGCTTTAAATGAGATTTCAACATGTAGATAGGATCTTCTTTACACTGAAACTGTCATTTAATTCTGTTGAAACAACACAAATTAACACTAATATGTAACTTGGACTCCGCTAGAATTTTCACTTTAAAACCAAATTTACAGCATTTATATTTACAACTTCTAACCATGTTTTTTTTTTTTACAAATCAATGCTTAATCAGTTAAGTTAGGAGCAGATTAACATTTAATCAGCAGACTGCAGCCAACCAAGTAATGTGTGTGTAAATATTCATTGTTCTTCGTGATGTCTTTCACTGTTTGCCTTATGAAGGTGACCTTGGTTCTTTTTCGGTACCGACTGAAATGTAGCAACAAGCTGGCATCAAATGTCGTGACCAGAAAGTTCCTGATTTGTAGAAAAGCATGTTCCTATTCCTCCAAGGAAGATATCAAAAAAAAGATTCACTTTGATTCACTGCCAACGATGATATCGGTCCCTAAAGTTCAGTGAGGTCATTGACAGGTTTGCTTCATTAAATTTATTGGGAGTTACTAATTAATAGGATTTTCTGTCCATTTCCACCGTCAGTTCCAGCATGTATAGTTTTTTGGATGTCCATGTTTCCTGTTCTGTCTTCTAACTCTCAGTAGAGGTAAATCTGTTAATCAGCTCCAGCATTCATTACCGTTTTTACTGCTTTTCTCCTCCTTTCTTTCTCACTCAGCTCCTCCAGTTTTCTGGCTCTACGGCATCAGTATAATTAAATCCCCAATCTGCAGCAGTGTCATCTTAACGCCGAAAGTGTAATTTGCCGGTGTGAAAAACCTTTTCATGCGTGTCTTGTGGCTGAAGGGTCTGCAGAGGCACTGGGAGAAGAACTTGCAGAGCTCGAGGACGCAGGGCTGCAGCTTGTGAGCGCTGACGGTCGTCGTGCTGCTGGAGAGCGAGACGTCAGTCAGCTCCGGCCTTCTCCAAGGACAACCTCTCAACAGACAGAGCGAGGGGTCACGTCAGTCACAAACAAGCTCTGTTTAAACCTCCTGCTCCTCCAAACTGATACTACTTCACAGCCTGCTTAATTACTTTGTCTGTTGTGCCAAACAAAACCAAAGTAATTAAGAAGTTAATTACAAAGATAAAAGATGATCACACAGGTAAGTTTGCATGTAAAATAATAAACAAAGACTTCATAATTAACCTCTCAAAGCCCACAGTGGTGATTTGGAGATTTTATGTACAGAATAAATCATCCTCACACCCATCCTTCAAATTCTCTCATTGTATTCATTTTGCGTAATGTCGTTTCAGTACTTAAATTCCCATTACAGGAATCACTGGTGCTGATGCATTCTAATCATAATTAATGCATTGCAGGTACACAGGCTCCTAATTACCATAAAAATACATATTCAAATGTGAGTTTTAATTAGATACGTCTCCACCTTCTGCAGTTATTTGCTCATTTTGCAGTCCTTATCGAGGAGATATCCAGAGCAGGGACATTTTTAAAAACTTAAAGAAACAAAAAGATTTTTGATGCTTGGTTTAAGAAGTTACGCCTCCTTGGTTTATTTCCTTCCACAATTCATTAGTGTCAGTTCAGCATGATTACACTCGGAGCACAGCACCCTTAACGAAAAAGCACATGATCGATGTGACAAACCTCCGTCATGGGAGTTTTTACATCGCGTTTAAAAAGATTCTTCACATGTGATAAATGTCCAATTTTTGTCCCTGACAGAAAAGCACACGTTTTAACACGTTCAACCAAAAAGAACACTCCTGTAACATCGTCAGACTCAAGACGGACAGTTTAAAAAAAGAATCAAAATCAACCAAGCAGAACCAGAGATATTGTCTTTTTTATTCCACACATTCTTCCTCCTTGGCAAAATCTGGCGCCTACAATGCAACTCAGCCTGCTGACAGTCAGAGATTCAGGTGTGTTATAGCGACTAATGTAGCCATGAGCCACAAAAGGGTTTATCTAACTTTTTCACATATTCACTCTCCGAGACCAGTAAACAGACTTCTAAAATCTAAAATCACCACAGTTCCCCTTTGTGTTTCACTGTGGGCCACACTTGGCTAGCTGCATCGTCGCAACACATCACAGAAAGAAAAACATTAAAGTGCAACACACAGTGGCCATGTTGTGCTCAGTTGATCTGTATCAGACATGAACTGACGGCCCTGGCACACACTAAACATGTGCTACAGACAGAAATAGTTACTGTAAGGTAGGCGGGATGTGCTGATCAGGGGGAACAATGTGGAGCGTTGACACACATCGACGCTGTGATATCAGTATAGGTAGAACAGGTATCCTGACAAGTCGACACGCGTCAACCCATCAAGACGGCACCAGTGTGCGAACAATAAGCACAGGTGTCATAAATTGCTGGTGTAAAGATTCTACAGCCACACTGTGAGACTGTACTAACGCCATGTTTATGTCACCTCGTAGATATTATCATTTTACGACTTGAAAATAGTGTTCGAAATTTGGATGTTTTCAAAGCTGCGATATATCCAACTTTGCCACTTGGTCAAGGTAATTAAACCCAAATTTAATGGGTATCAGTGCACAGTGTTTGTAACCCTCAACACGACTACGTTAACTCTGCAATCATACAACCGTCTGATGTCTGAAGACGTGAACACTCAGTTGCACAGCTGTGGTTTGAGCTAAATCCTTACACTGACAGTGTTAACTTTCCGATGCTTTGCAGGCATCACCATGTTCACCATCTTTTTTGTACGTAAGCATGCCAGCATTTGCTAACTGTCACTAAACACAAAGTATAGCTGAGGCTCAGTTTTCAACCTGGTGATGGCGCTAGATGAAAAGTCAGGGGATCACCAAAGTCCTGAGGAAACCTCTGGGGACCATGAAGGTCTGAACTGAATTTCATGGCAATCCATCTCACAGCTGTGGAGATATTTTCAGTCTGGAAGTGGTGAACTGATCAACCTAGAGACTGACACAGTTCTGTTTTCCAGCAGCAGCACATCTCAAAGCAGCCGAGCTTCACAAGGCAAAGCTGCATGATACGCATGATTTGTTTCATATTTATACACTTTAAATGAGATTCAACTGTTAATGCTATGACTTGTGGTCTACAATAAATGTCTGGAACATCTGAAACTTCAGAAAGCCATTTCTGCTTTACTTACAGTGTGTTGCTTATGTTATACAATGAGGTTTATATAGCCTATACAGTTTCATATATGTATACTGTTTGTATTATTATTATTAATTAATTAATTAATTTATATTTTATTTATTAAGTTGGCATTGAATTTGTAATATGCTGTGTTACACACGTGCTTTGTTGTCAGGGCAGGGGGAAGCTTCATCACTAGCCCCACATCACCTTGAAAACCTGCAGCTATTTCCATTTGAACACAAACAGCAGCAGAACCATGGCATGAAATGATCTGCAGCGTGCACAGAGCTGACACACACCAGCCATGTGCGGCACAATCAACCAAAGCTTCTTATCAGCGGTGTGTGTGACACACACATCCACAGACCGAGGCAGAGGGCAGAGATGTGCAGCTGGGCAACAAAAGCTCATTTTACTGCACACTAATGACTCAGTGACAAATTGCACAGGATGCTCCGGCCTTCTGTTTGTTGCTAGGCAGAACTCAGTGGGGGAGCAGCTGCTGTTTCTACAGTGAGATGTGACTGCCATCGAGTGGTGCTGCTGGGAAATGTGGGGAAATATTAAATGTATCTTCTGTGTTTACTGGTGACTGTTTAATTTGACTGTTCACTATTTCTCCTACATGACTAAGGACATAAAATAGAGACTGTGTTGCAGATTAATTCATTTGGTTTGTGATTTAACTCACTGAAGTTGTCAAAAATAGGGCTCTCTATGGTGCAAGGTGACTAATTGATTATTAAAGGTAGTTTACTTGTTGTTGTATTTAGGTTTTTTGTGAGATTAGATTTGAGATAGTTTAGATATTTTCATTAATCTCCAGAGGAAAAACTAGCTTGGTCACCCATGCACTGACGTATAACAAAGGAGACACAAGTCAGACAGGATGTGAAAGACATACCACCACAACAACAGCAACACCAACACACAAATTAACACATATTACACATTAGTGTAGCTCAGGAGCCCACCTGGCCACTAAATTCAAATTCAATATAGTCTATTGATTAATAAATAAAAGGATGAACATAAGTGACTCCTCTGAAAATAGGACCAATAAAGCCACCGATGAAAATGAAACTGATCTTAAAAGCAATGTCAAAAAATACAATCATTATACATCATTCAACAATTTATTCTTGGGGTCAATTTGCACTGGTGAATTTCTAAAATTTCTAAAAAAAAAAGATGTTATTGTTCATTTTATGTTGCATGTTTTGGATCTGTCTTTGTTTGTATCATATGTATGTTATCCGTTGGGGTCAGTGTGTTTTATAGATTCATAAATAAGTCAGATTTAAAGAGCATCACATGATTTTCAGAATGTTTTGGATATCAGGGGGCGTGAAATATTTTACGTGTATTTTTTATTCCTTTTAGTGACATTTAAGGGAAGTAAAATGAATTCACTTAAAATTTGGATATTATCTGAGTTCCCTTACCAAAAAAAGCACATGTGAAATGTTTCCAAATGTGAAATATAACATGTACATTTCGAAAAAATATGACAAATTTATGACAAACTTGTCACGTGTCATGAAGACCATGTCTGTTTATACACAAGTTGTTTTTTTGGTAAGTAACCGCATAACATAAACGTGTTTGTGCATTTTTAATCAAATTGGATTGGATTGAGTAAAAATCATGACTTGCTCATTTTACACAGCATTTTTTTAAATGTATCATTACTAACGTACTATTGATGTTTCCGAATTCTTAATTTTACGTGTTTATGTGTTACATAATAGAAGAAATATCTCTCTGATTGTGAACGACACAGCAGATTGCCACATCTTTACCAACAGGGGTCTCCCTCCTGACAGGCTCACTGATCACGTAGCGGACAGATAAACGCTGAACATTTGGCCGTAATTTGCTTTTAACCTTTGCAGCTTAAAACCATCAAAGCTTTCACATAAAGGGGGCTGCACCTGCGTTACCATAGTTACTATCTTAGCCTCCTGCATGGCTCTCTCTCTCCTTCGCATGCTCCAACACACACACACAATGCACACCTTTCCCCGGAAAATTGAATCAGTAGCTGTTGGTGTGTCCAGAAATGACAGTGAATGGATCTGATGTGATTACAGTTGTTTTCTGAGAGCAGGTCAGCAGTCAGAGTCAAACTGCACCACAGAGCAGAGCAGCCTTATGACTGCAGCTAACAGGCTGCTCACAAAAGCAGCTCCACTTATTTGTCAGGAATACTTAACCTGCGTTTGATGTCTCTCAAATGGCATTTTTTAAATCTATGGAGTCACTATTTTGCTTTATATTCACTGGAGAACAGAACACATCACTGTGACAAGGTCCATTTCCACTCATGTTTAGAGCTGGTTGGGTGACATATTTGACAGAAACACACATAAAAATGTGCTATTTGTGCGTAAAGACAAAGTCAGTAACAAGTGAAATGCATCATTAAATATTTCAGTAAATATAGACATGTATATAATTCACAAGTGAAAATATAGATCCACATGAGGACTATCAGCATCGATACCACCACAGTGGTACCAGAGCTCCTTATATGCAACACCACAGCACAAACTGTGAATTTCACCAACTGCTGTATAATACTAATGAAATAATACTGATTTAATTCATATTCATATGAAGTGAGAAATCTTTACCTGGTTTTTCTATTTCCACAGACTTGCTGGGTGTTGTAGTTTTCCTGCTAAGAGGCCCTGTAGTCCTTCTAGCCACCGTAGGTCCTGCTGTGGGACGGAGGGGTGAAAGTCTTGTTGGATGTACTGTGGAAGTCGTGTGCTGGGTCTTTGTACTTGGCTGGTGTGTAGCTGTGGTTAGCCGGGTCAGACTAATAACTGGTGAAAATGCTGTGGTCAGGTGGGCTGTACTACTGGTTGATTGAGCTGTTACTGTGGTTGGAGCTGCAGCTGTTGTAACAGACGCAGTGGTGACTTGCAGGGTGGTGGTTGGTTGTGTTGATGTGATTGGTTGTAAGATTGTTGTTGTTGGTTTTTCTGTAGCTTTCGTTTGTGCTGTCATTGTTTCTTTCAGTGTAGTCACTGTTTGTGTCGTCCCTGTTGTCGTCTCCGGTCTGCCTGCTGTAGTTTGACTTTGTGGCACGGTGGTTGCAGGTTGTGGAGCTGTTGCCAGCTGCTGGGCAGTGGTGATCTTTTCTGTTGTTGCGGCTGTTTCATCCATAGTTGTTGGTGAAACTAATAAATCAAACACAGACAAGGAGAAAGGAGCACAAAGTTTACTTTACGTCTGCAATGAGGTGGAAGATAACTTGGCAGCACTGACTGATTTACTACAAATCTGAACTTTTCCAGTCAACTGGTACTGAAACAATAAGTCGATTATTTGAAGTCAATCTTCCGGTTTTGGATTTTTGGTTGAACAAAATAATACATTTGAGGTTTTTTTTAACAATTTTGGAAAATGTATGGACTCAACAGTTAATTGAAAACATGAATGAAAGAGTAATCGATAATAAAAATAGTCCTACAGCCAATGTAATTTTTCTTCCAGCAGAATCCTTAATTTTACATTATCTTCATTTTAGAAACTTCTTATTAAAAGTATACAGAAAAAGCAGGTATTAAATATAAAAACCATGAAATCAAATGGATTACATTTGCCTGTTGTAGAAGTTCAGATCTCACCTGTTTTGTTTTAAACATGGTCCATAATTTCCTAATAATTTCAGAGTCCATTTTAGAAACAACTGGTATATTTCCAATTAATTACAATCAATTTCTAAGCTAACATACAGTCAGTGTACAGCACGAATGCAAACATGTGAAATTTGTCTTCTGGGAAGTATCCAATTAAACATATGCAAAGAATAATGTTCTAATAATAAATACAATAATGTGGAATGAATGAATATTCAACATGTGTTTAAATGGAGCAGTTCTTACAAGGAAATTAGCATTTTCTCTATAATCACTATCAAATTAATTTTCCAGGAAACCGTTAAAATAAAGCATTACTGAAATGTCCTCAGTTGTGAAGTAAGTAAATTTACTCTTTATGGGTTTCAATTTTCTTCAGTCTGTCTTTTTTTCAAAACACAGTCGTAGTAAAACTGGAGGATTCCTGTGTTTGGTTGAAAAAGCTCTAAACTGGTAGCCAGTGCCAACTCCCAAGGGCCTCCTTTGATACTTGATGTTTTTAGAAATTCAGGTGACAGTCATTGTTTAGAACATGTTTAACATTAGGTATAACATATTTGTGATATTTAATGGTCGGTAGTACTAATAATCCAGGAGCTTATTCCTGTTTAAAAGTGATTCTGGATAATATTAGAAGCTAACTCCCTGTTTACAAGTATCAGATTTAACAGAATGAGTTGAAGCTTAAATTAAATGAGCCAAGCATTGGCCTCCTGCAGAGACTCACCATGTGCGGTAGCATGGACTCTGCTGGTTAACATGGAGCTCATCCCAGATGGAGAGGTGTGAGTCAGATTCGTGGGCTGCTGGTGCCATTCTGAGGTTTAAAATAGATCATTGGAAACAAGAATTAAATGTCTCTTTGGAGTCCTGGAGATGACAACAAGATGCTTGAATGAGCTTTGAGTTACTCACCGACAGGGAGCCTGATGGAAGAGACGTTACCTACTTGAAAAGGAAGAAGAAAGGTTCAGGAAAAGGCGAGAAAGGAGAGAGTGAACACCTTGAAAAAAGAAGGCTGACATCTGAAATCCAATTCTCCAAAACAGGGTTGTTTTGCACCTTACTAAATGCTTTAGTAGCCTAACTACTACACACACATGCACACCTTCTCCGAGAGCCACACAAATTCCCAAGCCTACTCAGGATTCACCAAACTTAAATTTACTAGGACTTTGAGAAACCAGGTAAAACTTTTTTTACTTGTGATGCTGGCTTACAAAACTCAATCAAATTCAACAATCAACTTAATCAGACTTTAACCTGGAACCTGAGAACTTTCCCGCAGCTCATCCAGCTCTGCCACGCTGAGGTAATCGTATCTCTAAAGTTCTTCAAGGCAGGTCTTGAGGTGTTAACTTTCAGAATTCAGACTATACCAACAGAAGTGTGGGAAACAGGCCTCACCTTTCAACCCAGAGCCCTAAAATGTCTCAACAGCTTTCTAGTGCACTAGCTCCAAAACTATAACTGGTTGAAAATGAAATATATCAAGTACAAGGTTGTTTTCCTGGGTAGTGTTTATTTTTTTTATTTAAAAGGTTTGCAGTACTGTGGTTAAGATGTGATCCCCATAAATGAGGCATGCTGGATTTAAACATGCCAAAAGACATGCGTGCTTATGAGTGTCACATAAAGGAGAAATTCGGGTTTTTACCCCGAGTTGATGCTGCCACCTGGTGGTTGTGTTGCACATTATCGGTGAATGATAAAACCAGTGTATCAGTGCGTGTGAACAAACCTCTGTGTGGTCCTTCCACGATGGTCTGGTTGAAGAGCGGAGTGATGGAGTCGACCTCCCACAGCTCCGGCACCTCTCTGCCTGGACAAAACACACACATTCGCCCAGTGACTGAGGTGCATGAACCTTTTTAATGCTGTTTCTTAGTTCCTGAAAAGACACTGTGGATTTTAACTGGACAATGTATAATATCTGTATAGTAACTTTGTTAAGTTGTCAGTTGGTTACATTTTGGATCCAGTTCTCATTTTAACCGGATTCATTAAGCTCAGAGTTTAACAGATCCTTTAAGTTTTAGGTCTTTGAATGACATCTTTAAGTCCCATAATGTTAATGTATTGATCTGTTTTGTTATTTAAGCTAGATCTAAATGGATTTTCAAAAAAAGGATTCCGATTCAATGAAACGTCATCAAACCATTTGCTTCACATATAATGAAATTACAATCAA
Organism: Oplegnathus fasciatus; assembly: GCA_003416845.1. Classification (NCBI taxonomy): domain Eukaryota; kingdom Metazoa; phylum Chordata; class Actinopteri; order Centrarchiformes; family Oplegnathidae; genus Oplegnathus; species Oplegnathus fasciatus. Next base: position 708,482 of record NTHP01000273.1, read on the forward strand.
CATGTAACAGTTAACAATCAGAACGCTGCAACATTTAAAAAGTATAGAACGCAACAGACAAAAAGGCGTTTCAGGTAAAATCTGTTAACATAACATAAATAAAACTAAACTAAAGTCCTGCATCCAAAACCTCAACGAAAATGTAAACTCAAACAACTTTGGGAACCGTTATGAACTAAAATAACAGATTTTTAAGCAACCACCACCAAATTTACAGCTTCCAGACATGAATTATTCTTCTTTGATTTCATTTCTTTGACAGTTTCTAGCACTGATGCAAGTTATCATAACATCTCTAGAATGTGCACAATATCGGGATCTGTACAATGTCAGTTTTGTAGAATAAACTGATCTGAATTTAAAACTCAATGATGAAACTGGTGCTGCAGATTAAACAGAGCTCTACTTACCTATCTTACCTGCCATCACACAGATGTAAATACAGTCTGAGTTGTTCCTCTGGCTTACTGAGACACAAGGACACAAAACACACTGTAAGTATATCACATGATGAAGACCGGCCTGTAAACAACAGGAACCATATGTCATTTAGATATTTGACAGATTTTCAATTCACATCTGCCCACCTGATAATATGGAGGCAGATTTAAAGAGCTCGTGTAGGTAACTTGTCGAGTTTCCCATCACGTCCAACAGTATGGCCGTAAAGTCTGATGAAAAATCAAGCGAAAGACGTTCAGAACTGAAACATTTACAACATTTACAAAGAAAAGTGCTCACTACTCATACTCAATACTGTATACGCAGCATAGTGGTTTGCTTACCTGTTAGATCGTTGGTCTCATTTGTGACACAGTAGCAGAATCTTCTCCTGAACATGTTTCCTTCTAAACTTCTAATGCTGGAAACTGCAAAACACACAACAACAGTGTTACAGCATTACAGCACAGCTCATTCAGGTTTAAAGTCGTGTTTCAAAATGTTGTGTTCATACTGCACACAGTCAGTGCATTCCCTTTTCTTTCTTATGTCAATCAGCACTAATAAAGTCCAAACATGTGTGGTCCTGTAATTTTGCTCCAGGGGATTATTCTCAGTGTGACGTGGTGAAATGTGTCAAACCAAACCAAACCACTAGGTGGCACTACTCACAAAGCTATATTCATTATAGAAATGAATCCAGTAACGCTGGCTTTTCTTAGTGCACTAACAATATATTGAGATCCAGCACAAACTACGGCAGATTTGTGAACTGTTTTTACACTTTTATCTGTTTTTACTGAGCAGCGTCAGAGAAGGAGGAAGTTGGTGTGGAGGTAATATTTACTGTTGTACACCAACAGGGTGAGTTTATGGAGAGCCAGAGAGCTGTAGGACGTCACGCTGAGGAGAGAGAAGAGCTGATGGGAGCCTGGAAGACAAGAAGAGACACAGGAGGAACAGGTGACCTTCTGAAGCTTATGATATGAGGACGCGCCTGCACAAAAGCGTGTTTAACTGACAGACATGTTTGGTTACGTCTTAGAGAACGATGTGGTGGTTATCAAGGTTCAACAACACAAATTCGCACACACTTGCACAGTAACTGTTCACTGCACAGTATGAATCTGAAAATTTGCTGCCGAACATTATCAATGAATACAAACGACTAGAATAGCAAGAACACCACATAACTGGTGCTAATCAGTGCACAACTTATCGATTTGGTTTATTCAGCAACATTTAGACCTCCAGAGGTCTTCACCAAGCAGAAATGTAAAGTTTCCACTGCAGCTGTGCTTCACAGGAGACCAGGGAGGTCGAAATCTGTTTATTACTCATTTAAAAGTGAAATCAAGTGCAGCTGACATTAGCACAAGTGATAATGGAGCAGTGAAGAGAAGGATGTGACCAATCACGACAGCTTCTTTATTTAACTTAATGAGGCACTCCATGTTCTTTTTAGTTCACGTTGGGTAAAAGCTATCGTTGCAAAATCAAGCACAGTACATGACACAACATGTTGAAAAAGAAATCTGTACCGAGAGAACATCGCCTCAAACCTGACAGTTGAACATGTCGTTGAGGACAAAATACTCATAAAATTAAAACAGCAATTTGAAGGTTAAATGCAAGTTTTTAAATACTTAAAATATAGTTTAAACTGAGAGGAAAATACCTGGATGACAGGATTAGTTCAAGTTTAAAAATTACATTTGAATGTTTGTAGTAACTGACTGTTTCTGACCACAGCTTGCAGTGATACAACACTACTTAACCAGCACTGTTCTTAAAGTTTAAAACTCAATTTCAACCTCTCGAGTCTGTTTTAATTCTATAAAAACTGAATTTGATTCACATGTAAATATGCCACATACAAAACCTCTGCACTTAAAGTGACAACATTTACACTTCTAAAACTGGTTGCCGCTTAATATCCCCCATATGTCACCACAAAGGCGGGAAAGATTGTGGAAAAACAGGTTTATAAAAAAGGTCAGCTCACCATATTTTCACCGTCACCTCTAGTGGTATTTAGCAATTTCAGAGAGTGTTGTTTTTATGTTCTGAGGCGTTGCTGAGACTCCTGATAGCCCCGATACAACGGAGGAATCTACTTCGTGCTGCTCACAGCACTGAAAAATGACATCTTAAACATTCAACTGCAATATTACTCTGCAGAAACAATGTGATGGGCAACAGTTTTCAGTGTAAGTATACTTTTTACAAAGAAATGGTCAGGAAACCTTGACATGACACTGTGCTCTGTAGATTATCACAGGTAATAGGGACTGAATGTGTTCGCGGAAATATGTGTTTTTATTAGCGAGAAATGTCTCGTTTCATTGCTTTGAGCAGCACAAACCAAATCACCTCCATTGTACTGGGGTGGAGGCTGACCGTTCAGAGGCAGATATCATAAAACCTGCAGTATCTGCACCTATAGATACCACTAGAGGTGAGAGCGAAAGTGTTTTGTGTGATTTGAGTGAACTGGTCCTTTAAAGCTGACATTTTATGAAAGTAAGCAGCCCTGCCTGCAGTCTGACCTCTGCAGAACAGAAACCGATCGGAGCTGTGGTTTAATCATGACATACATGAAAGATTTACAGCTCAGAATTGATCTTCACATGAATGATATTATGACAACGTACCCGATTGGCTTGTATTTATTAAAGTATTGACCAGGGGAGTGAGGTCGATGGCAGCTGGATCGATGTGCTCTGCTGGGATTTCTGGGAAATAAAAGCAGACAGTAAAGTCAATAGGAGCTTATTCTGGTTTTAATCTCTATTATGGAATTAGCAGCATCAGCAAAATGTGGCTGCATATGACAGCAAGAAGTACTAAAATGACAAAAAAGTAGCAATTACTCAGAGGAATTAGTCCCTGGGGTGGTAGTTATTTGAATAACATGAGGTCAGTGTAGGTCGGTCTCATATATTGAGCTGATACTGGCTTTTTAATAAATATAATTTAGATATCATTCAACTCCGAAATGATGGAGCTAAATCCCAACACAGCTACAAAAGACCTGACATGGTTTTTATAATCACACATCCAGATGTGATTATTTCTTACTTCCACCGAGGAGGTTCGTTTTGGTTTGCTGAGGTTTGTTTGTCAGCTGCTGGATTTGTAGTGAAGCTTGGTGGAGAATTTGAACGTGGCGTCAGGAACAAATTCATGTTCTGAAAGGACATTTTTTTCTCATTAACTATTGTAGTTTTTTTTTAAAAACTGAAAGAGAAAAATCTGTCCCAGTTATTCCACAATTATCTGTCATTCTGTGTGTTTTGATACTCATGATCATGATCAGGATAAAAATGACAAATTTGAAATCTTTTCTTTTATTAAGTTAACAAAACTTTGAGTTCTGTGCAGCCCCGGTGGAGGTATGCTCTCTAATGTCTTGTATCATTTTTGACTCCAAGTACACTGAACAAAAATTTAAACGCAACACTTTTGTTTTCACTCCCATTTTTCATGAGTTGAAATAAAAAATCAAAGACTTTTCCTACGCACACAACAGGTATATTTCTCTCAAATTTTGTTCACAAATATGTTTAAATCTGTGTTAGTGAGCACTTCTCCTTTGCCAAGATAATCCATCCACCTGACAGGTGTGGCATATCAGGATGCTGAGCGGTATGATCAGTACACAGGTGTGCCTTGGGCTGGTCACAATAAAAGGCCTCTCTAAAATGTGCAGTGTTA
>NTHP01000273.1:715758-738905 GCA_003416845.1 Oplegnathus fasciatus
TTTGAAATCCTCTGATCTACTGAATGAAAACTAACAAGCACAACTTGCCTGCTCCTTGAATCCCCCAGTAAAGTGTGCAGCGCTGATGATCCCCCTGCAGCATCAAACCTCGCCCAGTGGATCACACACCTACGGTCAGATAAGGATTCAGCGATGCCTGTTTTCCCCCCTCTGAACAGCAGAGGTTGGCAGCAGGCTGGCAGCTTACTGAGCTCTGTACAAAAAAAACCCCAACAAAACACGGTGTCTGGCTGCAGGCTGGGCACTGATCCCTAACCCACTCCACCAGCTCCACTGCAAAAAATATCCAAGCTAAGGTCATACACACTGACTCAAAGTCAGCTAGAATTCACCACAGTATTGTACAAACGTGCACTCGCTTTCAGAGTTTCTCAGCATTTTAATACAAAAACAATTATTATGAATTTAATTCAAAGCTGTAATCTGTCATGTTTTCTATTTTGTCTCCATCTTTAATGGTCAGCCTCTGTTACTGTGGTGTTTCTGCACTGTACTTACCAGACATCACCTGTCAATCAAACAGTACAGTACAGTACAGTGAGTGTTGAAACGAGCAACTGCAGTAAAGTGCTTTGGTGAGTCAATAACTATATTTCAGCGTGTTGTTCGGACCTGCTGAAATATAGTCATTAAAAACTGTTGAATGGTTAAATGTAACCCAGACGTCTAAAAAACTTTAACTATTAACAGAGATGTCAAGATGTCTTTAAACCTGCTGGTCTCTTCCTCAGGGCTGTCATTATCTGGACTTACTCGTGTTCTGTCAACACAGTCTGACAAAATGTGAATTTATTTACATACAAAAGATGGTGACAAAAGCTTGTAGTGAAAGATTAGCATGGTTACTGTGTCTTGAACTGGATCAGTACAACCTCAGATTTTGTGAAATTACCGTGGTGTCTGTTGACCTGGCTTCATTTCCCAACTAATGAAAAAGTAAATATAAAATGTTGTCCTTCGACAGAATGGGCAAAACCCTGAAGCCAGCCTGAACCAAACAGCTGCCCGAAGTGGTTTGTTAGCAAAACATGGAAGTGGCTTTTTCAATTTGCACTTTTCCCACTCTTACCTGGTGGAGGAATTTATCTTTGTACTCATGTCCACAGCACGTACTTTTCATTTCAGAGCTGGTGCTCATTTATTAGATTTACTGAGGCTGCCATTTTCTGTGTGGTGTGTGCTGCTATCTGTTCGGTCCCTCATTTCAGGAAGCTGCTGTCCAATCAACTGCTTCTATTCAATCAAGCCCTATGAGTGACACCTGACCAAAGCCAAAAGGCCCGCCCTCTGTCTCCCAGCAGGTACTCAGCAGAGAGGTGTCCTGTTTCTGTCTTTTAATTTCACCAGTAAATTTAAGGTGTCTTTATCGGCACTCTTGTCTCCTTTATGTCGCCTCTCTCTGAGCCACAGTTGTAACCGTGTTAGCTTTCATGAGCATGATGCAAGAACCTTACAGTGTCTTAATGTCACTATTGTCACATTATTTAAAGTTTTTTTTACTGATGATATTCAGTAAACACAAGTATCAATCATTCTTGGTAAGAATGACTTGTTTTTTTTAAATGTTATAAAATGACTTCATACTTTTGTATGTGTCTTATTTTTTTATGGAGCCCCCAAAGTCCTGAAGATACGTTTTTGTTTTTTTTTAATCTTGTGTGCACAAAGAATATATATATATATATATATATATATATATATATATATATATTACCTTTCAGGGCTTCAGCTGTAGTTATTGCTTTTGCTGCTAACAAACATTTCTCCATCATGAAGGCATGGAAAAGGTTTTCTTTGCCACTGACTAACACGCCATACTTTTGTTTAACTTAGCGATGGTACTGCATACTGACGTGCAAACGGCTGAAAACTCATTTGGAAGAGTCACCATTTCTGTCGGGGTTGCTTCAGTCCAAGAGGAGGCATCAAGGCGGTGATGATGGTCAACAAAATACTTTCAAAATCGGCCTATTTCTGTACACCCATGCTACGCATTACATCTCCCATTTCTGACCTTTGACTACACTTCAGCTTATTTAAAGCTTTTAAATGCTGTTTTAAATATCCTATACCCCTTACTGTATAAATTCCTCATTCCTCATTTTTGTGTTCGTAAACTCCACTTTCTTTAAAAAATATTTTGCTATATTACTGCTTGCTTTGAATTTTATAACGTAACTGTTTTTGTTTTTCATAATTACACCATGAAGAATGGTTGTTGCGGTTTGAACCATTATTTAGCCTGATATCGATTGGCCTGTTAAGTATTAACATTCTCAGAAGAATATGTTTTGATTCGCTTGGACACACGTGATGCTGTGACAAACTTTTCATTTATTTTAGGAAAGGACTTTAGTCAGAATACAGTGTTACCTGTTGAGAAGGACATTTTTTACAGTGTAGGTAAATGGCTGTAATAAGCCGCTGGAGTGACATACGAGCCGTGGGGAAGATCAGTGAATAAGAGGAGTGAATGTGAGTCTTTAATGACGGGGGATTGGTGGGCACTTTGGTCGCCTTGGCATTCACATTCAGACACATTCAGGCACACAGCAGTAATTGGCAGAGGAGGAAACAGGGCTGCTGAGGGCCTGGGAACAGCTGTCCCCGGGGAAAAGATACAGAGACTTTCAACTAATAATTATAACAAGAATGAAATTAAATGAACTAAGGAGTGAAGAAATAATTGGCACACATATACATTGTGGCTGCGTTCCCACTGTGGGCCTTCAGTCTCATGCTCATTAAGCAGGACATGGAAAAACAGGATTTGCATGCTTTCTGCTGGTTCCTAAATCAAAAAGCACAGAAAAGACATATAAAATAAGTATGTCTTAGAAATACAAAGGTAAACACAAGTTAATCAACGAGATATTGATTAAGATTGAGATACAATTTGCTGGTGCTACCACAGTCAGTAAGGGAGGAGCTTAAATTACTAAGTCGTGCGCACAAATTAGTATATTTTCCCTCCATAACACCTGCCGGGCTCCGTAAACACCTGTGTAAATGCAGCACCAACATTAAACCTGAAACATTTGTAGTTATCATAGCTGCTATTATGATGTCTTTAATATCAGCTCAAAACTGATTCCTGAACTTGGGTAAAAATGTAAAGTTTGTCCTCGGGGTCGGGCTAAAGGTCACGGGGTGATTAAACTCAAAAGGGTTCATCCTCCCGAGCATTAAAAATTCAGGGTAAAGTACTCATTAGATATGATTTTTTCTTGCATCTACATATGCATTACAGTTAATCTCATATTCATATCACAGCTTTATACAATACCCACTCGTAAAATTTTCAATTCAATACTTTATTAATAACTGGTGCAATTGAAAAGACAAAAAATAAAAAAATCAAGTAAGAATACATTTGCATATTATATCATCAAAACAAAATATTCAAAGTGGTCTAATACAGAATAGAAATGGCAAGTTGTTTTTTTTCAAACTGGAATGAGAAAAATGATGCACAGCTCTGAAGGCCACTAGTGTAAAGTTGTCCAAACTTCCCTTAAATGAAACCTAAGAACATCAGAACTGTTTCTGACCCAAAAAAGCCGCTGTTAACTGGCACGAAGCTGTCTGTAATATCCAACCTCTACGTTTATAGACATTTCCTTTTGTTTCTTTTCTTTTTCAAAGCGTAATGGCTGCATTTACTCTCTTCTTATTTTCTCTTACATCTTGCTGTGAAAATAGTCCTGTCCTCCAGGAGGCCATATGGGAGGTCCTTCTGTGCCGTCAACAGAAATGATTGGATACTGTGCAGAAAATGCTGTGCTATTCTAGATGTTGTGCGGGTTTTCTTTTAGCTAGCTATCATAGTATCTGGCCAGTTTAAGTTACGGTTACATGCTGTCTTCAGTTTACAGATTTTTGGCACATTTTTCAAGCAGCTTCCTACAGTTTAGAGAGCCGAAGTAAAACTGGAACTTTCAGGTTTTTCTTCAGAAGTAAGAAAACCTCATTCAAAATCCCATTGACATTTGTGGTAATGCAAATGACATAACCATTTGGGTTAACTCCATTTGCCTAGACAGGGATGAAACATTTAAAAAAAACCCTCTAATATCACTGTTTATTGAATATTTTTAGCGATTTTAACACTTGATCGAGATTGTTGTTGTTTAAATGTCACCATCTTGACAGACAGAGGCGAGTCAAATTGGCGAGCCATGAAAACGAAGAGGGAAGGCCGAATAGTGTTGATGGCTCTTTTTTGCAGAGATTACTAAAAGGTTGGGTGGACTGTGGAAAAGGTAAAAATTGTTAATTCTGTGCTACCATCATGGTAGCTGTAGTTTTTTGAATAATAACAAATTCATCGTTTAACTTTACTGTTAAAATCACAAAGAGTTACAATGCTGAGCTAGACACTCATTTATCTTGAAATAGTAAACCCGAGGTACGCTTCCAATTTTTTAAGAAAGACCGACGACGACGGAAACTCAAATTCACTGAGTTACTAAAGGTAGTTGTTCCGCTGGCTTCTGCAGCTCTATGGAGAAGCTAGCCATAGGTGACATCAGGACTTCAGCTCTCTATAAAGGCAAAGGTGTCTCAGAAACAGCTAAGTTCTCCTGCGGATCTCCATATGGCACCAGTTGCGTATGCTGCAAGATTTGCACAACCAAAGCCTCTTTAGTGAGGATTTTGTGAGGAAGAGCTTTTTAATGTAGATCACATGCCAACATCTCTATAAATATACTGCCTTGTCATCTTATCCAGCGTTTGAATGAGTTTAATCTCTGTCTGTGCAGGAATGGTCTAGGACATGTTTAGCCTAGCTTAGCACAAAGACTGGGAACTAGGGGAAACTGCTAGCCTAGCTCCATCGAAAGAGAGAAAATACACCTTCCAACAGCTACGAAGCTACGAAGAACATTTCAGGTGTTTTTTTGTCTGTATAAATGCAGCCTTCCACATAGATAATACCAACAGCTTCGTGCTGCACTTTGACAGCCATAGCGAGAAAAGCATGACCAAAATAAACAAATTACATTGAAAAGAACTGTACTGTAAAAGGCCAAGGCACAAATAATTCGTAGCAATTAAAATGTCCATAAAATTACAAGTTATGTAGAATGTGTCAATCAGTGCATTGCTTGGTATGCAGTTACAGTGAGTACAACCATACTTAACAGAATAATCACAGCAAGCAGTATTGCCCTCTTGACTACACAGATGCCATAAAGTGCTCCTTTTCATTCAGAATCGATGCACATACAGACGAGTTCACTCACGGAAAATAAATGACAGACATGTAAGTGTACACACACATGTAAGAAGGCGGAAATGTGTTGAAAAGGCTTGTTTTAAGTACATACATGCTTCATGTGAGGACCAGATTGTGGCTTTAAAAGACAGGGGGAAGGACTTTGATTTAATCCATCAGTAGAAATATGAATTTTAAAAATCAGTACTGACATGTGATAATTTACTTTATGTAGAGGTGAAATAAATCTTAAGTTCTGTTAAGCCTTTTTCCTGCAGGCTTAGTAAACAACTGCTGCATTTTCGAGTTTCTCGAGTGTTGTTTCCACATTCAGAAGAGAACTGCCTGCAAGACTGCTGAAGGATAAAAAGTGTGAATGGCTGCTACAACTTTGTACCGGTGTTTCCTCATGTTCATTCACCAGGGGTGAGTCACCACTGCAAGAACATCCTCTGCTGATAGGGAAGATGTGAAATTAACTAAATATTGTAATTTTGTCCTAACAAGTCAACACGTACTGGTACCAGAGGTTAAAGATACACTCACTGGTTTTAGTGTAGTGTCCAGAAATCGTGCCAGAACACCGAATTTTCATTGAAACTCAATGCAGTTTATACTTGTGTTTCAAACAACACCAGTAAATAGAGAAAAATTGGGGATTAGGGGCTCTTTTGGGGGCTACAACAAAATCAGGGAGTGTACTGTGTTAAAAACAGCGCTCTACAGTAAATAATAATAAAAACAATAAGTAAATAAAATCCAAAAATGGACCAAATCATGTGACAATGTAACATAAACAAGGAGAGGAAACACCACTGGGGACAATATTATCTGTCAATCTTAAAAATAATCCAATAGAAATATGTTTTTCTTTCTTTAATACAATAGCACCTTGTATAGTTCAAACCAAATAATGTTAAAATGCTAAAATGGCATATTAAGATATTTGAAATGGGAAACCAAATTCTTGAATTCACCAGTGCATGGATGGTTACAGCAGGTTCTGACTTTTGGAAAACTAGCAGGCCAAAGACATGTCAGTGAGAAGAAAAACAGCAAAAGGCTGATTGTCAAATGAACAGTTAAAGGATTCTTTCCGATAAAGAAGACTCAATTGTGTGCTACTTACTGATGACTGGGAAGGTCAAACAGGAATGCATCGCTGAAGTGTCAATCATGTTTGTACAGTATTCTCTGTGGTATCTGTTGTCTTCATATTGTGTACACATTGATTACTCACATTGCCTGTAAATGGCCAACTTGGACCGGGTGTTATTGAAGCGATCACACGGACATTTCCCATTGGAGATGTTTGAGTTACGTTTCATCCTGTTCAGTGAGACTTATTCTTGAGTTTTGACATCCTACTCACTTAACAAAACATAATCCATCACTCAAAACGGATTCAGAAAAAGAAGACAAAGCTATCAGTGCAGTAATTACTGCAGCAAAACCCTCCAGTGGCCTCATCGGCTGATTAAAACCTCTCCAACAGATCTGGGAAACAAAGTATTGATTCACAAGGCAAAGTGGAAGGAATGATCTAATTTCATGTTTTCTCTTGCAACAAACTTGTGTGCATTGGACACAAGTGAAAACAAGTGAATTACTGTCATGTGGTTTGAACTTGGTGGTTTACCAGTTCACCATCTGTATGTAGTGGAGAGGTTTGATGTAAAGATATCACTGGAGAAAGTTTGCAAAATAGAACTTGGAGTAACATGTGGCCACAAAGCCTTCACAAGAAAATAATACAGTATCATGTCGGGCATATTTGCCCACGACACACAAAGTGTAATTTAATTCACAAAACCCATGTGGACAGGAAATAAATTAAATTGGAATCAGTACTACACTGTAAAAAGCAATGCTAGCACTCTTGAAATATTGAGGGAATGGCTTGTGTGCACTCATCTCACACTCGTATTAACAAGTCTGTGAGTCTCGTATTCATTTTTCAAGACAATTTTCGTCTTAATGAGAAAAAACTTAGGTACCAATGAGGCGATTCAATTTTTCTTAAATTTAGTTTCCCTTGTTTTGGGAAATAATAAAAAAAAGAGCATCAGTGTCTTGAAATAAACAGGCAGATTACTGCACTTATATCAATAAAATAAACCTTTTTTAAATGTGTAAAACATGTTGATTTTTATTGGAAACGGGTGAAATAATCTCACATAGCTGGCAGATTTAGTTTATTGATTTTAAGGAAATAAAGTCAATTAAATTTTGTGGCTTAATGACGAAGTGTGTGTCGAATCCTGATTGTGCTGTTCTGTGTAAACGAATGAACATCGATGGCAACATAACACTTTTGATTTTTAAATTCTTTTTATTCATGAGAAGAGTAACTTCAGGTTTATGTGTTTAGGTTGTTAAATAGAATCTGCAATCTGAAAAATATTTCCATTTCATGACTTACGTCAACTGTGTTTGCTAGCATCGCTTTTTTCCAGTGTATCTCAGTGTCTTGGAAGACAATTTGTTCTGTTTTAACAAGTCACAAAATATTAAAATGTTAATTTTAACAGTAATTTGCCGTGTAAATATAAATGTACCAATGCTGTTATACCGTATAGTTATTCCCAGTGATGTTCTTAAACTGACACATTTCTGTAAATTTAGAAAGGAAGCAATAAGACTTAACATTTTGAATGGAAGCAATGTGACTGTAATTCACAGAACATTTTTTTCTGTAAATGTAACTTGAAACACTGGTGTTCAATGAATTTGGAGAGTTGAGACGTCAAACAAAAACAAAACAAAACACCGAGCAACTCTCAGTGTTCCCTCTCAGCACTGTGAGGGGACACAACAGTTTCAGCTGATGTGAAAATTAATAAATAAATAAATGAGAAGTGAAACATTACAACCTTTACATTTCTGTGCAGCTGAAATCATGTTGAGTCTGAATTCAGTAAATGAGCCAAAAGCATCACAAAGCTACAAAACAGCATTTTACAAGCAAGACGGTACTGTGTGCTAGTTTAAAAAAAGACAAATCACTACAGAAGGAAACAGAGTTCACATTCATAAATCCTGTGTAGTGTGTTCGGAGTGTGGTGAGATGAAGTGGCACTGAAACACTAAATACAGAATGACGATGTGGAGTCATTCTTAATGATGTTTCTTGCTTCAGAGGCACAATGAATGAATGTCTACAGGGATATATCATCGTGTTATGATCTTTATATCTATATGTGGTGACAATTTGTGTCTGCATTGCAAGATCATTTATTTTATAATATATAATTGAATGGGCTTCAGTAGCAGAAGATACATAATAGCAACTGTAATACAATAAGATAAATAGATAATAATAAGTGTTTGGTTCACCTTGTTAATTTCACAGACTGCTGCTGCCTCCACACCGGGCTTCAATCTGAGCTGCAAACAATGTTGGAGTGCTTGTTTTAACCTGCTTGGAGCACCAGGTGGGTGGAGTTTGCCACATCTGGACAATTCAGATGAAGTCAGGTAAGTTTATGTTAAACTGAGATGTTTTATCAAACCTCCCTGCATTGTCCTTTGTGGTAGAACCCACTCAGCGGGCACCTCTAAAGTGCAACGCACACCGGCTGCATCATGAGATGAGCATCAAGTTCAGCCAGTGCCTGGATTAACCACTGTTTTAGATTAGTCCTCAAGGCATGTTAAACTGCAAGTAACCATGACCAAATGATGGTTTAAAATGACTATAGATAAACATATAAGTGGCTGTGGTAAAGAAGCGTGATAAAACGCAATGTGTCCTGAAATACAAAAATAACAGTTTCAGCCAATGAAACACAACTGACATTTTCTGTCACCGCCTCTGCTATTTTTGTAGATCAGGGCATCTTTATTATCTTTATTATCCCACTTAAATCATGCTCCTTAATTTGAGATTTCTTCTGACAAACCAACATCTAGTGGGCACCTGGTCTGAGGGAGCATTCACACCAGACTGATCGGTTTTAGGCGGGAAAACGAAATCTGAACCGACAGCACATGACAGCGATCAGCTCCCCCTGCTGGTGAACACCAGAGGGGCAGACACATCCCATCACAGTTTGCTTCGGACTCTAAATCTGTATCCAGCGAACAACTTCCATGTGACTCATGTGACTTTAGTTTGAAGCTGTGATTTGCTTGTAACTAGGCAGTTTGAAGACGTGAGACTACTGGTTTGTAGTCGTCACTGCAGTTTGCTAAATAGTTGTTGAAGAGGTGTCTGGTTGTTGTTAGCTGAATAACCTTTTGATTTACTGTTGCAAACCCCTGGCTTTAACTTAAATAAACTTATTACAAAAATGAGTACAAAACTCCACTTTTCTGCCAAGTAAAGTAAACAAACAGTAGGTGTGATTGCACTTTAAGCAGGTTACAGTAAACCATAAAAGCATTTGAACTTCCTGTTGAAGCCCAGTGTGGAAGCCCCTCTAGAAAATTCACTTGACTCTGAAGGTGCTTTAACATGCTATAACTGTGTAATAATCCATGTGTGTAGATATAGTTGGTTGTCAAATATTACATTCAGTATCTGTGTCGTCCTAAATCTAAAGTAGTAAATGCTGTTTAGGCCTTTATGTGATCTTCTGTAAAGCTCTTTTTGGTGTTCAGACTTGTGTTGTTTCTTTTAAAAAATGTGTCTGTACCTTTGAACCGACGTCAGAAACCTCAGCCATTGCAGCCAATCACTTACTAGTATTTCTACATGTGCGTCCAGTCTTTCCAACATATGGTGTTGTTGCTTACAGTGTGTGAGTTTGTGTTCATAACCGGACATTTGAGTTGCTCGCAGCGCAGCAGTGAACTATACAGTAAGTTGTGTTTGTTGAGAAGAAATTTTGATAAAAAAGCACGTTATGAAGTTCCATCTTTTTTTTAAAGTTGCATTACTATACCGACGTGTTGGACAGTAGAGAAAGTGAATTCATTTTTGTAAAGTTTAGGCTACGTTGCTGCAGGCTTTGCTGCAAACTGACAAACAGATTTTTTATCATAATTAAATATTCTTTTTTTTTTTAGTTGTGGCAAGTGTCACATCCAAACAATGGCTCATGACCACATTTATTGCAACTATCTTAGATGAGTGATTTGTGGATAAATGTTCTTTTAATTTCATTATTGTGTACCCCACCTCATCAGGACTATAATTACCTGGAGTGATTAAGGAATGAAACACTTCAAATCAGAGAATTATATGCTATAAATGAGTATACTGATGGAAACGCCTCCTGAATTTGTACCCAAAACATAATTATGTAATTTTCATTAAAGTTGTCAGAATTTTATACACAAAGAAAATTAGAAAGTGCAGAATTCTGTGTTTGGGGAAATTATGTCTTTGTTTGAATTTTTAGATTTCAGGAGGATTAAAAACACCTCTATTATCATTAAACATCTCTGGAGGAACTCAGACAATAATTGTCCAGTGCAAATAGGGGTTTAAAAGTTCAAATTTGAGTGCTCAATAAGAGGTTAGGAGGTGGTGGCAAGACGGAGAATGTGACTTTGCACGAAGCACATATCCATGTTGTCAAGATTTAAAGAGATTAAAAGCAGCTCAGTGCAGAATTCATTGTTAGAAAACATCAGATCTGTGAAAAAAAACAACTGGAAGACTGAGTTGCAGAATGTGAACGCAGCCTTAGAATATAAATGATTACTTGCTCAGGTACTGTATTGAATTTATTGTATCTTTGCAGTATAAAATCTCAAAAAATTTTATTGAAGATAATTTGTTTGTCATTTGTCCTTGTATTTAACATTTGACAACTAACTTTCGATGAGCCTGTGGCTTTGTATTCATCAAGCAATGACTTCAACTCTTTATCTGCAGTAATAGTGGTCAACCTCAACAATTCCAGCTGTTTTGAGCCAAGTTTGAACTAAATATTCAAATGCTGAATTTTTTGTTGTTATATGATGCTATTCAGATGCCGGGTGGTGGAGTTTGGCACAATGAACAATGTAATAAGTGTGAACGTAAAATAATCAGCAATATTAAAATGTTTTTCTTTTATGTAGGTATCTAGTTAGTTACAGGAATTTTAGCCACTATTTTGCTTTAATAATATAAAACATTTGATCGTCAGGTAATATCTTTTTTAAGTAGTCAAGCTGCTCAGCAACCTTTGTAAATTAAAGACGTACAGGTGGTTTATATCCCTGAATTCATGTGCCAGCCAAGCAGCAGAGATTTAGTGTTTCAAATTCTGTCGAATTTTTCAATTTTTTCAACTGGAAAGTTTGTATGCATAAAGTGGTGACATACAACTCAAGAGCACAGTGGTGTGAAAACAAAGTGACGGGATCAGAAATTCTGGTTTCTGGACAGAACTGATCCTCAAAGAATTTACAGCACAACGTGAGAAAAGCAAAAATGGTGAAACACGACTGCCAGCAACTAACCAGTGTTTTGTTACCCAAGTCCCTCTTTCTCTTTCTCATTCACAATCTTTCACACACACACACACACACACACACATACACTCAGAAACACACTCACCAAACGACATACAAAACAAAGAGACAGGAGACTTTTGGTTCCAGTATCACCCTCTAACCGTCACCCCTAGAATGGTGCATTATCATGCAAACCATGCAAAAAACAATGAAAATGTATTCATATAAAAAAATAAGTGTTACAAAATGGCATAGCAAGTATATGTATCCATTCAGTCGCTTTTTCCGTTTCCTGATATCCTGAACTTTGCAGTGTCTACACTAAAAATCGCATGCGTTACATGCAGTGCGGTTGGCTTTGCAGCGATAAAGCTTTTGGGTGTATATAGTATGTATATTAATGTTCTTTTTTATTTCAGCTAAATTTTTGCGAAGAGTGCGCTGTACAGAGTTTTACTTTACAAACTGTCTGGTTTCCCTTTTTTTTCTGGGCAGTCTCGATGCCATGGCTCTCTGTCTGGACGGCGGTCGGTTGATGAGATTGGCGGTGGCCTCTGAAGGTCGATGACCTCGCCCACGCCCTCGCAGCATCAAGGCGGATTAGACCCACCTTTCCTCCAAATGGTTTGGTCCAGAGGTGTGGCTTTGACCCAAACTGATTTGGGTTTAGAGGCATGGGTTGGATTTAAGGTCTTAACTCAGAGTTGTGGATTTCTGTGTGGTCACACGAACACCTCTCAGGGCGGCGTGTTCCACACAGCGTCGCCAAATCCCTCCCCTGTGGAGGAGAGCGGCAGTGGCCCCCCGCTGGGCGTAAAGGGGTCTGTGTCCGTGTCTGTCTCCCCCTCTGCCAGGTAGCTTGGTCTGGGTCTCGTCCAGTTGGCGTCCCCGGTCGCCACCCCGGCCCCCATCGACAAATCCTGCCCTTCCTCCCCCTCCCGCTCCCCAGAGATGCTGAACCCGCTGGGCGAGCGCTCCAGCTCCTCATGGTTCACCGATAGCATGGAGAGCGGCGAGTCGGCCCCCCGCCCCCCTGTGGTCCTGCCCAGCCCCACTGACAAGTCCTGCAGGGAACTGATGGGCAACACGGTGGGACGCTCAGTGTAGGTGGGGATGGCAGGTGGAGGGTGGCGTTGGTGGAGGTGTGATGGTGGAGGTTGATGGTCTGAAGATACGCGGCTTCCAGCAGCCAACCCCATCCCCTCTCCACCTCCTCTTCCTCTGCCATAATACGAATTCATCTTGCTGACAGGCATCTGGTACGACATGTGCGGGAACGCCTCAGCATAATTGAAGAAAACCCGACGGATCTCACCGTTCCCTGTCGGGTCGCAGGTCTCCAGGGTCATGTGGGCGGCGCCCGCAGAGTCCACCTGCAGGTGCTCCGTGTGCTGGATGTGCATGTCCACCAGGAAGTCCAACTTCTTCTCCATATCCTCCACCTGAGACAGAGACACATTACACCAGCAACACAGACTGATGATAAACTATTTCTAACAATATAATTGGCTCCAAGAGTTAGGGTAAGTAAGAACTGCTAGTGAGCTAACAAACTTCTGATCCCACAACAGTTGTGATAACTTGAATACATTTGCTGTCAGTGGTAAGCTCAGGCTAAGGGTTTGGTCGCACCAGAAAGCAACACTAAAATCTATTTGTAGAAAGATGAGAATTTATTTAACTGGAAGAGTGTTGTTGGAAGCTTGATGATGTAGTGGCTCCTTGCGGGCTGTGGAGCACAACTAATCCTCCATTTTGGACTCTCCATCAAAAGTCAACACCTTGCAACTTCTTGTGCCTCTGTGATTGAATTCACTGGTCACGGTGATTGAGTTGAGTTGGCTGATATAAATGCTGGTCTAAGTTCTATGGCTGATGGACTGTCTCAGACTGATTCATGTCACTCAAAAAAGTGCCCTTAAAATTCTGCCTCATCAGCATTCAAGCCATCAAAGTGATGCAAATGATGAACCTCTAAAAGCACAATTTGTACATCAGAATAGGAATTGAACCAGTGACACGTGGTACCCTGTGGTGTCTTTTTAGGTTTGCATCTGATTTCGAGTAAGTTGATAGGCCTATCTAACTTTCAGGTAAGAAAGTCAAAGTCTATTACATATCTAAGCATCTCATAACATATTTTGCAGTTCGAATCCTCACCTGTCTCTCCACCCTGACAAATCTACCCATCATGCTTTGGTCTTCGGCATCTGGCATGGAAGCAGCTTTGGCCAGGTAGGACTCATGCCTGGAACACAAGGACAGTGAGTCAACGTGGACTGCAGACATTTGTTAGGGGGAAATGTTGTATGATGTTACCAAGATAAATTCACAGTTATATATAACATTGCAATACTAGCCTTGATACTAAGTTAGCATTATTTTAGCACAGTTGTTAGTCATTTGCTTTTTCAGACACTCTGATATTGCAATATAATCTTATAACATTGTCCTGTCTATTCATCATGAACAGCATCACAGTACCTGGGTGACTGATTGGGTGGGTAGGCAAAGGGCGTTTTCTGAGTTTTCTTTTGTTTGGGGGTGAGGGGGGGTCCAGGGGCAAGAATCATGTCGATCCTTTAAGGAAGAGAAACAGGATGAGCTTAGGAAGAGGAGATATTTGCTTCACTCAGACAGACTCCCTGATCTGTAGTGCAGTTGCTGACCTTGTCTGGAGGTATTTGATTCTACAGAGCATGTCCAGGTGTCCAGCAGAGTACTGCTCAATCACGTCTTTGACATCGTAAGGCCTCAAAGTTTCCTTAAACCGCTTCTTGTTCAAGAGGAATTGCATGATCCTGTGAGACAAAGAGTTTAAATTCAACAGCTTGGACATTAAAGTGACAGAATGAATTTTATCAAACTTGGCAAACAATGGCATTCTCTCTGTTGTCAAAATCCGTTAGATGCTGCAGAGCGACTTCCTGGATCAACTTTGACCTACTCTACTTACCATTGTTGTGCATGCACAGTTTTCCTAAGCAATGAGGGATGACAACCATCGTGTCACGTAACTGTGGGTTTGTTTACAATTTGTCTGATCGTGTGACGACTCTTTTTCCCGCCCCGTTATACTGTTATAATTATGCCGGCATGCCCAAAGATCTGAGCATTTAACTTGCTTAAACCTGAATATTATCTATTTGTTTGATCTAAACCACAGTCAAAATCTTTATCCATCCATTTACGGATGCTTATCCTGGTTGAGTCGCCATGGCAGAAGGTTAAGTAAGGTAGTCCAAACATCCCTCTACCTAGCCACGTCCCAAGGTGTTCCCAGGCCAGATGGGTTGTGTAATCCCTCCAGCATGTTCTGGGTCGATCAGACACGCCCAGAAAACCTCTAAAAGTAACCAGGAGGCATTCGAATTCGGTGTCCAAACCACCTCAACTGGCTCCTTTCGATATGAAGGAGCAGCTGTGAGCTGCTCATAAATACTTTGATTCTGAAACTCCAAGGTCCATCTGCATGTCTTAGCTTCTCAGCAGATCTCTATGACTGAGCCCAACCACCCTACCTAAGGGCACTAATTTTGGCTGCTTATTTTTGATCAAAGGTAGGTAAGTCAACTGGAAAACAGAGAGCTCCCTCTTGACCACAACAGGCTGGTACAATGCCAGTATTACTGCTGACTTGGCAACAATCTGCCTGTTTATCTCGTTTTCCTTCACTTAGGGCAGCAACTCACTTCCAACCCGGAATGAGCAATCCACCTTATTTTGGTAGAATAACGTGTCTTCAGATTTGGAGCAGCTCACCCTCATCCCAACCACTTCATGCTGAGCTGCAAACCATCCGAGTATGCCAAAACATATATTTGTCAACCAGACTGACTATTCACTTCAGCGACTATTAACACTTTACATGTTTGTACTTGGGATCAATGACCAGCACCTAGTCTTTGGTGAGTCTTTGGCACCAACTCTTACTGATTGTACCTACAGTTCTTTGGAAGTCATCTTCAACCTTGAGTCCACCCTGCCACCCACTGAGCTCTTTCTTTTGTCCCACAGATCTCCCACTTTGAGCTGACTTGAGCCCGACTCTTCCCAGAGTCAGCGGCTGGTGCACGAGCTTCAGTGTTTGGCAGAAAGTCTTGGGTCTTGAAACTAAAACCCACCAGGTCTGAGCATCCCATTCAGGGACCCATTCAGCCCCGAAATAATGGTGTGGAAGGAAGCAGCACTTTCACAGGGTTAATCACTCATCTCACAGGCCCTCACGCTAGATTGAATTCCTGCATTATGTCAGCTGTGTGGTCTATAGATTTACCAGCACACTGTCACCATGACTGAGTTCTGCCTACACTCTCTGGTTTCCACTGCTCACCCTTGTAATCCTGCTGTAATGACTGAGGCTGCATCCAACCTCCATACTTTTTCAGTAGCAATCTTATTGTGTCTGTAGCATTTTAAACTGTCAAGTACTGAACGTTGGCTTCAAATACTTGGTCCGATCATTTCTCAGATACTTTATTTCCTGATTTGAATAACCATGTGTAAAATGCACTGCAACAAGAAGGTTCTGTTTTCTCTCCTTTGTTGTTTGTTTGTATGTTTTTGAGCAGGACATATCAAAAACAAATTTTGGAGAATTTTGGTAGAAAGTCAGAGGAAGAACTGATTCATTTTTGATGCAGCATGAGAATTTTTTAAAGGGTTTCTTGATTGTGAAATGTCACTAC
The DNA here is from genome assembly GCA_003416845.1 of Oplegnathus fasciatus. NCBI lineage: Eukaryota > Metazoa > Chordata > Actinopteri > Centrarchiformes > Oplegnathidae > Oplegnathus > Oplegnathus fasciatus. Next base: position 732,076 of record NTHP01000273.1, read on the forward strand.
AGTGAGTGTATTCTGATGCAGATCCAGATCCAAACTAAAACGTTCTCCTTTATTCAAGAGTAATTTAAAAGCTACATTATAGAGGTTATGTTTACATTCAGTGTTTCTCACCATTTCCTTCTGCATAAAATGTTTGCAGAGCTGATTTTTTGAAACTTGAAAAATTTGAAACTTACATTGTTTACGTCCATGTTTGTTACCACCATGAACTGTTGATCAGTAGAATAGTGTATTGCGTCACTAGTGGACACGTGCACATTCATGTATATCCTCGAGCGTGTAAAAGATTCTAACCAAACGGGGAACCGCTCTTAAAAATACTAGCACTCTCAAAAACCTTAAACTTTAACTTAAAACCTCTGACCACACCCAGCATCACTAATGGTGATGGTTGAGTGTGGTCGGAAGCGTGCTTTGTTGCACCTGAAACCACACCCAACCGTGATGTCATGGTGTACTGACACACCCCGGAGTACACTTCTACATCACTGCAGCAAAAAAAAGCAACCTGGGGGTGAGCCAAAACAAGATTTTCAGCTGCTGTTAAAGAGGTTACTGAGTGCTTTCTGGGTTTATACTGCATTTTATTTCAGTCACAATACAAGAACTAACTTTTTTTCTCTTATGAAACAATGTCACATTACACTGTCAAACAATCAAGATTCATGGATGACAAAAGCTCTAAATGCTGTTTCACTGCGACTTTAAAGAAGCACAGACTATTATGAAATTTAAAGTTCCTGACCTGACTGCCCTGATGACCAGTTTCAGTGTGGGGATCATCTCCTCCATGAGGATGTCTGGGGGGAAGCCTCGCTCCTCTAAGGCCGGATCAGCCAGGGCTCCGGCATCTGACAAAGAAAAAAAAACAGGAGAGCAGTGAGGAATTGTTCATTAGCAAACCATAGATATTATTAATAAGTTAATATGATGATAATCATGTGGTCCAAGCCCAGGGCCCACACTAGTAAACTGAATCTTAGAGACCAAACACAACCTTTTATTTTCATGACCGTGGTCTTTATTTCCATACCTTCAGAGCTCTGACGGAGTGTGTAGGCCTTCATGCGGAAGGCGGTGCGGAAGCGTTCCCGGTTACTGAAGCCGGCAGGTTTGGGCTCCTTGGAGGGACTTTCCTCGATGGAGTCGGCTGTGAGCTTCTTGCCCGACCCAATCGATGGCCGTGCATTGGGAAGGCGAACGCGCTCGAGTAAACTCAGTTTTTGGCTGAAATGAAAGAAAAGAGAGAAGAGATACAGCATGGAGGATGAGGAAGTCAATACTATACAAGACAATACTATACCAAGTGGCAACCACCAAGACTAAATGTTCAAAGCGTTAAGACACAGTTCTTCTAGTAACCAACTTCTCTCTTGAAACACAAAATTGATCAACTTTTTACGGTCCCAATAGGTAAGGACACCTCTTGTAATGTCCTGTTGGCAATGTTGAAAATGGCTGTTTTATTATGAAGATTAAGGGTTAAAGAGGTGTAGCTTTGGGGAGATATTTGCTTGGATGATACCACTTGCTCATACCACCTCAGCTGTGCCCAAGCTCCCAAATTTAGATTTGCCAATGAATCAGAAACCCTGCACACTGTCGGTCACTCATACTCACTTTAATTAGTAAGGACATTTCGGTCCGTCAAATCATACCTGATGAAGGTCTACAGACTGAAATGTCTTTTCTTGTCATTACAATTCACCGACAGTTTGAGGGATTTCAGGTTCCGTCGTGAAGAGTTGTTTACACTATGCAACTGCTAAACTTAACTGTGTGCAAGACCTTGGGGAAGTTGTCCAAATTTAGATTTGAATAAGGATGGTTGCAAACAATAAACCAAAATGCAGGCATTAAATATCTCTACAGAGGTGAAATTACAGATGCTCTGTCCAAGTTTTTTTATAGTCTGTAGGTGATATGAGAAGAATCTTGAGTGCTTTTTTTTTTTAGCTGCAACTATATCTGCAAGGTTTTTCCGCCGCTGAAGATCTTTTAGGTGTGTGAAGTGTGAAAGCTGCTGTAGACCCAGAACTTCTCATTAACAAACTTTCTTTAAGACTCTTAATTTCTTTGCCTCTTTCGATAATGTCAGTATGAATGTACAAAAGAAAGACATTTGGCAAGACTGCTTCATCACTGTAACCTGTTATTTTTTCAGAATGGTTTTGTTGATTTGCTGCTCAAAAGATCATCCAGACATGTAGATTAAAATTGGACTACAGTGGGTAGACTTTTAAATCTTTTGAACAGCTTTTCAAGGACTCTATGTCAAGATGTAGTTAGGACTTTAAATGTCTTCAATGAAATCCTGCTGAAGCCACAATAATATGTAACCTAGACATCTAAAAACACATTTCCAAATTAAGCATTTTGATCTACACACTCTCTCTGGGTGGTGTGTCTTCCTGAGCATAAACCAGGAATTTCTAGGGGCATTTTTGTGTTTCCCGCTTTCTGAGACTGAACCAAATGACACCAGCAACTTACAACCCTTCTAGTCTCAGCAACAGCTTTCCTTGAGTCTGACTTTCCTCTCACAGAGGACTTAAAGTCTTCATGGTCCACTGCCTCAACATTATAATGCTGCTCTCCTGGCAGAAGGAAGCCTCAAAGAGCTGTGAGGAGATTGGTCTCCTTTATTGTCCAATGGCTGACAATATTTGGCAGTACAAAGACAAGAGCTCCCTGGGTAAAATAAGACTCCTGTGTGCCTTGGAAGAGGCAGAGAGGCGGGGTAATCGGAGCCGACAACAGCCTGAACAGGGCCTCTGAAACGTGGAGCGTTCTCAGCGACTTTGCTCCCACAGCAGACACACAATATGAGCCTCTATGTGGCCTCGGGGCAGAATAGGGACGGCAGATTACGGCGCTGAGAGGCTGCAGAATAGGAAGCTTTAAAGGAAGAGAGAATCTCTTTCTGACTGCTTCGCGACCGAATAAAGAGCAGAAAATTACATGTGATTATCTAGTGGCTCTCTGTAAATGAGGCAACACAACAGGAAAAAATAATGCTCCTTATCTCCCACAACTCTGCCTTCCCAAGAAACACACACACATATTGGTTTACGGTACCTGCGCAAACCTGCAGTGATAATATTAAAGGATAACTCCAGTTTGTTACAACTTGGGTCTTATTTCCATAGTTTTTTTTCCATGGTTTAAAGCTGTCATGATAAAATTGTGCTCACCAAGTTAAATGCTGAGATCTGGCAACATCTTGCAAACACGAGACGATCAGACAGGTTAGAAACAAACCATCAGCTTCTCCAGATGATCTAAACCACTTTATTTGGAGCTTAAACTGAAAGTGAGCACACCTGAAATGCTGGTAATAATCCCTAATAGCTCAGGAAAACTGTGTGCACACATCTACAGTAAGTACAGTAGGTCAAAGTTGAAGCAGCAAAGTGGTCTGTAAACTGTGATGGATGTTACAACGGACAATTTGGGTACTAATTTTAATGTTTTCCTTCATTTTCTCTTCCAAAAAGTTTGGCTAACCTTTTGATTTGTTTCTAACCTGTCTGATCGTCTGACTGCTTGTGTTTCTTGACCCGTTCTTTTTAGTGGCATCATCACGTTCCCAATTCTCAGATAATAACTTGGTGAGTACAATGTTATTATTATTGATAGAGATTATGAAAACCACAAAAATAAGACAGGTTTTAACCTTGACTTTGAAATAAAATGACAACTTTTAAAGTGCAAGTCTGGTGATATTCTATATTGTCCTTCTTGACAACAAATTCCACGTGCAGAGCCAAACCAACAGTGAATGTCGTATCTACTAACAAGTGTTGTGTGTATATCTGCTACATCTGCAACCTCTGTGCCATAGAGCTCCACTGTTGTCAAAAAACGATTAAAAACACATCAGTGAGCCTCACTGTTGCACTGGGTGACATGTTCCTTCATCACCATGAACACACACACTGTAGTTTATTTTGACTCAATCCCACATACACTGTCTGAAACGTGTTTTCACAATGATAGCAAAACAAGAACGACACACACACACACTCACAAAATCGACTCTCAGATGGGATATAATTTTCTCACAGTATTGTATTGAATAGACCACACAATACCACTGGATAACTCAGATAAAAGGTCTAATATCCCTCAGTGCAGTGAAACACACACACACACACACAAAGTGGCTTATCGCCCTCTTGTTGGACATGGCAGCGCTGTTGTAGTTTCTGGCCGTCGTCCACCTCTTCGCTCAGAGCAACAAGATAATGTCAGACTGCTAATTTCCCAGCCGTTGATCCTACAAGGGACTTAAAACTCTCTCTCCTCTCTCTGTTTTTATTTTCCAACTGTTTCTCCCTCTCTCCATCCTTCAGTCTTTCTACGTCTTTGTCCCTCTCTTTCTTTCTTTCTTTCTTTCCCCGCCTCTATCTCTTCTTATTTGTCTTTTTCTTTCTTTCTCCCATTTTCTCTCAGTGTTTCTCCATTCTCTCCATGCTAAATAGTGCGAGTAACTAGATAAGTACCAGACTTTTACTTTTCTTAAATTGGGGTTACTAGTTTCACATATATTTTGGATCTGCTTTCAATAACCTTTCAATGTTATCCTCGCAAAATTTCATTTCCCACCATGGTACTGTATGGAATGGCAGCAGAAATGTCAGAGACAGATGGACCAAACCTGGATGAATACTATATACTATACTAAAAAACTATGTACGTGGATAGAGACCACTACATGTTTTTTTTGGTAATTTGGGTGAACTGACCCTTTAAGTTCAGCCTATAAAACAAACACTAATGCCTGAGTGTCGAAGTGAACTGAACTCCCCTCCTCTCTATCAGCCTGCGTATCAAGGCTCCTGTTGTTGCTGCTCAGTAGCTTTTAGCAGCAGTAACTTAATCCAGCATTTGAACATGGCGGGTCAGTGGAGGCCAGGAGGCGTCGGGGCAGAACGCTTCAATGTAATGAGGCTGTGTTACGACCTGGAGAGTCCAACAGCCTGACATTGAGGGGGAGGGAGAGAGAGAGGCATTGTATGTGATGGCCTATATGTTGATCACCCGCACCTTAACTGAGCTGGTTGTATGCTGGTACTGACCGTAAAATGTTGATACAGTGTTTTTACAATGTAAAGGGACCACACCTTTTTTATTTTTCCACTGCTTTTGTCTCAGTTTTGTTTCGTTTTTGGCGACACTGGTGCTTCCATGTCCGGATTTTGCAGTGCATTGTGGAGATCAAGGTGTGTCGGCTCCCATTCACTTCTTATGTTTTAAAAGAAATACTTGCAGAGCTAATCCATCACACAGAAGATCATGTCCAGTTGTATTTGTGCAGAAGTTTTGTATTGTTCTGCAGTGACCACCAACCCCCCAACAGTACACCAATTAAATGCCCCTACGCGTATCTTCTCAGCCTTTCCCCAGTGCAGTACGCAACAGCAGATAGAGTGTAATGTTTTGTTTTAAAGAGACTGTCGTGTAACTCGCAGGTCACAGGTTTGATCCCTGCAACCCAATTAAAATAAAAAAAGTCCTCTGGTTCCTTTTTACAAATCAAACATCCTCTGTGAGATTTTCATAACGTGTTTTGATGTAGAGACTCATTAATATCCCTCCACACGATGGAGAAAAAAAGAAAATCTTCAAACCCAAAGACCCCATCTCAGGCCCTAATTACTCGATCTAAACTGTCATTCATAATTGAACCGTAACTAATGGACTCACTAATAGGTTTCTAAAAAAATCTCTCAGTATAAATGTCATCAAAGTAGCTGATGTGGAAGGCAGTGCTATTAAAGAGTGGCACGAGTGGGAGTTTTATATCATGATTCACATATTTACCACAGCCGTTGGCCCAGAGATTTATTCGACTTGCGAATTAATATAGGAAGCTATTTAAAAGCGGATGGGGGGATATTCTAGGAAACCTTCATTAGTCTTTCCAGCATGTAGGGCTAATTAAAGCGCCATCAGAAAGACTCTGGGCACAGCTCTGTGTGATTCACAGTATCTCTGCTGGGGATCAAACAACAGTGACCTACCTCGCCATGGCCTCCAAGTGATCCTTCCTTTGGATGAAGAGAGAGAAAAGGTACAAAGTTAACTAATTTACAGGGCAGAGCGTAAACATCCTTTAACAATCACTGAAAGTCAGAACATAAATCCCAAACCTTGATTTGAACACAGGTCAGAGGACTACTGTTATCTCTATGAGGTCTATTTCAAAAAGCTACATGTGGTATGTTGGACGTTATTAATATCTTAGAACAACTTGATTTAAAAGTCAAGGACTTAAAGGGCAACTACACCCTCAAATTCTGCTAGGACTCTCCTGCCGAGCATATTGAAAAAAATGCAACAGAGGAGCAACGATTGTAGTGTGTGAAGCGGGGAGGGTCAGGGGATAGGGGGACACTGACTGACCACCACTCAGTGTACCATGGACAGCAAAACCGGGGCTACGGTCAGCCAGTGTTCTGCTTTTTATACTTGACGCTGCAGCTGACATAAGAAATAGACCTCGGAGTCGTGCCTATTTCGTCAGGGAAGTCAAGAGAATTTGGCTGAACCAAAATTTCAGATCCAAGAAGACATTTTACACACAATATGTGTTTTGTTCATAAGCCATCAAGACAGCGCAAAAAAAGTGTGTAGTTCCTTTATAAAAGTGCAGTCAGTGAAGCTCTTTTCACAAACTGACCATAATAATTCACCAGACTTGCGCCGCTAACGGCGGGCGGAAGCTCAAGATGGTGGTGTTGAGAAAACTGGGAACAAAATCTGCAGTTTAAATCAATTCACTTTTAAATTCTGGTTCAGTTGTGGGTGAAGTCCACAACTATGGC
>NTHP01000273.1:738951-752426 GCA_003416845.1 Oplegnathus fasciatus
GCACTGCGTGGAAGCAAACCAGGAAGAGAGACAACTTTTTTTGCTTATGTGCTGGGTGACTGAAGGGATGCTATCTCGTCTGATATCTAGTTCTCATGATACATCCACGGAGTGAACAATCCTGATATGGAGGTGATATTATATATGACGTACAGATATGATGTTACGATGTACCTAATTTTACAGCTAGCTATCTACTATTTGTTGTCTCTGGCTAGCTGTTTGTCAGTTCATACAGGAATTAAATACCCCCAAAAAATGTAAATGTGAGACATGATAACTTCAACTGTTCCTAGGTGTGGCTCAGGTGACTTTTGTTAGTAGCTGTCAGTAAAGAGCCACAGTTTTACTGGTAGCATCTCAAAGTACAAGTTACACCAAATATTTCTACAAAATCTAAAAGATTTTTTGTTTTAATAAGGTCTTAAATGACAAAATATCCTTCATAATCTTTTTTTTGTAACGTAGCTCTTCAACTGGAATATGATGATTAAATCATTTCAGTTGGGTCCCATTCTGTAACACAAATTTACTGTCATAATAGTTTAAACCCCACAGGATCGAGTTTCTCAAAGGCTAATTAACACTAAATTGGGCTTCATGTCCTTCAAGATTTTCTTTGTGCTAAGATGCTTTTGGAAAAAAAACCAGAGCCATGCATGATCCCATCTGTGACATCTGTTATACCTGTTATACCCACTGTCCAGATTCCAGCTTTCCATGGAAACTTCGGTTCAGGTTAATGATAAGCATGCAAACTAAAGAAAATGAAAAGTTTGAACAAAAATCATGACTGGTGTAACAATATAAATTAAAACTGGAACAAAAGAATGAACACAAAACGCAACATAATATATGTTCAGGTATTTTACATGCACAGGAGTGCCTGGAGGACTATGAAACAGGCACATGACATTTTAATGTGATTTTTCTACATTTTGTGTTACATACCTGAAACAGGGAAGAGAGATGACAGTTTCATAAAACCTCCACGTGGCAATGAGGTCTTCCCTGATTGGATTGGTGGAATAATATCGCCAGGCAGACTTGAAATAAACAGCATAAACAGAAATGTCACAGTTAAAATGAGAACTTGTGTGATTCAGTCAGATCTACATACAGTAAAAACCACAGCTGGACCAGTCATGTGAGAAGGTTGTTGATGACCAGGCAGTGTCTCACCTGGATGAGCCCGGCGGCTGGATGTCTGCGCTTCTCAAAGTGCTTCTGTCTGTGCTGCTCCTGGACCTTCAGAGCCAAGCCTGAACCCAGGATCCCCTGCAGCCACAAAACACAGTCAGCAACACTGCTGCCTCTGCAGCTACTGTGTACTGAGCATGAACACCACTAGGGCAGGTTATCTGACATGATTAATTTGAAAAAGGCTCGACATTCTGGGTGCCAACGTACACAATCGTCCTAAATTAAGCTTCTTATGGTGTCATCTGTCAAGGTTCAAGGTCAAAGCCCTCTGTAAAGCGCAAAAGACACTAGCTGTGATTTTATGTATGTCATCTGATGCTCCAAGCACACACTGGATGTGGTTCTGTACAGACAGAAGAAGTAGTCATGGTAAAATAGCAAGGATGAGCCGATCTGAAGAGCAAATGTGTATGCTGCTTCTCTGGTGCTGAAATAAGAAATAGGTGCTGGTGTGTGGGCTTACAAAGAAAACAAGCACAGCTGTTTTGATGTAAATTTAAGTGCCTTTTCACACCATTTTATGACAATTTTACACCAAGTTCAGTTAATCAGCAATCAGAAGAGTTGCTTGTGAAAGATGAAGTAAATCTTGAAGCTTTATTTTTAGATAACGTTGTTCCATACAGCTCTTTGGCGGTAAAATGAGATTGCATAAGAGCTGTGTTTTGGTTTGGTTTAATGTTATATATGCAGTATATATAACAAAAACCATCAGCAGCAGTGTGTGTGAAATGTATTCAGAATTCAGTACTAATGTTAATATATACTATACAGGAGAGTGTACGCACTGCAGGCAAAGCGAAGAAGGACACTCCGATCAGAGCAAAAGTGCCGGCTAACAGTCTCCCAGCCCAGGTCTTTGGGGTTTTGTCCCCATAACCAATGGTGGTCAGAGTGATCTGCAAAAGAGACAAATAAAGATTACACTTTACTTTCAATGTTTCCAATGTTACTGACAAATGTCTGAGCTGACAAGGACTGTTTGAGGGATTCGTCGACTACTAAGAGCTAATAAGTGAGTCAGGAGATATTTGTAACAGCAGGAACATACAGTAAGGGCAGGGTTAAAGTGTCCTCTCTACAGAAATACACAGTAGTTCTGTGGAGAATCTCTGCTGTGAGCCTCTGTATCGATCCACTGAAGGGCAGTTCAGTGTTTCAAAGGGTCACAACATCATCTACAATACGCAGCCATTGACGATTGAGCATCTTGCTCAAGGACACTTCAGCGGGGCAGATGCTTGCTGTCAGAGAACTTGAACTCTGGCCTCATGGGTGAAGGACGGTCTCCTTAATGAGGCCATGCCATGAAAAACTGCATAGTGCTTCCCTGACCAGAAGGCATTCATTTAGAGCATGAAGCTCTGCCAAGACGGGACAATTCTACAACAAGCTTTTGTCCTGCAGATCGGACTTTCCAGCAAAATATCACGTTGTTCAGCTGCTGACTTTGAAGTTGTGAATGTTAAAGCTTCCTGACGACACATCAATGTGTTTTTAGTGGCTAAAAACTGATAATTGTTTTTTGGCAGAAATCCCAGATTTGGATCACAGCCAAAATGTTATCAGTTGATCATTTGGCCAAGTTATATCTGTCCGCCAAGCTCCAGCCAAATCTACATCGAACTTTGAAGACATCTAACTTACAAACTGACAAACAGACGGAAGAAGAGGAGAGAAGAAAATACAACCCCGTAGCAAAAAAGATCAACTTAATAAGTAATTTAGTCTTACAGTCAATGTTTCTGCCAATGTGCTGACAGAATTTCACTTGTTCTTCACTGCAATTTCAGTTGTTTTAGGACTTTGTAGAAATGAGTCAATATCAAAGCATCTAAGACCAAACAATGTCTCATATCAAGAACAAGGGGTTTTAGAAATGTGTTAAGATTAATAAGTCACAATTAATAAGACAAATTAATTAAGATTTAGTCACTTGAATTTAGAAAAATTGGATGAAGATTTTTAGGACCCAATAACAGGTTAAATTGCAGGTTAAGATGGAGATTTTTTTGCAGAAAGACTGGACGGTTTTAGTTTCTGAAAGCCGAGATCAGGCACAAGTTATCTGTGGTGCACGTCAGACGAAGTGTTTTGTCATTATATCCCATGTAAAGTATCATAGAAGAAGACATCCTGCATGCAGGAAGCCTCCCGAGGCCCTCATGGAAAGACTATATTCATGAAATCAGACTCCTTTTTGATACTATTTATGCATTTACATTCAGTAATTACCTCTCAGTATAGTAGTTTTCCAACTTTAAGGAATGTTGCTGATTTGCAAGCTAAATTTACAGAGAACGAAAAAGGATCTATTATTGAAATAATGTATTTTTGACCGTGTCCCTCAGAAAGGTATGGATCATAAGGCAGCACCATACAGACAGAAATGTGATGTACGTACCAGCCCCCACCACAGTGCGTCGGCGTAGGTGTCGAAGTCCTGCGGTTTGGGCTGGGCGGTGGGGTTTTCATGGTTGGACACGTCCATGGAGACGTCATCCTTCTCCACCAGGTAGACCAGGAAGGACGCCAGGATCAGAGACAGGAAGCCGATGTACCAGGCTGTGATCAGCTCCTACACAAGCACAATCACACTTTAGGGGAGACAGATTTACTTACCTCCACTTACATGAATTATCTTCACACAGGGTTCTAACAAATGACAAGTCTGTGAAACACCTTTATAGGTAATGTGTATTTCCCAGCACATCATTGTCTCTGGTCCGAGGTGTGTGCTGCAGGAGGTAATAAAAACTCTAACTACATTTTAAACGTTTGCATTTTTTGTCAGGATAGAGTAACATAAGTGTCCAATGTGTAAGTCAGCCTGTACAAGATTAGAAATGTCTGAGGAGTCACAGTCAGCACAAACCTAAACACACACGTCCTGCAGAGATTAGCATGTAGGTCAATAACACGCTGATAGAAATCAGTTCATCCTCTGGTGCAACATCCATGTAAGGCTCTCAAAGAGCTTCTGGGTGTTCTCCCATTCTCTATTTCAGTATTCCTACAGTCACTTTGTACCTGTCAAAATATGAGCAACAGTCTTTTCACTTTTCATACCGTTCAGATCAACTCCAAGTGACGACTCATTTCCTTTCAGCTAATACCCAACTCGTACTTCGACTCCTTTTTCAGGACCCGACATTTCGGTGTTTACTCTTCACCCAACATGGCAACTGCTTTCACTGCTTGCACTTCAACTGAAAGTCAACTCCTTTCAGGGATTATTTTTTTAAGTTACACTTCAGCTGCTTTCAGAATCAGAATAAGGATCAGCTTTGCTGATCAAGTACGTGAACACATACAAGGAATTTGACTGTGGTTTTAAGACACTCTCAGTGTTACACACAGTTCCAAAAACTAATTTACAGGAAGATAGAAACAGACAAATAGCTTCAACTCATTTTATTGCTTTTAGTGCCTTTTCTTTCTTTAAAACAGTCCTCGTCTTCCTTAAGTTTATACTGTTTCAGCTGATCCGTCTGTCACAGCTTTTTCACCGAAGGTTTTCAGCTCCCAGCAGTCACGCTGCAGTTTCTTTGAAATCGGGTCCATTCCTACCTTACTGTGTGCGTAGATGGCGGACCCCAGCAGTTTCCAGGTTCCTCCTCTCCGGTCCATGCGCAGCATCCGCAGGATCTGCAGGAAGCGCAGGCTGCGCAGGGACGTGGCCAACACATTACCCTGGTTACGCACCGCCACCACCGGCACCGAGGCAATCAGCACAAAGATGTCTGAGACAGAAGAGACACAGTACAAAAAGATTCATAAAAGATTCTCTATGTGAGGCTTCTATCAAATCTTTAATGAGTCTGACCCGACACAGCTATTAAGTCGTCTTTGTGAAATGATGAATACGTTTTGAAGAGCTGTGGAATTAGCTCCTAACAAGAGCTGAATGGACACAAAAGACGTTGTTGAAATGCTGTTAATAAGATTTAGTTGGAACAGTTTTCTGGATGTTTTCATCCAAAGTGCTTCACAGTGTCGTTACTGCAAACACTTTTTAACAGTAAATAATATAACATATACTGATGTTTTCATCCAGTGTTTTATGCATGTTAATAATCATACTCAAGTTATAACACTTGTCTTGTAACAGTAATCACATTAAACTCTGATGTCAGGCTGCATTCTGAGGAAATATAAGGGGAAATCCAGGGAATTAGAGCTTATTAGCTTATTTTACTCAAATTAGGGCTGTGATCTGAGAAAACACAACCTGTTTCACAGTCTCAGATTACCCATCAGTCACTGAGCTGCTCAAAAAAACAATAAAGTTTTATAAATCCAGCGTATTATTCTTTTTCTCTTTCTATTCTCTCTTTTTGTATGTATTCATGGACCACAGGAAAACCAACAACTGCATTATCAGAAGCTAACGAGGCTCCTGTAATCAGTAAAGACAGTAAATAAAACTCTAATTCATGTGATATGTTACCTCTTCACCTGGACATGTTCTTGCATCTCTGCTACAGTTTGATTCCACAAATCACTGTCACAAATCCAGGTGTCACATTACTGTAAACAGTACATAATGTTAAAACAAGTGGCTTAAAGCTATTCTCTCCATATTAGAATGCTACTCTCCCTATAACACAACAATGGTATTTACTGGAGATGAAGTGGAAGTCAAGTGATGGCAGTTTGTCTCTTTTTATTTTTGATGCTCATCATTTTTTACCTAAAATACACAGAGGTTTGCGAGCGAACTTCAGCCTCCCCCTCCATCCTTTGTAGCGACAGCAGCATCCTGCCGCCCAGACCCTCAGTGCAAACTCTGCTCCGAAGATGAAGATGGCGAAAGTTTCCTGTACGGGAAAATCAAAATACAGCGAGATGAGCAGGAAATGGGCGATGTTATACGTCAAAATCACAGTGTAGTAGTTTTTACTTTTACTGAATCTTACTAAGTAAGATTTTATAGCTGTTATTTGTTATTATTCTAGCAGGGTTTATTCCATTTGAATGTTTTTATCGTCCACATTTTAATTTGTTTAAATGTTTTATACAGTTTGATGTAAAGCACTTTGAGCTGCATTCCAGGTAGGAAAGGTGCTATACAAATCAAGTTTATGACTTTAAGTTTAACTCGCATTCCTCCCAGTTAGTCAAGTTTTCATCTGTTTTATTTAAGTGCAAATTTTATCATTTTTGTAAATGTGTTTTAAAGTGAGTATAGGATTTCTAACTGACAGATTTTTGTCACATTTACCGTGTTATCCTTCACTCAGAAATGACAACTGTGAAGCACCTCATCTCCATATCAGAATTTTGCTGAATGCAATTGTAAAGACAGATGATACACTGAAAAATGATAATCTCAAATTGTGGCCTAACCTTAAGCAAAACAAGCAGCAGCGGATAAAAGCAGCTACACTTCAAGAGAATATCAACAAAAACACTAGAAAAAGTTGATTTTGAAATTAAACTTATTCTAAAGCAGTTACAACAGGTGGGACAAACAGGGTTTTTTTTTAACCTCTTCAGCCCCTTTGGGTCAGTCATTACAAAGTTATTCTGCAGCTCAAAAATTGTCCAAGAAACTGATTTTAAATTCTTGTGGAGATGCCAAAGTTTCCAAAGATACCAAATCTGTTGGGCAGAATTTTGGACAAATGTGTATAAAATGATGCAGCCATAAATATGGTGTCTTTGGTTTGAATATTTCACTCAGTGTAAACATCACATAGCTTCAGTGAAGAGCTGGAACAACATGATACAGTATATACTGTATATGAGATACTGTCAGACAGACAGAAGTTTCTTAAAGGGGGAATATAACGGGAAAATTGGATTTGGACAAATTGGACAAATTGATTATTAAACTAAAAACAATAAAGTAAATGAAAGAAATCCGTCATCTTACCAGTATAACCAGCCAGTGTGCAGACACCTTCTCATGTTCCCTGAATGTTGTCAGAATGGCCAGAATCAAACAGCCCAGAACAATTAAAAACCTGCAGAGACACAAAGCAACAAACAGTTTAGTACATACAGCAGTGTGACCAACAGCTGCTCATTCACAGGACATCCAGCAGCCAAAAAACTGAGCGGAGCCTCCTCTTTAGAGTGTCTTTTTTTCACCACTAGAGGGAGCTACATCCCTACTGTTAACTTTAAACACCAGCTGCAGCACAATAATAAACAGACGCAAGTACTGTAAAGCTTGCCCTCTCTTCTGGGAAAATCTATTTTTGAACTATTACATTATCTCTTTCAGCTCGCATAAATTAGATTAAAAGCTCTTTGTTTGACACAGCTGAATAAATCACACATTTATGAATTGCCACTCCATCTCAGCTGTTTTATCAAACAGATAATTTGGGTCTTTGGAACACACAGAAAAGCTCTTTACTCCGTTTATAAAGTGTTTCAAATCAGAGTACTTCTACACAGCTCAGGGAATCAATCGTTCATCAGTGTTACTTTAAATTAAATATCATTTATAAACTGTGTTTGGCTCCCTGGAGGATAGTGTATCAGAGGATCAAATTAAAAAAAGCAATAACCCATTTATCAGATTTCAGTGGACAGTTATGCGGGCCTGTGGCTGTGATGGTTTCACTGGGAAAATGTGTAACACAGGAGGCATGTCAAAGGATCCAGAAGATCGCAGCCAAGTATGCAGTGGTGGAAGAAGTATTCAGATCTTGTACTTAAGTAAAAGTAGCAATACCACAGTGTAAAAATACTCTGTTAGTAAAAGTCCTGCTTTCAAAACGATATTCAAGTAAAAGTACAAAAGTATTAGCATCAAAATATACTTAAAGTACCAAAAGTAAAAGTACTCATTATGAAGAATGGTCAGTTCCAGAATCACATATATTATACAACTTGATTATAATTAGGAATGCATTAATGTGTACATCACTTTAATGTTGCAGCCAATAAAGGTGGGGCTAACTTTAAGTACTTTATATACTGCTGGGCAGCTTAACCTATAATAATACATCATAATTTATTAGTTGATTTATATTTTGTATTGATAATCTAAATCTGCAAAGTAACAAGTAACTAAAGATATCAAATAAATGTAGGGGAGTAAAAAGTACAATACTGGCTTCCAAACTGCAATGGAGTATAAAGTATAAAGTACTAAAAAAGGGAAATACTCAAGTACAGTACAAGTACCTCAAATTTGTACTTATGTACAGTACCTGAATAAATGTACTTAGCTACATTCCACCACTGCAAATAGGATACAAATCCAAGTATGCTAATACACATTGAGATACACTATAATATATCAGATTTGTGTTTTGCTTGTGGTTAAGTGGCCTTTTAATAAAGATGAAAACCTTTTTAAAAAATTACATATAGTATGCACCAAACAGACATAAAGTACATTCTGCTTTTGAGAACATGCACAAAGTACAGTACTGGTGGGTCAAGTTTGTATCATTGTATCATCTCTAATTACCAGATAGAACATTTATTTAAATCATACACCTGTATTTGATTTTCCCAAAATAACATGAGCCGGTTGCCAAGACAGCACTGATATTTTCATAGATTCCTGTGTTGTAATTCAGCTCTGTATACAGATGTTTTCTATCTTTCATGGCGTAGTTGTGTGATGTGTAATTTGAACCAAATTAGTGTTTCGGACTTTTAAATGTGACTTTGGTATCGCCTTACACAGTTCTGTTGTCTTCTCTCTGTTCAGTGTTGAAGACTGTTCACTCTGCTATTCACGGCAATATGGGCGATGCAATGAAGGTTTAGTATTAGTCATTTTTCTGCAGGGTTGCTATTGCATCATTAAGCCTCCAGAAACTGCATCTGGCATCATCATAGAGGAGTTTTGGAGAACTGGCTGAACTCAAGCAATGTCTAAATTTGTACCACGCAAGCAGACTTGAACCAAAATCCAGTGAACGCACAGGGCACGAATACCAGAATTTTCCTTTATCGGACACAAACTGTAAACTAACTAGCCAGCAGGCTCATTTAGCACATGTCGAACACAGCAACCACCCTCTGCTAGGGTTAAATTCAAGATAGAGCTCACACACAAACAAATGGATATCTTACTGGAGCCTATTATTTGTTGATGTATTATCTAAACTGAAAATCAAGAATAATCATTATGTCGTGCAGTGCTGTCCACGTACTTTTGGCCATATAATGTATATACTGACATACAGAATTGTTAACTGTTATTGTTTTCCAGCTGGAGAGGTGCCAGTTCACCTCCCGGGCACTGCCGAGGTGCCCTTAAGCAAGGCACCGGACCCCCGGGGTGCCATCACGTGGCAGCCCCATCGCTCTAACATCTCTCCCCCAGTTGCATGTCCATGGGTCCTCGTGCATTTCTCCCGCCCTACACTGTGATGTCAGCTGGCAGGTTAACAGGTTACAGACTGCTTACTGATGTGCTGTACCCTTTAGCAAGGCACTCAGTCCCCACCTGATCCCTAACTGAGGCAAAAGGAGGTTTCAGCTAACTGTCAAATATGTCCATTTTGTCACATAGTAGCATCATGACAAAGTCCCTGTTTGTTAAATCATATTTACAAACTAAATCTTTTAATATAATGAGTAAATACAAACATTTTTGGGAACATATGCACGTACAGGTATGAAGTATGCACATGTGAGTATGTATAATTAGTTATTTTCACAATATTATTTTTTATATTCTTCTTCTCTGCCCCACCAACCCAAATATTCAGTTTTACACACTTAATCCTCAACTGTAAAAAGCTGAATGATCCACTCAAGGCCCATTTTTTACCCTAACATCTATATTTAGCCCTTTCAGAGCTGAAATTAATTGGATACACTCATACAAATGGCTATTTAAATTCCCCTGCACACCGGAGCGAACCTTGGCCATATTCCAGATAGTCTGGAGTTAACCACCCGGTTATGATATATGACGTGGAACCACACTAAATAAACTCAACCAGCCGAGGAACCACACAGCAACGCTACCAATTTACATTTAGCCAGCACTGCGTGTCCAATATTCTCCACTATCACCTCGGTGGAAAAGGTTATTTTGTTCTTTTGATGTGGCTGTTAAAGCCCTCAGAGGCCCGACTCATCCAGGAGAACACACTGGTGCACTTTGGGAAACAGGAGTTTATGGCGGTGAGAGGTTTACAATGGCAGAGCAGTGACGAGAGAGCTTCAGTAGCTGACTGTCATCCACAAGAGTAAGCACAGGAACATTTTACACTACATTTATTTCAGTGTATTAACCAGAAGTGCAAGAAACGCCTGACTGAAAAGGTTCGACATTAAGAAGTGTCAATATTCAATTTAGTACTGAATCCTACGATAATTCATGACATTTTCATATGAATAAACGTTTATTTTGCTACTGACACCAGGCATCCAGCTAATGTCCAGCTCATGAAAGATTTCACATCTGTTGTACTAAAATATTCTCTCTTTTCTGGAAAACAGAGAGAAGTGATCTTATTTTGGAATAAATGGGTAAATAAATCCAGCAGTGTGAGCAAACAAATCAAAAATGAACAGAAAATAGGACTTGTATAGAAACAAAGCTGCATTAAAACAGCCCATCGGCTGTTGTATTGTCCACAACTTTCAAATACCTCTTATTCATACTGTTTACGAGCGGGCGTTTGGTAATCTTGGTCAGGCAGAAGTTTCAGCAGGCTCAGTCGAGCTCAGTAACGACTCTGCTAACATGCCAGGTGTCCCTGTCTCCTACAGATTACACGGATATCTACTGAATTGTTTTCCTAATTACGTTGTGATGAAAACGTAATCGCTGACAGGACCATGTTCAGAGGCAACATCTGAGTGAATCAGCCGCACCAGAGTCATGCGGAGGGGGTCGGGGTGGATGGCAGATGTACACAGCGCAGGACTGTTTTTAGGTTTAGACAGCAAGAGCACTTTGGGTTACGGAAAGATCATAGTTTCAGTTAGATTTATATAAACACTTTGTGCCTCAAGTCACTGCAGACTGTTTCTGTATTAAACGAGACCGCGATCTTTCCCTAACCTTAACCTTAAGTGCTGTGAGGGTCTAAACATAACCATAACACAGTTTAATAAAGCTGTAGTCACTACCAGCGGATCTGTATTGCAAGATCAGATATTTTGGCGTAAAACAAATGAAATACGTTGTCAGTGAACATTTTATTGAAACGTTCAGTATCAACATTTTTGCATCTTCCCAGATACATTAATTAACGATATTTCCTCTTTAAGTTAATAGAAAACATAATCCAGTTGGCTTCCATCAAAACGTACTTGCTGCTGCAAATTCGTTGTACACAAACCTAATTTCTAGGACACAGAGTTGCTTTACAGAATGTGAACTAGAGTCACATTCTGCAGACGGAAGATAGAACAGCCCCAAACAAGCACTTTGTTTATGCAACCATGAGACTTGACGAATGACTTGTGCCACTTGTGAAGTGATTAAAGACTTGTACTGAAATACAGGGGAGAAAGGGGGCCGCCCTGCATAAGCCCACTTCACATTGTCTTGTTTGCTTTGTCAGTATGAGGCTCGGCAAGTTGTCAATAACTCACAAACTGCACTTCTTGATTAGATGATTAAGAGTCTCTCCTGGTGGCATCAAGCCACGCTCCACGTGGCAGACGTCTTTTTGGGGGGTTTACAACTGTAATCCTTAATCTGTGTACAAACCTACCAAAATGCGATAAAACAGTGGACCACTGATTGTTCTGCCCTTTAGCCTCCTTCTGGCCTGTTGTGTTGCCATTAGGAAATGTTGACATCTCTGAGAAGTTTCTGAAGTGCTGCACAACCATAACAACATGAATATTTTACAGCCAAACAGCCTGGAGAGTTTTACATAATTCACCAGAAGGAAATGATAGTTGAGAGCAAACGTGTCTTGATTGACGCCTGAGCGCTCTGTGGCAGTTGTGCGTTTCGTTGACTCTTAAAAGTCGTGCGCTTTACCAGACTTCCTGTGCCCTAAATTAAATCGGAGCATTTCTCCTCAAAGTTATCCAGAGGTCAGAGATAATCCTGGAGCGAGCGGAGGAGATCGATGTTAACTCGATACGATCCAACAGATACTGATCTGCAACACAGTCGGCTTCCTATTCGGCTTCAGATAGTTTGTTCAATAAGGCACACAGAGCGCTGTCGATGCCCATTAGACCGGACGCACCAGGAGGAGCGGGGCAGAAATCAAAGGGTGGAACCGTATCACTAAAAAAACTGTAAAGAATAAAACATGGTGGCATCCACACAGCTTTGATTCAAAATCTTTCCTTTCTTTTTGAGCTTTAACAGGAAGTTAGTTTCTTGGTTCAATCATAGCTATTAACAGATACAAATGTATAAATCAATAAAAAAACTGGTGCGACAAAAACCAGAGCCAGTCTGGTCAACATATTCATCATTTTTCCAAGAAAACTAGGCAGAGCACGACCGGCTACGGCACAACCAGAGCTGTTTTTAGGCCTTTCCTGGCAAGTCCAAGTCTCAAGTCCTCCTTTTTGTGACTGAGGTCTGACTGGAGCTTCAAGTCGCGAGACTGCAGCTCTGAGCACAACCACCACATGTAGAAATTACAAGATAACAGCACATTGAATTTCCCTTCATTTCTCAAGATTCTCCTGAGGCATCAATATCAGGCGACCTGAATGAGAGTGAGTGGAACGGGAGCAAAACCAAGAAATAACGAACACGTTACACATAAAGCCAGCTAAATGTTTATCTGTGACTTGCTAAAATGTAGTGTAACGGCAGCAAAAAGCTAGCCACCGTAAGGTACCAGACCACGTAAGGCTGTAGCAGCAAAACACCTGAGTGTGTTGAAATGGATAATGGTGTGTTTTATTGCTAATGAATTCAAAGAAATTCAGAAAAAAAGACTTAAAGAAGAAGGCTGCTGTTATTTGATATTTTTTGTTTTCAACAAATGCCACAAAAAAGTCCAAAACCAACAACATGTTAGTCCGTCTCACAATACTTTCTGACTTCCTGTCCGTGGCTCTCAGCTCCAAGCCCATTGGTTCCTACTGAAGAATATATATATATATATATAGTTTCTTTTTTAGCAAGAGGAAACAATGCATTTGTTGGGGACTATTTTCAGCAGCATATTAATACACATTTTGCTCCATGAGCACTGTAGAATATTACTCGGCTCATCTTTTCACCATCTGAGCATCAGCAGCAGCTAAAGCTGAGGACTTTCTTACTTCTGCCACACAGATTCTTAAAACCTTTAAACACTGAAGTTTTCAAGCTGCTTCTAAACATTATGTCATAAAAAACAAACTTCTTAAACATG
>NTHP01000273.1:752733-763413 GCA_003416845.1 Oplegnathus fasciatus
AAAAAGAAGATAAATACAAATAAATCAATAAAAAGATCCCGTTGTTCCTGAGACAGCCAGCAGGGTTTTCATTCAGTAACAGAGGAGGAAGTTATGAACATGACCTGAGGTGACCTCCACACCTCCCACCATCATCCCCACATGAAGTCAGTGTCAGTACGGTGTACTGCTGGCTGGATGCTTCCACTGTAACACTCCATTACCTGCCGTTGGCCAAATAAATGAAGCAGCGAAACCTATCTGAGCTGTGATTGGCAATCAAGGGTTTCTCAGAGAGAGCCACCCGGACCTTTGTGTTTCTTTGTGTGCAGACGCAGAGGGTTTCGGTTTGAGGGACTGAACCTGGGGTCTCAGGTAGAACTGGTAAAGGTGATGGAGCTTTTTACCAAAGTGGGAGAGTTACAGTGGAAATACTGAGATGCACTGACACACCCACATACTTTATACTGCATTTACAAGCACACACAGGGCCTACAGCAATGGTCAATCCATAACCTGAAACAGTAGTTTTGTCTGCTCTGCCACGTAAACACTGAGGTCGTTCCTTCTCTTGCGTGTTGGATCAGACGTCACTCGCAGGGTTACACAACAATCTATCCAAAAATAAAAATAAAAAAAGTACAAATAAATTGATCATGTCATATGAAGTGCCGCTTCACTGTCCTCCAAAGCTTCGGCTCACAGCCGTTACATGTACTTACATGGCGTAAGTGAAGAAAAATAGACATGAAGTGTAAAAGAGGTCACAGTTACGTGGGTAATAGATGCACACAGCAGGAGCTGTTGTGTCAAATGTGAGTGTGACTTCAGTGCTTTGCTTGCCTAAACTTAACCGGATCTTAAAGCGGCTATAAGATATTTTTCTAATGACAATGTTTCAAATGACACTGTGGAAGGGGATCAGTCATCACGGATTATCAGCTGGATCTGCAGCTTTACGGAGCTTTATGAGTCTCAGCTTACTGTTTAGCTGTCAGGCCACGCCTTTACTGTTTGGGGAAACAGGGCAAACAACTTTCATTTTCATATTTATATTCGTATTTTCCAAAATTTAGATAAATAGAAAAATGTGTTTTAAAATCACTTCAGTTTCTGCTGAATCTGATGAGCTGAACTCAGGTCTGACGCTTCAATCAGTTCAGAACCAAAATTATTTAGTTATTTTTTATTAGCTGATCTCTTTAAAACTGGAATCCAGCTCTGCTGGATGTTTTTATCTGTTATTAAAGGTCATGTGTCAGTAATGATGAGAGCAGCCCACCTGTACAGCCTTTCTCTCTCTCTCTCTCTCTCTCCATTAATCCACCTTCTATCCATCGGCCCAGCAGAGGCTCGGCCCCGCTGGGCTCCCCGGTGCTGATACCACCCCTGAGGATTCCTAACAACCAATTTGCTGGCGAGATTCAATAAAGAGAGTGCAGACGATGCAATTCTGACAGTTAATTTGCTCGGCGATATGCAAACACTGGTGGGAAAGGACAGCAGCAGCACGCCGTTAATGACTGCAGTCACAAGGACGAGATGAGAGACGGCGATCTTTATTCGGCCGAGGATCTCTGAGAAGAAGTTTGGAAGCAGCTTCACACCATGATGACAGTTAGTGTGCACTGAAACCACCCTGCTGACACAAAGCTGGTCAAATTCACGTTACAGAGAGTTTTATGAGTGCAGAGGAGGAATAAATCCAATATCTGCAGCTTCAGCTCTTAAATATCTCCAGGAAAAATCTGATTTATGTGAAAGTGTAATAAAAACTCCAAAATCATATAATCCAGCTTCTGTCAGAAGCAGCACAGCTTCAGTTCAACCTGTACGGATTTGATTCATCTGATGACCTGAAAACATATTACAGCTAAATCATTCACAGCAACAAACGGCGTATTTTGTCCTTTAATTTGGAGGATTTGTTGTTTTTTCTTTATGTTATATCATACAACAGCACAACAGAGGCTGCACTGTTGCTGTCAAATAAAAACATGAACCTGAACTTTATCTTCAGACAAACTAACGTGGCAGCACATCACATTTCATCTCTGAGACCAAAATGTATTTTTTATCTTCCAAAAGGAATAATAACTTGTATCAAAACACTACGGAGACATCAGAGCCAGCAGTAAATTACCGAAGGGCTGCCGAGATAAGACCTCCTGGCTGGTGGGTCCTCTCATCTCACATCACATCAAATGTCGGAGCAAATTTTCAGATTAGACCACATTAGACCACATATTCGAAATATCAAAACTTAATTTAGTGATTGTTCTGGGATTCTGGGATA
This sequence comes from Oplegnathus fasciatus, assembly GCA_003416845.1. NCBI lineage: Eukaryota > Metazoa > Chordata > Actinopteri > Centrarchiformes > Oplegnathidae > Oplegnathus > Oplegnathus fasciatus. The sequence goes on from NTHP01000273.1 coordinate 755,009, forward strand.
CTTGGCTCCCGCAAGTCGACACACACAAAGTATCCACGACGAAACAAGCAGAGCAAGAACGGTCCATGAGAACATGAGTACAGACAAGAAAACTGATGAAGCGAGGCCTCCTGTAGCAGCACATGACAATCACTCACTTCCTGTCCTCCTCATCCACACAGAAGACGTCTTCGTCTTCCCCTCCTGCACTCTGTTTGACACTACATGCCCTCATTCTGGCCTTTACCCTTACTGATGACTTGACAGTTGGATTATTTGCTTATTTATTAATTTTGGAAGGAGTGCAGCCTGTATCCTGTCAGGAATCGGCTGTAATTTTCCCCGAGCTAAGTCTCATGGGATACTCAGCAGACCCCCAACGCCACCTCTCGACCTCGACAGGAGGTCAGATTTGCTGCCGTCTGCAGTGATCCCGACAGGAGAGCGTGTTGGGAGTGATGGATTTTTCCTCCAGCACCTCCCCCCCTGCTGTGGGGCAGCTCAGCGGTGGGAAAGGAGAAAAGGATATTCAGGCTTTGGGATTTGCTGATCATGCAGAACCTGGTGTTTGACCGGGAATATCCTGAGCCCTGGATGTGCAGGCAGTGTGTGTGTGTGTGTGTGTGTGATGGGGGTATTCCCATTCCCAAACCCAGCATCAGCACCAGGACAGCTGACAGCTTAACTGACACATAAACACGTTGATGTGGAGTCCTGCTGCTGAGCTGCACATCAGAATCATCCGGACAACTTCACACTTACAGTTTATGAAGAAAGGTCATTTTATCACACAGTATAGCCATATATATTAATCTTTATACATTAGCTTTTAGATAAAAACACTTAAAAAACAGTTCAGTTATGATTTGCATTTTTGTTTGGCCAGTTTCGATCAGTGAAATGTAAAAATAACTTTGAACTTAAATAACTTTTGTCCAGATCACATCGGCAGATCAGATCTCAGCCAGGTGTAAATGACATCTGTGCAGGTTGGTCACATTCTTAAGAAAAGTATAGAGGTTACGTAACTCTGCCTCTTCCTGCTGCCTCAAGATTCCCATCAAAAAGCTAAACATAAATATAAATAGAGCCCAAAGAGCAGCATGACTCCCCTCCCCTCCTGGAGCGTGCCATGTTGCCAGCTACCTAATTTGCATATGGAAATCTGATCCGTCCGAATGGGCACAGAACGAGCGAGAACAATTATTAACAGTTAGTGGAGAGTGGGGACAAAAAATAGAGAACAACTTACTTATGATGCCAGGTGTTGGTGACTCTAGATGAAGTCAGGTGATCACTTCATCACTTTTCCTCTGGGGACCCCGAATGTCTGACTCTAAGTTCACGACAATCCATCCAATAACTGTGGAGGTATTTCACTTTGGACCTAAACACTGACGTCACCCTCTCTAGAGCCACAGAGTGAGCAGAAGTGACATGAAACATCATTCTGACTCGCAGTATTACAGAATAGCTTTCAAACTGGCATCTTCAGAATCGTATTGTTTCATCCAAATTGTGCTTATTTCCTCTGTTACAGTTTCTATTATCATCTTCTTCGATTTAAAACTTGTAGAACGACTTACTGAGAGCTGTGTATCTTAACTGGTGATCGTAATTAAGGGCCACACACCAGCCTGCCACTGTAAAGACATTAACATTTTCTAATCGAATCTGAAAACACTCCGTACCTGTGAATTACATGACAGTTAATGTAAACACAGATCTTCCTGTAAGTAAGCACAGGCTGGGTTTGACTTTTCTGATCCATTTACTTTGTGTGTTTACCAACTCCCTGACTGATGTCTGAACAAGTACAAACGAGGTAATTAGTCGATCTAATCTGATTCATTAGAGCCAATTATGGAACATTTGTTAATTTAGGCATCACCACACAAAAAGCCACAGCAGCAAATTCACATCAGAGAGTTTCCTCAAGGAACCGGAGAGTAAATAAGCTTCAGAGAAAATCCTGATGAGGTTGATTACTCACTAAAACATCTACCTGGTAGATAAATCACTGGAAGTCGAGTCAGGAGTTTTGAGTTTTAGCAGCTGATGTGACTGTTGGAGCCTAAAGCTTCCTGTCCTTGTACTGAGCCAATCAAAATGACTCTTACAGTCCCACCATGAAGTCATCTGTGGCCCCGTGGCCTCCTGGGACCAAACTCAGCGGTTGGAAGAGATCAATGAAGCTCTCTTTTAATCTCTCCTTCTGTGTCTGCTCAATAAAGATTTATGGGAGTTCAGTGCACTTCTCTGTGATGTGAACAAGGACGTCATTCAGCGGCTTGTTTTTAGAAGCAGATTAAAGTTTTCATGCTGTTCTTGTTTTTGGTTTTGATGAGATGAACTGAGCTGATCTGTGAGGTCAAACGGGATCATTACAGTATATCATCCACAAGGAGATTTAAATTTATTCAGCCTTTATTTAAGGACGTAAGCCTCATTAAAGTTAAAAATCTTTTTCAAGAAAATGTCTGCCAATTTCAGATACTGTAAGAGATTACACAAAATATGCCTAAAGATAAGAATCATACTAAATAATGTAAAGCATTTAAAAGAATATAATTGCCAACAGGAATCGTATTAAAGATTGTGCAAAGGAAATAACGTAACTGTGTACGTTAAAGGTATAACAATGTATAGACTCATACAAAAATAATCCCTCTCAATCATCACTTATGACCCACTAGAAGTGTGAGGTGGTGTCTGTATCTGCAGAGACCCTGCACTCTGCCTGGATTTTCTTATTTTGCTGTGTTCAGGACGTTTCTGGGCATCAACCTTTGGGCAGTGGTGTGTAGCCCCCAGCCAATAACAGCATGCAGGGTGTGAGGGGCGGGACTCTATAAAAACGCAGCGACCAGTTGCCAGATCGTAAACATGTGACACCACCAGAAGCGCGACACATCAACAGCCAGAAGAGAAAGCAGAGAGCTTCTGCATTCATTTTTTATTCGGATTACGTTTAATTTCTAGAAATTCTGAATATTTGATGACAGATTTTCTCTCAGTATTTGTGGGACGGAAATCCTCAGGTGCTGAGGAGTCTTCAAAAATCAATCAAAAATTAAATAGAAGTCATTGATTGACCCATCGACCTGCAAAATTTAATTGCGTGCGGTGGCAAAAAGCAGGCGGGACAGGAAACGAGCACGGTTAGGGTCACAAGCAACAACAATCTGACCGGACAAAGGTCAATCAGACTCAACTCTGTGAAGCAAATGAGGCGGGGTCAATTCACGCCTGACAGCAAATACGTCTCAGCCCGTGTTTATCAGAAGAAAAAAAGGAGAATGTTTCCCCACAACAGCTAAAACCAAAGCTGTTGTTTTACTTTGCTGCTTCTGGACACGGGGACCTCAAAACATCTGTTCTTATTCCTGTCTATAACATCTATCCGATAACTCAAGCTAAAAGAAATTCAAAACCAGTTTCCAGTTGTATGTCAGTCCACTTCAGACTGTATTCTCAGAACAGGATCACAGGAGGCACTTTAGCATTTCTGTTTTGAAATTTCGAAACAAAGAGGCCTTTCTCGACAGGCACAGGTGCTGGAAACAGACCAGAATGCACTGCAGTGTTATCTTTCAACTTTACACATCTGTTGTGTTGTTGTAGTGAAATAAAACACAGTGTTGGGTCACTTTTTGTAATCTGAACAATTGGACACAGCAGAGCTCCATTTTTTGCAACTCCAATGGCAAAAATATGCTGTGCCAACTAAAACTCCTAGGAGTTACGGTGAGGTATTCTGGGAAATGTAGGAAATCACAGCAGGTTGAGGGAAAGCATGTAAACCAAAAGTATTAAAAAACCTTTATAGATCACGCATTGATGAGTTCTGACAGTTTAAGCATATGTGAGGCCTTGTTTTATTTCTAAATCTCACAGATCAGAATAATTTACCTTCATTAAGCCGAGCTTTAATGTTGCGTGTTTTAAACTTCAGACAAAAACCTGGTGTTTGAGTGCAGCTCAGATTCTCTCAGCAGATAAAGTGACGCAGGTCCATCTGCTGTTTCTGTCCTCTATTTGAAATAACTTTCCCCCAGTTTCCTCTACAGGGGAAACTGACGCACTTGGTTGACCTCATCTTTGGGGAGTTAAGGACCAAATCTCAAATCCTGAGTGCTAATTATCTTAGATTTCCTGACCGTATAATTAGGGTCATTCCAAAGGAAATGAGGTTCAGTAACGCCTCTCTGCCCCTTCGGTAATGGACGGAAAGATGAGTGGAAGACAAATATGACTGCCACAGTCATACTTCAGTGAAATCAAAATGTTTCTGAACTGAAGCAGAACGAGGACACAAAGAATCTGTTCGGTTGGATCAGATGACAGAAATGGAGGAATTCTGAACCTTTAAAAAAAGTAGTAACAAGAACAGTGGAAAATTCCTCTGGTAGAAGGAAAAGTTCTGAAATAAAATATTACTTTGAAAGGTCGAGGATTAGACTTTAAACAGGTATCAACAGTAGTAATATTAAAGACAAGTAGAGTTTAGTTTCACTGTGTTTAAGGGAATTCCATGTTTTCCAATCAGGAGAGAAAGGAAAGGAAGGAAGGACAGATTAAAAGGAAAGAAGGACGGACTTACTGTAAGGACTTAAAGAAATAAGAAAGGAGGGAAGAAGGGACAGAAAGGATAGAAATGTGGAAGGAAAGAAGGAAAGGAAGAATGACAGAAGCGACAAAAAAGAAAGGACAGAGAGAAGGTCTGAAGTGCAGAGAAACACCCAAGGAAAGAAAGAAAGAAAGAAGGACTGAAGGGAAGGAGGGAAGGAAGGAAGACAAATACACCAGAGGAAAGAGGGAGAAGAAGAAGGACAGAAGCGCTGAATAAAAATGGCGGATCCTCGAGTTGGTAGAGAGTAAACCCTATGTTGACTCCTTGTGCACACACCTCACATCCACTGTCCTGTAGATTAAAGTAAAGCAGATTTATCAACCCACTGCTTAATAAAATAACCGATTATTGAGATAGAAAACGCCTCCTTTAATCTCCATAACTGAGTCTAAAACACAGAAAACTGTGTGACTCCACTCTTTACCAGTGAGCAACAAAGTAAAGTAAATATACCAGAATACTGAACTACAGTACTGGAGTAAATGTACTCAGTTACTTTCGCCTGTGGACATTATGGCGTTATGGGCATTATGTTTTTGATCCATTGTTCCCAAAGGGCATCACTCACTCATCAATCAATATCATTCTTCTGACACTGTATCAATCATCAATCAGCCGCGGCTCGCTGTCACACTCGTGGCCTGTTTTGAAGTTATTAACGCCAAAATGGGAGTGATGATGAAAAATCACACTATTAAGCGTCCCAGAGGGAAGCCGGAGAGGCTCTCGCTCATTGATGGAGCTGTTTAATGAGCAGCCATTTGTGTTTGTTTACCAGACTTATGAAACCAGACTTACTGACCCAATTCCAAAAACATGAATTATCGTCATCGTCCGCAGGGAGCGAGCGTCACTACGACCAGCTGTCTCTGAGTGGATGTGAGGGAAATTAAAACAAATGTGATGACAATCGGGTTTCATCCCGATACGTAAATGATGATGGGAGGCGTTTTATGATTGGTTCTCACAGGGGCGTGAGAGGAGGGGGAGAAAAGGGGAAGGGATAGTCCTTTATTTTCCTTCATCTACCTTTTCTGCCACAGTTTCAACATCACCTTTAATGAGGCTTATTGTCACACTGCCTGTGTAGAGTATCAGTTCATATAAATAGAAGCAGATTCACTGTAATAATGACAGTTTCAGTATTCACTTTTTTCGATACCTTGCTTTGACAACTATAATCATGTTTTTATAAAAAAACAACAACCCTTTAATTCATATTTAACTAAAGAAGCCAAAGGTCTGAAATGCTCAAACACAAACAGCTGTACAAGAAATTTGTCTTAAAAACTTATGGTCTAAAATTGTGTCAATTTTTCAAATTTTAAATGAGCAACTGCTCAAAGACGTTAAGTCACGTCGTGGCAACTGAAAAGTCAGAGCCTGTCTAGTGCAGATGAGAGTTGGTACTCAAATACCGGATGACACAATATTCACCTTCCCAGAAGATCTTTACTGCCTGCGAGCAAGAGCCATCATCAGCAGTACACCGATATGACTAAAGAAAGTCAGTGACTCCTCAGTTCTTATAGTCCCTTGAGACAATGCACACACTGACTGTTACAAAACAACAAGATGCACATGATCTCTCTCCAGATGTTTTTGACCTTCCTCCACTTGGTCATGACTGTTTCTTGTCTTAAGGTACTTTGTTCTTTCACATTCTCACAAGCTCCTACTCACTATATTCCTACACACACAGCCCTTTGTTTTGCAGATACATGGTTAATATCATGTGGGATACATAAGATACATCCTATAAAAAAGCATAAGCACATGAGCAAAAGCATACTTATATTTAGAGAAAAACATGGTCATATAAGAAAAACACATGCTTATCGCAGGTTCTTCCCCAACAGTCATTACTGCCAGAAATATTGAGGTCGACACTGATTCATCAAAAACTGCTTGGATTGGCCAAAATATCATATATAACAACATATCCTGTTAATTGTAGCTTTTGGCACCTTGTATTAGCCTCATATGAGTACAAAAGTAGATAAGGTGCTCACTTATCTTATGATATGGACAGAAAACCTCAGTATGACTGGTGACATAAACCCTCTATGAGATAGTTTACAAAAGCAACAGAGGCCAGCGAGCAGAGGGTTGGGACTTTTTACAAACAGTAGGAGTCTTTGACAGTTGTGTTTTCCCATAACATCCACTGGGACAGGGTGAAATCAAATTCTGCTTAGGACCCATCATCCTCTGTAATTCTGCATTTGGCCTTCAGTGTCTTTTCTTGTCAGATGTTGGATATCAGATGTTGGGATGAGACACTACATACAGTGCATACATTCAACAGTCCACAGCTGTGTAATTCAGCAAGGCCTTCAATGAGCCAGAGCCTTTTCACTGAGCGCGTGTGATCAGCAGAGAGCCTGACAGGGTCTCCGAGGGTTTCGCCTGCCAAAGGCTGTAATTTGTCACCTGAGTGCCCTTGAGGCCGGGGAAGCCATTACTGGCTTGGCAGAAGGAGGTGTAAGCAATCAGTGTCAGCCGGCCGACAGCGCTGTTCATTTGCACAAATACACCTCGGCTCGCTAACTCTGATATCTGACTGTCTCTTTGTCTGTCTGTCTGGAGTGAAGGGAAACGTCTTCGCACACTCACACTAAGCGGCACTTCCAGCCTTTGGCAGAGCGACGGAGAAGCTTTCATGAACAGAGTGGTGCAATTATACGCCCACAAAATAGTTAAATAAATTTAAAAAAAAACACCATTTGGTAAAAACTTGTATCTCTAGTTTTAGTCATTTTCATGTTTTTAATTAATCTGAAGAATAACAGGCTGCTTTCAGCCATGTAGTGGTCAATTGGCAACAACAGTCCAAAAGTTTAGCAGCTAATCTAGTCTACTGGCACAGTGGTGAATGGACAGCTTGAGTTTGTTAAACACTAACCTGAGGCAGATCGTTTTTTGTTGATTTCTTGTCTTGCAGTTTATGAAATGTTCTCTATCTTTGCAATGGTGTTTGACTTTGTAAGATATGTTAATGCCCCCCATATCCAGAAACACAAGCTTAGTGTACAGGTACGCTTAGGTTGTGTTACTTTCCCCTACTGGCTTGGAGGACAAATGCCCACAATGTAAAAAGTAATTTCACAAAAGAAAGAAATTGAAATTGGCTCCAACATTTCCGACAGCATGATGAAACACACACACTGCGAGCAGCTCCCCTCCCCTCCCCCGCTCGTGCGCCAAGTCGTTCAAGTGCCGCATCTACAGTGAGCGGACGCAATGGCGGACAAACAACCACCGAACAACTGCTTACACAGCTTACACAACAAAGACAAGTGAACAGAAGAAGACCAATGATGAAAAGCAGCTAAAAAGAAATAATTAGACCGAGCAGGGAGGGGCTTCGGAGGTGAGCTGGAGCGCAGCGGTGACGGAGGGGGAGGGACCTGGAAGTTGTACATTTTCAAAAGTCCACTCTCTTCTCAATCCTACCGACTTCTGCTTTAACCAGGGTGGAGATGTGTGATTCCCAGGAACCTGAAACCTCGACAGTACAATACCAATTTTTTAAAACCTTTAGGCTCATAAAACCGTTTCAAAACCACCTCCACAACAAGGCCAACAAGGCAAAATGTCATCCAACTAAAATAAAGCTTCTTTTCTTCTTTTCTTCCTGAACAGTAGCCATTTTGAACTTGCTGGTAACTTGCTGGTGTGGGAGCCTCCTGTCGGTCAGGGGCCTTAAACAGCTGTTTCATTTACTTAAGATCCACCTGGCTCTGATTTGTGTGTTGAATGAAAATATGAGGATAAAGAGCAAAAAACACTG
>NTHP01000273.1:763720-786101 GCA_003416845.1 Oplegnathus fasciatus
CTTAAAGGAGGAAAAAAGTATTTGAAGCTTTCAAACACTCATTTATCTTGTACGTAGGCAAATGAAAACAAAGCAAGTGGGTGTTTATTTGATTTCCCTGAGTATAAATGTCATGTGTGGTTAAGTGTATTATATGAGTTGTATTGAATCAAAACAAGCGAAGATCAAGGTCTGAGGAAAATGTTTCCACCCTGAAAGACAGATGTGGAGAGCTGGAGAATGAATCAGGCCGGTTTCATTTCCAGGAACACCAGATTAGCTGCAGCAGAACAGATGATGATCTGTTTCCTACTAAATATTGATCTCTTTGGCCTACAAAGATAAATCAGAATCTGATTTAACATTCATGTAAACATTGGTTAAAACCATCCATTTCTGTAAAAATACACTCGTCTTCTCAGCTTAAATCAGTGGTGCTGCAGCAGGAGAGGGAGTCCCATCACAGATACAGAGTTGTAGGACTGTTCACCTCCAGGATGAGGCTTAAATTAATGAATTACACTTCAACCACATTCTTCAACCACCCCTACTGATGTATTGCTCTGCTAGCTACACCCTAGCTAGTCAAGTGCGGTTATATATGATGGGCACAGTTAGCTGGTCACCCCAGATCACATGTGATTGGATACATTTATATAACATGCTCAATTATAGTGATAACTGTGCAATTAAAGTAACAAAAAATCTAAAAAATCACAAATTAAAGTGTGATTGTCAAGTATTCACAAAGCTGGCAGCAAGAGCCCAGACAAGTATAAGTATATAATTGCAGTAAATAACACAATAAAGCAGTGAGCTGTGTTCCTCTGAGGGTGTGAGGGTCATTCTGTCGTCACAGACTGGTTCATTAAGGGACAGTTCACTACAGTTTGATCCTCTGCCAGCGGTGGCCGCTGTCACTCAGACTCTCGGTCTTTTCTCTGGCAAAGCAGAGGCTCATTACAGAGGAAAGAAGACTCAAGTCCACCTGACAGCGCTGGAAATCACTGACCTTGGCCGGTCAGGGTGGTGACGCCGGGAGGCACGCTCATTAATCCTGGAACATAGTGGACATGCAGTACTGTCCCAGTAGAGTACAGTAGAGACAGATGACGCAGATGGACAGGAAGCAGCAGGGCTCAAAGGGAATGATCAGAGATTTTAAAAGGGGATGAGGCTGACGGTGTTTTATGACTAAGATATAAACATAAAACTCATAAATGATAATAAAAAAATAAAACTAATTCATTGGTACAGCTGGTAAAAAAAAAAGCACTTTCAATGCAGAGAAACCCATGAAAACAGGCGCACTCAGCGAATCTAACTATGATGAATAAAGCTTGACATCCTCTGTTGTTTAACATGACGGACTGTGACATTACAGCTCACACTTCTTTACAACTGTCCCACACTCTGTCCACGACGTCGGCCGCAGAGATCACTCAGCACATAAATGCTGAAGCCATACGCTGTGCATTTCAAGTTTGGGAACTACCACACAGTTCACACGCTCAGAGCTGTGAGACCTGAGGCTGATGCACAGAAACAACTGCGGTCTTGGTCAAATCAGCTTTTGCGATCCCCTGAAATGAAAAAAAACTCTAACATACAAAATGTTCTTTCGATACATCTCTTTAATTATGTAAGTCAATATACAGACCATAAGTGTACTTTTGGTGCACAAAGCAGCTCCATAAAGACATGGTTTTCCCAGTCTGGTGTGGAAGAACTTGACCGGTCTGCACTGAGCCCTTACCTCAACTTCATCCAGCACCTTTGGGAGAAACTAGAACGCTGACTGTGAGCCAGATTGATCACCCAACATCAATGGCCGACCTCAGTAAAGGTGCTTTCAGTCAGCGAGCGGTTGCCGCCGCCTCCATTGGTTTCAACATAAACACGATGGCAGTGCAACGGCAAGGGGAGAGATGGTGGCTGCTGCTCTCGTGATTGGCACGGCTATTTGCCGCTGCTGCTGTTGCAGCTCGCTGTTTGACCATTACAACCACAGAAACGACAGCGAGGGAAACGATGCAGGAGCTGATTTTACTGATATTTGAGTTCTCTGAATTATACAGCTCTTCACCAGCAGAGAACAAACAGATCGATGAAGAGAAATGGTTTTGGAGCAACGCCGGCTTCAAAGTTTGATTATCCTGTAAACGTGTGTCACACTAGAAAGCAAAACATGCTGTATTGTGACATTTTGTTAACCATTTCCTCTATTTTAAGCTACAACTGGCTCCATTTAGCTACGCGATGGGATTATAAAAGGTGGTTGGGGAGCCGTGGTGAACAGAACAGAACATCGACGTCGCCAAGCGGCGGATGCAGCTGCAACTGCTCGCTGTTTGAAAGCACCTTAATGCTCTTGTGATTGAATGTGGCTGAAGTGGAGGCTGTTATATACACCATATCAATGCCTGTGGCTTTGGAATGACATGTTCAGCTATCACACATGGCTGCGATGTCCAGGTGTCCACACACTATATTAATGTGACACACCAAAAAAATATGAGTGAAATCACTCAACTTCAGCCTTCTTCCTGTGAAGTTAAACCCACCTAACTCCACTTGTGACTGGATTTTTTTCAACTTGTCTCAGCTTTACTAAACTGGACTCTTTAGAAAAGACACATTTATTATCTTCAAGTGGCAAATGAGTGTTTTTTGTCTGATCTTGCAGAGTAGTCAAATGCAGCACATTACAGTAAGGTGCTGTATCATTGCATATCATCACCCCCCCCCCTTCATTCCACTAAGCCTTGGATGACATGCATTGTGCGTCTCCATGGCAACAGCTGCTCATTCCACTCTCGCTGGAGTATCCCTCTGTCTCCAAATCACCATGGCGACACCTGCTCGCTTCCCTCCCTCCCGTCCAACCCCCCCTCCCCTCCCCGTCAGTCCTGTCAGGGATCACCAGTCATACCTCATCTATGTATGTTTCCATGGCGATGCTCAATGGCAGCCGCGCCGCGGGGTGAGCGGGTTCAAGGTACGGCGTGATGTGATTGGTGGGTTTTAGGAGCGAAGGGTCTGGTGTGGCTGATTGTCAGAGCGTTTCCTCTGAGGTTCACAGCAGATGGTGAACAGAGTAAACAGAGAATCCTCACTGACTCACCGACTGCACCAACATGTGCAGTCTGTTGTCTACAATACTGTGTCAGTATTTAACCTGCCTTCAACTGAAGTCTGTGGATAAATGTGTTGAAAAATACAAATATATTCTGCTGGTCATTTTGCAAATGCTGCGTTAAATATATAAATTGAGATTAATATGAGACTTTATTAATCCCCAGGATTCAGGCAAGTAGAAAAACTAACTATGCAAACTAAAAAAACTTTACAATAAAATCTACTAATCTACTATAAATATGATTTACTGAATGAAAATATAAAATATGGAAATTTGTGTAATTACATATTTTATTTAATATCTTACCTAATTTGACATTTTCAAGTCTAATACTATTTCATATATATAACGGATAGAATGTAATATCACAGTAGTGAATATAGGGCACCACTGGGTGGCTGGGACCCTTCTGAGTGGGGCTGAGTAGGTCTCCTCCAGGTGCTCCGGCTTCCTCCCACAGTCCAAAGACATGCAGGTTAGGTTAATCGGCGACTTTAAAATTACACGTAGGTGTGACTGTGAGTGTGAATGGTTGTTTGTCTCTATGTGTCAGCCCTGTGATTGACTGGCCTAACGTCAGCTGGGACCAGCTCCAGCACCCCACCACACTCTCAGCATAAGCGGTATATAGATAGATATAATAGATAATGGATGGATGGATGGATGATATAGTGAATATATATATATATTTAAAGAGAAAGACATGTTTTTTAGGTGCAAATTTTATTAACCATTGTTGCTGTTGTTGTTCATTCTTTGTAATAATATTTTAGTCCCTTTTCCTCAATTTGTTCCTGTTCATATTGTTCACTTGCTTTTTTTATTGTTTTGTGATGATGTTAAAATAATACAATATGATATATTACAGTAAGACAAGTGTGATAAATCTGTGATCTGATATTGCACTAACATTCATGTCACAAAAACAAATAATCTCCTGAACTGGAGAACTGAGCTCGTATCCTGATGGAAGCAGCAGGTTTTCAATCATAAGAGACGGAGACCTGCAGAGAACCAACATGCCCCGAGGCCAGCGGCAGCTAAAGGACTGAGGGCATGATTGACAGGTTTTAAACCTCTGACTCTGTCAGCAGTCGTCTTTGTTTCTATCAGGTTGCACCACATGCTCCACCTGATCCTCAATCCTCAGAGGCTGATACAGTGCTATAGCCACGGAAAATACTGTTTTCTGATTGGCTCGCAGCGTAAAGAGCACCTCATCACTACATCCTGTATGGTGTCAAACCACTGCTGTACCAAATTCTCGTCAATACTTAAATCTCAGCTGCCGCTACAACTGCTTTCAGCATTTTCACTTCAACTGGCACTTGTTTCAGTGCTTCATTTTCACCTGCAACTAAAAAAATACAACAGCCACTTCAACTTCTTTTACAACTCATTTCAGTGTTTCTGTTTTAACCGCAACTTCTTTCAGGATAACCTCAACTACTTTCAGTACTTCTGTTTAAAATGAAATTTCAACTTCCTTCAGTGTTTCAACCAACTTTTTTTAGTGTTTCTGTTTCAACTACCACTTCAACTTTGCTCAGTGCTTCAACTTCAGCACCAACTATTTATTTGCTATTGTTTCAACTGCCACTTGAACGTCTTTTAGTGTCTCAACTTAAGGTCCAACTTAAAATTCTTTCAGTATTTCTGTTTCAATTGCCACTTCAACTACTTTCAGTGCTTTAACTTCAGCTACAACCTAAAATTCTTTCAGTTCTTCTGTTTCAACTGACACCTCAACCCCTTTCAGTGCTACATTTCATCTGCCAATTAAATCTCTTTCAGTGAGTCTGTTTCAACTGACACTTCAACTTCTTACAGTGCTTCAGCTTCAACTATAACTTCAGTTCTTTCAGTTACCATTTTAACTGCCACTTCAACTTTGTGCAGTGCTTTAACTTCAGCACCAACTACTTATGTGCTATTGTTTCAACTGTCACTTTAACTTCTTTCAGCTACAAAAACAAACTTTTCAGTCTGTATGTTTCAACTGCCACTTCACTTTCTTTAAGCAGCAACTTCAAATTCTTTTAGCTTTTCTGTGTAAACTGCCACTTGAATTCATTCAAGAGCATCAACTTCATTTATAGAAATACATTTCAAAAGCTCCAGAAAGAATAAACGTTGTAAGACATTTAAACAGTTTCAAATGTTCCCATTTCGATTTTTCAGCGTAAGCGAGCACAAATACATTTCCTGCAGGATATTTAGCCACTTCTAGTTTGATATAGATACTTAATGTGTATTTTACTGTTGTGCTGTGACAGCAGTCGGGGCTGTTTTTTATATTGTTCTTTCTTATTATATTTCTCTCATGTTGTCCAGTGTGATATTTATTGTTTTGCTGTTCTGGCCTTGCAAAGTGACTTAAATGGTGCTGCATTTATCAAACTGTATTAGCTGCCAATAGGTTCAAATAACCCTGGCGCAAACTCCTGAAGGTTTATTGTTGTTGGTGCATGAAACAACCCCCAGTCCTGACAGAGACATACAAGGTTCATATCTGCAGCTGTGACAGGAGCAGTGTGGGTTTTCTCCCACCTCAATCTGTCGGGTTATTGAACTTTGGGAATATGAGGTGAGAGGTGCTGAATCTCTTCCCTGACGCTGAGCCGACGTGAGGAAGAATACTGAATAAAGGTCATTTTGTGAATTCCTTCATACGTGCCAGGATGCAGGGCACTTTGGTTTTCAATTTATATTAGAATTCTTGAATTTATATTGTCTTTTCTAATCCTCCTTAAAGACACTATGGACACTGTACTCTCCACTGCGTGAGAGTTTACAGCATGCTATATTTTTTCTTTATGTTTTGTCCACAGTTTGTATCCAAAGGCGTGATGATGCGACCAGCAGGAATCTGTTTTCCTGCATTGATGAAGCAACAGCCCCGAGGTCATTCTGGGATACAGCCGGTTCCCTCAGCTGTGAAGGAGGAAAATGCTACCACAGCTGTTTATGCTCTCATTTTAAAATTCTAAATGCCAATTTATCACAACACAATTTCCCCTTTTATGTTCAGCCTGAAAGAGAAGACATTAAAGCCACATATTTTGTATCCTGAAGGTGTGATGATCCAACCACCAGGCGGCTGCTGTCTTGCGACATGTGAAGCCTGTTTACTAGTAAACACGGCCCTCGGGTCATCCTGGGACACTGGCAGAGAGCTGGGGTAGCAATAATATGAGGAGCTGCATTAAACAGTATTTCTAAAAAAAAGTGCAGTGATGCATCTGCTCGGACGCTCACCGATATGAGCAGCTGACAAAATTTATGTCACATGGACCCTCACGGCTGCACTGATGCAGAAAGTATAAATTAGTTTTATGTCACAGTTAAAGCAGTAATTATATTTAACTGAATACAACGTAATAAATATCTGTATTACTAGTCCTGAGCACTGCATGATGGTAAAAGTATTCTGCTTTATAAGAAGAAGTATTTTTAGTATTCAGTTAATTTGGAAAAGCCCCCAGGAACAGCGCAGGGCTGAGATCCCATTTTGGTGCAGTGGCCACAGTCAGAATTGCAGACTACATGACGACCAGCCCAAAAAGCTTTTGCTTGTATCCGTAACACTAATTGTTACAAAGGAATCAGCTGCAAAGAAACAGTGTATTTGATGTTGTTGTTGTCTTTGATGTCATGATTTTCTTTGTTGTGACATCTGTCATCTTTTCATTGTTGCTTTTTGACTTGACGAACATTTCACAGTTTTAAGAAGAATGACACAACAAGACAAAAATGGCAAAGCAAAGACACCAAAAGCAGTTTTTAGCCTAACAGGTAGGCAGTGTACTGTCCTGTAAAAAGATTCAAACGTAGAGGAGATGTCCCCCTCAACCCGGTGATCCACGGTGCATACTGCACTACTGTATGTAATTACAATGTCCCTGGTCTGATTTCTGCTGGGGACTCCTGTTGCATGTCAGTTCCCCTTTTTCTTTTGTCTGTCTAACGAATAAAGGCAAAAATGCCAAAAACATATTTTAAGGCACGTAATAAACCTCAAAGGTTTCTTAGCAACTAAAGTTTCCATCATTTCTGTACTTGTTGGATATATGTAGCCTACATTCTGCTGTGTAAGTGAGGTTGTGTTGTTGTAGCTGCTGATCTCTCTCTGGACTTATACTCCTTCGTCCATATTCTTGTACTTTGTGAATAAAGTGATCGTGGTTCTCTGTCAGTCCTGTACAACAACAACAACGGTTCAGTGATCACGAACACTTATTGATGATTGATGGATTATGAGCAGCTCGGCTGCTCCATCAAGAACACAGCAGAAACCTGGAAATCATTTTGAAAAATCATTATAGAAGGCTATTAGGAAATACAACTGCACTCTTGTGATAGTGGTATTGATATCGATGCTTTTGTTATTGCAATGGGATGACCATCGATCGGGCTGATACTGTGAAAGAGGAACTCATAAGGTCAACTGGTAACGCTTCCTACTTTGAACCAGGGTTTCCCATTGTGAGGTGCAGGGGCTTCCTGGGTTCCAACAGGAAGACAAAATAAAACAAAAATAATGGTTTTTCTCTTGTTAGTTGACAGCAGCTTTCCATATGTTGCTGTTTGATTTGGGGCTGCCTGTGTAGATATTTAAAAATGTTATTTTATTGTGTATTTTTTTATTATTCATCGTTCAGTCTTTAAAATGTCAGGAAATAATGTAGCAGTTGACTTCAACTTGCTAAGTTTCTCGAAACAAAAGTTCAAAATTGCAAACACGGACATGAAACAGAAAACAAGCTGAAGCTGAACCCAGTAAGTGTTTATAGATAGATCAATTATTAAATTGTTTTCAGGCTATCAACTAATGGATTAGTTGATGAATCATTCAACCACTAGTTTGATGTCTTCTGCGAACTTCTATTGTAAGCATGCTTATACAAAATGGTGAATTGCATACATTTCTTGAAAATTAACAACCCAACAGTAAACATGATGTATAGCATACATAGAATACAGTATTTGCTGTGTATGTTCATATATATTCTCTAGGAGGATTTTCGGAAACGTTTCCTCATTATGTTGATAGAAAACTAGTATACAAATGTAGTTTATAGGAGACAGGGTTGTCACAATAGTCAGTTGTTTTCTGCTTAAACATTTACATTTTTACTTTAACTTTATTAAACTGTGATAGTCTATAATTGTTCCAGTGGCAGACTCCAAAGACAACAGCCATATTTATCTGATGTTGATAGTAAAATCTGTTTAAAGTATCACCAACCGGGCAAAGCAGTCAACTGTGTGGGTGCCATGAAATCCCAAAGTTAAATACATGTCAACTGGTATTCATCATATAAATGTAGTGTAGGAAAATAAATTACATACAGTACTGCAGTAAATATACTAAAGTACTTCCCTCCTGTGTAAACAAGTCGGACCATACAGTCTCTCTTCTTCTGTCTCTGCTAAAAAGGTGAAATGAATCTCTTCTCGTCTTCCTTTCTCCACCTGCCTGTACAGAAATATATTTCCTCCTATCACCAGGAGAGGAGACCCCCTCACACTCTGCCATCCAAACACACAGACATACACTAACACACACCCGCTTGCGGCTCGACGAGTGTGATATATACGCCTGGTTATCATGGGAAATAAACTGTTAAAAGCGGCAGAAATAGCTTTCTCACAGACTGGATGTGGAGTCATTAATCTGAGCGAGACGGCAGCGAAGGCGTCTCCGGGTCGTCAGCTGAGGTCTCAGCACGGCAGGAACAGTTGGGTTCATGTTTGTGTGATTACACCCAAAATCCATCTGGCCAGAACCAGCCTGACTGAGGCTCCACTGTGAAGATCAGCATGGACATGTGATCTTTTACTGTCTGATTTAAAGGTTCAGAGCAACATGACTTCACGTTTGTACATGTAGGTGATGTACACACGTCTGTTCTCAGAGCTTTAGAGGCTCAGGTTATAGCTTCTGTACAGATTGCTTCTAAAAGCACCCGCATAAAGGTTTCCTTTAAATATTTTGCGTTTGTGGAGCTGTGGAATGTCAAATGTCAAAACATTTGATAAACTGTTTCATCAAATTAGTATTTTCTGCCATCAATACTTAACTCAAGGTCCACTTACTAGATTTCTTGTGGAGCTTTCGTCCACATCCTGCAGCCTTCATCAGTGGAGGTATATAGCCTACATCTAAACACATCAAAGTTCCATATTTGGGTCATGTGAACCATTTCCATGACAACTGAGTAAACTTTGTTTGCTAATGAAGGCCAAAAGATGTAGCTGAAAGCTCTGGAAGCATTGTAGTAAGGGGACTTTGAGTTAAAAATATTTTTGTGAATTTCTTACCTAAAGCTGCGCTCAAATGACTTACTTCCCTTAAAGACAGCAGCTTAAATGTATTATTTTCTTTCCATTTTTCTTTACTATTGAGCTTTTGGATTGAACACAGTTTTATTTTGATTCAGGACTGAAATACAACACAGGGTTATTTTTTTTCACAGTGAAACACAGAAGGTGCCTTCCACAAGACAGAAGGGAGGGGGCACATGAAGTAATTTCAGAGCGGGATGAGAATAATTCCAGGGCACAAATGAGTAATTTGAGAGGACAGTTTATCAAAAATGTTCCCTGTTCACTGGGCGCCATCGATATGAAACGTTTATAAGACAGTCACTTTCAATCAGCTCATCTCTGTGGTGCCTCTTCTCTTCACAACCTTTATATCAGCTGTCAGTCAAACAGGGTGGGCAAAACTGAGGCCCGCTTCTTGTGTCTGTATTGTAGGTGGTCCAGTTTTCTTTGTCTGTTCAGCCATGGTGCCATTTTACTGTCCACGATAACTTATTTTCATTTTTACCTTTTTATTTCACACATGTATTGGGGGGACTGGGTAGGTCACCCAAGACGGTGCCTAATTCACTTTAATGAAAGTTGAAAAAGTTTTGGGCCCCTCTGGTTTCCTTGTTTTTGGGTCCATAAAGCATTATAGTCCTCCTGCTGAGCTTACTCACCTCAGGCTGACTTCCCAAACACACGAATGGCAAAAAGATACCGTATGTTACTGATATGGCTCTATTAGACTTTTTAACTTTTTTGGACTTTATGGATATATGGCTCGATAACAGGCAGAAAGACACAACAAGATGACATGAAGGAAAATAAGATGTCACTTAAAGATCAATTGAAACCAAATAATTAAAAAAATGGACGACATTTATACCCTAAACCACTTCCAAAACCAGAAAGGAAGAAGCAAAATAAACCTGATTAATTTGGATCAACGCTCTGATGCTTGCAAGGCTATTTGGCTGAGGTAAGCATGATTTATTTACAATACAAAGTCACATGTTAAGTACAAGGTGAGCCTTTTGTGTGTAAGAAGTTAAATTACAGGGGAGGGAGGGCTGGGGAGACATTGCTTTTTTCAGCTTCCATTACAGAAGGAGGTTTGGAAAACACTGGCCTAATAGATAAAGATAACAACAGTAGAAAAATAACAGGGTCTCTCTGTGCAACCACAACAGTGTTTCTACCATCAGTGTTTTGGGTCATGGTGGGTTACATACACTGCTGAACAAACAGAACTGAAGACGATCTCATACTGAGTGCAAAACTTAAAAATAACTCTGATGAAGGTAGATGTGCAGTAAATATGCAGAAACCTTCCTTAGAACCACTGCAGCAAAGACTCAAATGAAAACCAATAGACCGCATACTGACATGATGTGATACGAGGACAACATGACTGCAGTGTAAGAGGACATACTATGAACAGTGGACTATACATCACAACTGTCATGTTTCCAGTAAAAATGACCTTTCTCCGCATTTGAACACTGTCTGGTAAAAGTTGAGGCTCTCATCCTTCAAACGACTTTTTCCGTCTTTCAGTCTGAATCCCAGTGCCGAGCTAAGAGCGGTATATCGGTTAACTTGGCAAACAGCTTGTGCAAATTTAAGCATTTAAAGGGCAACATCAGGTAAACGTTCCTGTGAGCGATTTTAAAACAGTCAGCTTTGAAGATCTCTGACTGACAAAACGGTTTTCACGCACGTCGGCAAAATGCCAATATGTCCTGAATGACGCAGTGTAGCAGGTGGAATGGTCAATGTGCCAATAAATCCTCTGTTCAGTGTGCCGCCATTGATTTGTGAGAAAAATAACGCTGCTGACGACGTTTGGTTTGGTAACAGTGAAACTGTTGAGGCTCAGACTCAGACAGAGGTGAACTGCTCTTGGAGGGATTAAATGTGAAAGATTAGACAACAGGGATCTCTGTATTTAAATTTAACTTCGTAATTTTTCCACAGAAACTGGGTTGTGCAGCGAAGCATTAAACACATACAGTAGAGTACAATGACAACAAGATACTACAGTCATACTAGTGGCTCTCTCACTGTGAAATGGATAAAAGTTGGAGTCTAAAGCTTAGGAGTCAGTCAGAGTAAAGGTCTTTGGAAATCAGATCTATTTATCTATTTATATGCGTGGGTCTTTTGCAAGAAGAGAGGTCAATATATTACAGAATGTAGGTGGCTAAAGATGTACAAAAATAAGTTTAAAAGATGTAAGAAACTTAAAGATGCTACAAGTGTATACGCAAAATGAATTCTAATAGTAAAAGTAAGGGAGGGTTTTTAAGCATGAATTCTGTTCAGTACAAATGGAGGTGGCTGCCATTTCTGTACAGTTTAAACATGGTCAGTGTTTTCTTGGTTCTTTAGAGTCCAAATGATATTTCATTTGTG
Source organism: Oplegnathus fasciatus (assembly GCA_003416845.1). Taxonomy (NCBI): domain Eukaryota; kingdom Metazoa; phylum Chordata; class Actinopteri; order Centrarchiformes; family Oplegnathidae; genus Oplegnathus; species Oplegnathus fasciatus. Next base: position 775,566 of record NTHP01000273.1, read on the forward strand.
TGGTCTGGAACTGTTATTAGTGCTGTCAGGACACATCGTCTTGGAGCCATGAATGACTGGTTCAAATTTCATGACAGTCCATCCAGTAGCTGTCAAGATATTTCAGTTTGGATCACGTGGTGGGCCGACTGACCGACCTTTCCATCCCTCGTGCCACACTGTTACCGTGGCTACAAAACACGCAAATATTGATAATATGAAAATATATGCAAATAAACCCAGAAATCTACCACAGTGGTCCGATCCAAACACTTCAGCCAGCATGGACAAAGTCAGCCACCCGAGGAAATACTTCCACAAGCAACAGGGAGACTAAAAAAAATCCAGATAATCAGAGAACACACAAGTTTCTTTAAGAGATGATATCATGTAAATCTGCTTAAGCCAAGAACCTGCACAGGATGAAAACACCTTTTACTGCAAAGATATTTCTTCCATGTGGATGAAATCTTCTTACCCAGCACAATACTACAGATACACAGTCGTTTATCTCAGAGGCACTAACTCAGAAACCTATTGATATCTGACACAGTCACATAGTGAAAACTGGCCTGGGACAAAGGGACTGAGTGGCGAACATGAAGGAGATAGTGGACTTCAAACATTATTCGTAGTGCAATCATTTAAATCAGATAAGAACCTGCTTTCATCTTTGTCCCCGTTTAATCTCATCTCATTTTTACCCGAGAAGACCTTTCTTCTTCTGCGTAACCTGTGAAGAACATCCTGTTTCTCATTTCACTAATTCCTTCCCCGGAGGAAATGGGAACACATTGTTTATGTTTTAAAATCATTCTAAATTCAGCGCTGTGCTGAGAGTCGGCGTCAGTACGTGTAATTCAAGCAGAGCTGAAAGGGTTTTTGCATTGTGGACTTACTTTACTTTCCTTACTGTAAGTAAAAGCAGCAGTACCACTGGCTCCGAATAATGTGTCGCATCACGCTGGTCAAGAAGCCGAAGATCTTCCTCCAGTTATTTTCAAATTCAAAAACATTTAGGAGGAAAATAAAGTGTGAGATCTGGGAGAAATGGACAGTCAGTCCCATTTTGTATTGTATCATACAGTACCTTTGGACTGAATAGCTCAACATAACCTGGAAATATTCTGGAGTGCAAATGATCAAATATTAGAATGGTTGTTTAATTTTGATGTCTTTAAATTGGATTACTTGGTCTCAAAGTTTTGGAAAAGAAAGCAAGATGGACTATTTAAGTAGTCTTGGTTTGATTTCTCGTGCCGGTTACAATTACAAATGCTTTATCAGTGAATTATGAATTTTGTTGTAGACATGAGGGTCTAAAAATCTGATTATGACATTTAAGTTAATTGGTTTGTATTTGGACATTTGGGTGTCATGCATGTCCATGCTGGCTGGACGTTTTTGTACACTATACAGTACTTTAAAAACCATCACCATTATCATAAAAACACTCTGTTAGAAGTAAAAGTATTGTATTGAGATACTTACTTTAGCAAAGCTAAGCAAGTACTGAGAGTAAAATAAACTTAATGAATCAAATACTGATACTGAAGAATTATCTCCCTCTGCTGTCTCCAGGAATTTTTAAGCTCTTTAGATGTAAAAAAGTCACTGTGTCGTCGAGTTACTTGTCAGATCAAAGTCACAGAACTTCCCCTTGTAGGTTTAATGTCTGTATGTGGTGTATCTTCATCATTAAAACTGATAAACTCAACCTTCTACAACTTATAACTACTCTGGTTGCTGCTCCTTTTGCTCCTGTTCGCTTCTGCAGGTGTACTCCAGCATGCTAAATAGCTACAGTAACAGTCACATGATCAAGTCTGGCTCAGAGCTGACTGAGGTGATGGTTGCTGGTTAAAATCCCTGGCTTAAGTAATTTCTGACATGTCATGGATGGCTGCAGTTCTATAATCAGCCTTCTCCATTCAAAAGGCCATTTAGACATCATGTACGTCCTCAGGGTGTGTTTGTCTCCTGTAAAAGGTTCCTAAAATAAATCAATGGGCTCTGTGTGGAAGCAGAAAGCCATTATGGAACATCAGTACACTGTCAGGCAGTAAACTGTACCTGAGAGTGCTAGTTAAGGTGGTTCTGACTCTGTTAAATGACACTAAACAGCAGTTCTGTACTGTATCAAACCCTGAAGAGTCTTTCTGCCCCCATTGGTCAAAAATTCCTAAACACAGTTTTAAACTGAGTGTGAGGAACCTTGTATGTCTTATATACTGTGATGTTCAGAGAATTGCATTTGTACATGACTAAAATCAGTAATCAAGGGTGTAGTTTTGGTTTCAGAAGTGGAGGGAACACAGTGAAGTCTGAAATTCTTCAGCCAAAACAAAATATAAACCTGAATACTCTTAATTTATATCTATTTATGTAAAACATGGCCTAAATTTCTGTATTATTTATAAACTCACGCAGAAAATAATATTTAGTTTCATTAAGAACTGAGACTGAGATTGACATGGCGCTGTATTTACATCTCTTACCACAATCTAAAAAAATATATAAAATAAAAATCAAATTGAAAAAGCATGTTAAAAATATAAGACTAAAATCTAATTTAACTCATCTAATATCAGTTCTTGTCTGAGGAACACTGTCCTTTGCTTTCTTCGCTTTCATTGCTATTTAACTCTACCATTTTTTTGTTAGAAAGATAAAACATATATTGTCACTTGTAAATTATGTTTTATTATTTATATTTTGCCTCCAAAAACATGTAGAAAGGGTATGATTTAGTTTTTAGTCTAAAGTGGTGTCTGCGGAGCTTCCTGTCAGGCTTCATCCAGCAAGCCCAGCAAGCCCAACAAGCCCGCCAAACCAGAGGGTTTGGACAGCCACCATGTGGCCTGAAAAGCAAAACCCAGGGCACAAGTCCAGGAATCATTCACCCCTGCTCACGGCCTAATATTGTTGTGAACGCATGTGGCAAGGATTGAAGGCAACCTAGATCAGTTCCTCAGGCAGCTGAACAGTCAGACGACAGTTTAGAGATTTTAGTGAGAAACTGAAACCGAAACCGTAAATTCAAACAAATGAAATCCACTTTGTTAGATAATGTTTTTGGCCCTTTCTTGGTAATCAGTTCACATGCAAAACAACTGTTGAAACTTAAAGTGCTGTTGCTTGCCATGACATACATGAACAGGCAAGGCCCACTCCTTCTGAAGGACCATCTACTGTATTTTTCTAATCAATCAGCGAATGTCATTTGGACAATAAGAGGGAGGAAGGACAGTAACTAAATTACGACATGAACCGTTTCTACTCATTGAAATGTCACCCACACGAGACACAAAGATCAGTTTATGTTGGCCAATCATTCTCTCATCTCTGACCTGTATTGGATAGACTTCAACATCTGAGGCATGTGCATTTGGAGTTAAAAAACTGGGCTAATCAGATGCAGTTTTAAATCCTGCCTCGTCTGCAAACATCACATCAGAATACATTAAAAACATCAAGATTGTGCAGGAAAATCAATATGAGGTGGCAGAGTGGCCTGGAGGATGGGGAGACTGTCCTGTGAGCGGAAAGCTACAGGTATCGTTATATATGCAAAGAAACAAATTCCTAGTTGCACTGTGTGTGATAACAGCGTTTGAACTCCTCTAAAAATTCTTCAAAGAGAATTCTTAACAATGATGACGGCAGCAGCACATCAGCAACCAGAGCAACAAGCTCCTGCTATCGTCTCTACGTCTTCTGTTCAAATGTCACTTACATGGATGTGCCTGAAATCAGGCCACTGCTGAAAGTGAGCAATTATCAGATCAGTGTGTGTTAATGCTGACAAGAGCAATGAGGTGCTTTGAACAAACAACAAATGAATAAAGATGGAAATTACACCTCAACTTGAAACTTCCATATTTAAACAGGCAACTGGTTAATGAGTCTTTAAAACCATCGACTATTCAAGTTAAGTCAGACAACACATTATAATGTGAAGACTGAAGATGTAGAGTTGATATGTGGGGTCTTAACCCTGACCTTGTCACTCCCCACAAAGATACACCAACAGAGACATCAGGTGAGCCGTGCAGCAGCAGCCAAAGAGTGGAGAAAGGAAGGAGCGTAATTACACTGTGTTAATGCAAAGGGTACATTGGATATACACTCAGTGGTCACTTAGTTAGGTACACATGTACAATTTAACGCAGTCAAATACAACAGCCCTGCCATAACACCTGTCTTTACGAAGCTCATAATGTTCAGTTTTTGGTGACATTGTTGGAAAGGTGTAAATCCAATTATACATTATTACTGAGGTCATAGTTAAAGGTGGTGTTGTACTGGACTACATCATATTGAGAGGTGTTTTATTTACATACATGAGAGGGGCAGAATATTAGAAACACCTCTGAATATAATGCTCTCCAGTACAACACCACCACTAACTGTGAGCTCAACGCTAAAACATATCATTGAATGGACCTCTATGGCACTGTCGACAACAACTGAATATTACAGACATCATAAAAGTCGACTTTGTGGTAGAACAGTTGCATTGGACTGCTTTAAACTGTACAGGTGTACCTAATACAGTGGACACTGACTGACTGTTGCAGTGAGTAAAAGTACCGTATGTCATGAGAGAGTAGCAGTGTAACTCACTCAGTCAACTTCTGTGAAGTGGATTATTCTTCCACTGAATGTAAAAACTACTGAGATTGGGTAGTGACAATATTAAACTTCTCCCCAAAACCACCTTCGATACAGAGTGGGCTACAACACAGGTGATGCAATTGCTCACCTAAGGACATAAATCAAAGACACAGACTTATTGGGTGGAGTAGTCAATCTTTTCTCATCAAATATTAGCGTGTTATGGCATGTTAAGCTGAAAACCATCAGTGCATGAACATAAAAGGTCGGGCCATGTGAGCTGCTGAGTGTAGCGGTGTGAACTGCGGGACAGGTGCGAATGCCGTGATGTTGCCTACAAGCACATCTATGGCAAAGCAATACAACCAAAGGCACCGTCAGCACCGTCAGCACCGTCAGCACCGTCAAAGCTTCCTGATACTGCCAAGCACATAAACACAGCCTAAACAGAGCCAATACGTCGGCTCATGATGTTAGAAGTGAAGCAGAGAGCCGCGACACCTCAGCAGAGAAGCAACATGGTCAAAAAGAAAACGCTGTTTGTGAAGAAAACTGGTAATGAGTTGCTAGGCGGTTACTAAAGCATTGCTAGGACGCTGCTAAGATGCTCACAGTAGTTGACAGGGCATTAGTAAGGTTACTACGATGATGGAGGAGGAGGCTGATTATTCTGTTCAGTCCAATAGTTCAGAGATATAGTGTGGCTGAAAATCTAGTAGACCCCAAACCCTGACAGTGTTAGTGGCCAGTCTTGCATTACAAAGCTCAAAAAGCTTTTCAATCACTTTTCATTTCAATTGCATTACGTTTTTTTGAATGACTACGCTTAAATCTAGGGCAGAGAACATTTCTTTAATGATTAGACGTGTGGTCCATTAACTGCGCAGATCCCTAAGCTGTTGCCTCAGATCAGACATGTCTGAGTGAACATCTCCTCTTAATGCACAAGTCTTGTCGTCCGTGGAGAGCTTCAGTGGTGACGGAGCAGAAAGATCCAGACAGAGACGCACTGCTGAGGCTCCACACTCCACATGATGATGAAACTCACAGTACAGTATGAGACCGAGGACAGACCAATCGGGGCAGATGAGGGAAGTGCATCACGATGACGGGGGACTGGTCCACATGAAAACAGGGGTGGAGGAAAGACTCCAACTCAAGTAAAAGTTTCAAGACTGCAGTGAAAGAATACGTCTTGGGTGGAAATTTTTACACAAATAAAAGAATACAAGTGTATCCAAACTAAACTCTTCTTTTCTTTGCTGTGAAAAAAGGTGATAAGAGAAAAGATATATAGATATGCATTAACGCTGGTGAGGAAACATTTGGAGACTGTGTGCTGTGACGTTGTGATGACTAATACGAGTTTGGGGGTGTTGTATTTTGACTGGCACCTCTTGGCACATGTGCGGTACATCCGGGGGCTCAGAGATTTTCATGCTGGCAATTAAAGAAGAGCACATAATGCCCCAAGTAGGTCACAGCAAATACAGTGATAAAACATGTTTGACTAGTGTGACATTTCATCATTGCCTCTGGTTTTTATTCCCACCTCCTCAGTGAGCAGCGTGTGATGTTGGAGGAGTCGACGACACCACTGAACTCAACGTCTCTACATCAGGTCTATACAGGACTGGAATAAGTCCTCAGATCCTTTTCTTAGATAAAACATCCATTTATTTCAGTAAAATTAAACATGTACGAGCAGTCAAATTGTCAAAATGAGAGAATAGCCTAAAATTATGTGGGGCTTTTAGACATCCATTCTCTGGGACTCACACTACCCATCCAATGTCTTTGGGACTAGTCCCTTCAGGGCTAACTAAAAATGTACCAAATAGCTAATGAGTTATTTATTAATGTTCCATAAAAGTTTATTCACCATTTATTAATGACTGTTACTATAAAGTGTTAGAGACACTTTAATTTGTTGAGCCTGCTTTGGTGCCAGATGAGTTTGGACCACAGTCACCACATTCAGTTCGGTAGTCTTGTCTTTAAATGTATAGTATCTTCGTGTATAGTACAGACTTTTTATTATCCTGATGTTTAACCCCACCTATCAGGGACTCTGTGCAGTTTATGAATTAGTGTTAATCTCTCTGTGACCCTGCAGTGTCCCTGCAGGCTCGGCGCTGCAGAGTCGGGTTGTTTTGGCACAGCTGCTGAGCCAATTCATCACCGCCGCCTCAGAGGGAGAAGATAGATTTTGTTGTTGAGTGTGTGTGTGTGTGTCCCCGGGGTGAAGAGAGGAACACTATCTGGATGTTTTAGGGATCAGGGTGAATGGAGGGAGCGTGGTTTGCAATGGTCATAGTAGAGCCATAAAACACAGGAGATGCACACATCGTGGCAGGATCTCGACATCTGGAGGAAAAGCTGAGGTTTCTTATTGTGAAGTCTAGATAATAGAAACACAGCCATCGAGGTATCAGCTGATAAGTGATCTCTAAAACACTGGAGGTTCACACTGAGGTGAAGCCAGGTCAAAGCTCCGATCCCTTATGATTTCACCAGATAAATCCATCAGCCGTGAAGGTATAAAGGAGGAGGAAGAAGTGGGGACGACTTAAAGTTAAAGAGAAGCTTATCATTCAGCTCATTTCAGCTTGAACACATGTTCAAAAATGCTTTCAAATCCTGAGCTGTGTCAGCCTTATGTGTTTGTACCACTAGGTTATGTTTATGCAGAGGGAACGGGGAGTGACAGGATAGGGGTTGCACATACGAAGGATGTAGATTGGCCCCAAACACACCCTGAAAATTTCCTCTATTATTACTGCTTTTCTCACGCTCTAGATCCCTTTGCAAATGACACCTCCAAACAATAGTTACACATGTAACTCTGGTTCTTTGAATTCTGCCTCCAGAAGGCACAATACAATGCAACCAAAGTTTTTTGGTCTACAAGACAGCATCATTCGATTTAGTACAGAAAAAGGCCAACAAATGTGGCTGCAATGAACACTATATAATGGACCCAGAATCAGATGATGGTAGAATAAACTGGCTATATATACATATATATATATATATATATATACATACACAGTATTTTACCAACTTAAAAGGTAGATCTGGCATTAAATTGCTCTTTAAACTTTAATAAATTCTCTTTATATATTTAAGTCAGTTAGTTCGTTAGTTAGTTAGATGAGATAAAACCTTTTAAGAGGGTTTTGGTCCATTTTTAATGTGTTTTTTTTTTTTGTTCCAGGCAGCCACTGGTTTCCATTCATTTATGTACGATATGAAAATCAATTGCAGAAACATGTCATACACCAGCTGCAACAATGAACTGATTACTGGGTTTGTCGATTAACAGAAAATGTATTGTTTAAGAAAGAAATTATCTGGTTGCAGCTTCTTCAGTGTGAGAATTTGCTGGTTTTCTCCAAACTGAATGTCTTTTGGTTTTGGACTGCTGGTTGGACAAAACAAGACATTTGATGACGTCAACAAGGACTCTGGGAAATTGTCAAGGGCATTTTTCACTATTTTCTCACATTTTATAGACCAAAAAGTTAATTGATTAATCAAGAAAGTGATTTGCAGATAAGCTGATAATGACAAATTAAGTCTCGACTTTTGCAGAATTATTTGAAAAGTAAATATTATCTCACAACAATAACAGAACTTTGACAAAAATGAATATAAACTTGATGTTCACTGTGATGGATCTCGACTCAAACAAGTTTGATAATTCTGATGATTAATTTTCGTACTGTTAAGAGGAAATGGATACCAGTGGATGCCTGGAAGTGTAGACAAAATACATCCACATGTTTAAAACACAACAACATGCAGGTAATTTGTAATAAATGAGCTAAAACATGAAGACCCTGGTTTGGTGCTTTGACCTTGACTGCACAACACAATGATGCACACATGGCCTCGGATATGGAAATGCAATGTATGCATCATATATTAATACACAGGCTCTGTATGCAGACTTATACAAAGACTTTCTCTCTGACCTTCTGCTTAATGCCTTTCAGCCTCTGAATCCACTGCATGCTGCTGCATTTTTCACTACTCACACTCAGGATGCTTTTCTACCCACGAAGGGTCGTTCTTTACTGAGGATGTTGAACCGGACCACGGGAGTTTTGGTCCGAAATGAGACGCCATCCACCTCTGAGGACACACTTTGTCTAAAGTCTGACTTTAAAGACTGATATCCTCTAATTTAAGACCTTGGCCTTCTAAAAACTGATATGTATGGAGTGAACCATTGAATTACATCTATTTTAGGGATGGTTTAATTAAGGCCAATCATTCATCAACAACTTATACACAACAATATTATGCTAAAGTCTGATTAGACACTCACAGTCACTCAAGTCTGCATGAATAAAACTGTGCCTGTTAAGAGGTGGTCATAAATTCTTCCTACTACTAAAGACCAGATGACAGCGATCAGATAAATGCCTTATGTGTGGGAATATCACAAAGTAAAAGACATGACAGCAGAAAACTGCCAATGTCAGGCTGAAATACAAAAATACTTTTTCTTTTGTTACTTGGGCTGAATTGAAGTGTTAAGACACAGCTGTCCTTAAGACAACCCTTTATCTTCTGTGGAACGCAGAGCTGATAACAGTGTGAATGGCAGCTCCTTAAAGACGCTTTCCAGCCGCATCACAACACAATCACATAGCGAAAACAGGAAACTTGCTTGGAACAGACATGATAATGTGTAAGTATGTAAGTATTCTCTACCACTCAAACATGGACCACACCTGATTGGACAAACCAACCATTCAAACCGTGAAAACATGGCTCAAAAAATCTGTTTCTGAAAAGAAAATGGAGGCAAAATACAGGCTATAAGGATTCAAAATGATGCTCCTACAGTATAATATCAAATTTAAAGGCACAATTTTTGATCCACATATAAGACAAAGGAAAGCCCCACCCACAACCAAATACACTTATTAATGTAATGTTTATCAGCACAGCAGGAAAACATAGATTATAATCAGCTAACAAACACACAAAATGAAGATGCTCCTTCAGTGGAAGATTGGTATAATTCATCAAGATATGAAGGGAACCGGTCATCGACGCAGAGGACCCCTGTGGGCTTTCTGCCTAAACAACTGACTACGATCAACTGCCTTTTTATTTTATTGTTATTGTTTATTTGGTGAGAACTTGTTTTTTTTGTAGAAGAAGAAGTGTGTGCAGTGTCTTTTTTGTTGTTGTTACATTGGTTAAGATGAAAATGTGGAGCTGTATCTAGAGGTGTTAAGTCAAGGGCAACTGGATTTGCTTTATATCTCTGTGGATGGACATAATTGAAAATGCACTGATTTCTTTTGTTATTTCTTCTTTAATACATTTTTTACTTAGCTAATTAATTTAATTTACCCAAACAGAGATGTAATCAATATTTAATGAAAAATTGCAGCATCCCAGTGTTCAGTGTTGTGCTTCAAACAAATGAGTGTTTCCCACTTTGCTTTTTAAAGATGTTGTCTTCAGTCAGATTTTAATTGGTTTCTGCTCTTGAGCCCCAGCTGCGTCTCTTCTCCTGAACGTGTGTGTGTGTTTGTTTGGTCTTATTTCTGTTTCTGCAGCTTCCAGAGGGTTTTGTTCTTACTTCTGTCTGATTTGCTTAACAAAACACGAATCTACAACATGCTCTAACCGCACATGTGACTTGTTTCATACTCGATTAACTCCTGTGTGAAAATCTGCACACTGGAGATTGCTACTTTAATTTCACATCCTTTAATTAGTACGGGATTATAATGTGTTGTACAAGTCGCACAATCATCCTGTGCTGATTAATGCTGTAGAAAACCAGCCTGATTAATTCTTCACAGTTTTCCCTCAGTGTGGTCTGTAAGGCCAAGGACCAATCAGTGTGAGACACAGAAAACCAGTAAGCACGGAGCATATTTCAACATGTACTTCAGACCTGTTACACATTGA
>NTHP01000273.1:787122-803250 GCA_003416845.1 Oplegnathus fasciatus
TCTCTAACTGTGTCTGTCTGCTGTCTGCTGCTGAGCAGGTAGAGTACGGTGGCTTTTTACAGCTTTTTCTCTGAAAACGACGCTATGAGAGCGCTGAACAGTAGTTGTGTAATGGCCGGACAGATAAACAAGGAGCTGAAACTCACTATAAAGCTCCATAAAGCCGAGGGGAGCTGCAGATTCAGCTGATAATTCTATCAGAGACACCTTTCACATTTTCACATTTGTCATTTCATACATTATTATGAAAATATATATTATAGGCGCTTTAAAGTTCAAAGATTTTCATTTTAATAAATGTCTATTAAGTCACTATCTATCGCCAAATGAGGTAACACACTGGCCTATGGTCCACTGATGAGAGCCCTTGCATTTGCAGTATTACGACCCGGGTGTCGGCGTACTGTTTTTTCCGCTCTCTGCTAGCGTTGCGAGTAAACGGTTACTATGGCCGAACAAACAAAGAAAAGGTCAATGAACAGACGAGGAAACTTGGGAAGTGAGGTCCAAAAACATGCCTGCAATTACCGATTATCGCCACAGGTGCTGCGAAATGAAAATCTTCGAGATTATAACTTTAAGGTCCTTGTTGGTTTAAACACTGGCATTGACTGTTCATTCTTGACCTTGGAAACAGCCAACATGGATGAGGTGAAAACTCTTCCAGTGCTCAGAAAATAATGAAAATTGGAACAATTCCATGACATCTGCTGATGAAAATCATGTTATATGATTGAAAGCTCCAGAACAGCTACTGTGGTGAGATTGCTTTGTAAAGTTCTGTTTCAATGGTTAAGAATGAACTTTTGTTTGTTTTAAACCATCAACACTACACTACCAACAGTTTTTGATAGAACTAAGTCCATAATGTCCCATCAGCGAGGTTCCTATTTCCTAGAACACCGATACTCTCCTCTATACATTCATACACAGATAGTTACTGTGTGTTGAAAACCAGCTGACATACAGGAAACAAAACAAACAAAACAAAAATCACATCCTTTCAAACTGCGTAATTGAATCAACTGCTAATGTGTTTGTTAATGCTGTACTGTACGGCACCATTAAAGAAAAAAGGACCATTAAAGAAAAAAAACAAACTGAAATGAAAGATATAATAATATAATAATAATATATAATGTAGTGCCTCTGCCATAAGCTTGTAAATGGAGGGAGTAAAAACCGAGCAAAAAGGTTTAAAGGGTTAATTAATTATGTATTACAGTGAGTTTATATTTGGTAATTAATTAGTAATCACCTGCAGTCGTGATTCACTGTGATACCAGACATCTGCTGGCGTCATCACTACCTCATCCCAGAGTCTCACTCAGACTGAATTAAACCTGAATCCTCGGGGAGTTTTACATCAAGAGCTTCTCCAAAATGTTTGACCTCAATAGATAAAAATCCAACGAGCCCCTGAGCGTAACCAAAAATAAAAAAAAGACAAGTCTTATTCTGGGATTTAAAAAAAACTCCTCCTCAGTGGAGACAGCCACCTCACAGCAACTTAATATGAGGAACTGAACCAAGTGTTTCGAGCTGAAGGTCTGAAAAGCTTCATCCGCCGTTTTCATCGGAGTTCAGCAGCAGTTCAGTCACCTGAAGATCTGGGCAACAGCAGAAACCCCAAAGCTTCAACATGTGAGAGCAGCAGAGGGTATTCTGACACTTTGTAAACACTCCTGACAGAAATGATGCAACGTTAAATACCGAATCATCAGAATTTGTCCTCCGCCGGAAACAAAAGCATCAATCACCCAGCAGACACTGCCTTCCTCCTGCTCAGTCCTCAACTCCTCCAGCTTCTGTGGAAATACACTCGTACTGGTAACAGCAGTAAGAAGACAAACAAATGAAGAAATGGAATAATGAACAACTGGAATGGAAAAGAAGATTATCAACCTTTGTAACGAGTTTCCGCTGAGCTGAGATTGATGGTGTGATGTTTCATTTATGGCTTGTTTGTTTAACAATATGTTAACTTCTCTCTTCTTGTCTTGTTTTTTTTTTGTCAGTTTGTGCCAACTAGGTTTTTGTGCTGAGACCTGAAGTAACATCAACACGTCAGGCCAGTGACAGGAGTCCCAACAAAAAGAAAAGTGCTAACATGAATGTAACTCAGTATGTGCTGTGACAGGTTTTACATTTCAGTCACAAAATGTGTCCAGGTCAACAAACTGAATCAGAATCTGAAACACTCAGGAATTTATTTCAGTGGCATTAATACCTTCTTTAATTTTTATATTTCACATTAGTTTCAAGAACCAATGAAAGCCATATTTTTGCACACAATGATTCCATATGCAAAAGGATGTGCTTTTATTTTGAAAGAAAATAGGACATCTAAAACCCCTCACCTGACCCCTCTATAATGTGTTCATATGATGTTATTACTGCAGTCACTTACAGGCTTCTTTAATTCAATGGACTGACTGTTTGGGGTGTTCCATGTAGAGTCCTACAAATCCTCAGTTTTTTCCAAAAATTAACCAAATTAGTGTTTTCTGATCTGCCACCTCTTTGGTTAAGATTGTATTAAGTTCTGACAACTAAAACGACTTAGTTAAGATTGTCTACATGGTTAAAACAAACCATCGTTGACTGTTGGTATGAGACAGGACAGGAACCCCGGTTTCTGGAGTTGAAGTCGCAGACTTTTACAAAAGTCTTAATCCAAAAATAGGCAAAAAAGGGGGTCATCTTGTAATCAGACTAACAAAGCACAGCACATATTGGCATACTTCACAATCTGAGAAACAGCAGCAGACTTGTTCCTGCTGTACTGCCTGGGAGACGTTGGAGACTTTGCTGGCTGCCTGGCAGGTAGGGTTTGCCCTGGGTTTAGCCTCTCAGGCGGAGCTCTCACTGCCTACTGTGCCATCCTGCATCCTTCACTAGTATTGGTGGACTGTAACCCCCACCACAACCCTAACACTGCACTTGATTTGACCATCTGAAACCTAATGACTTCAGTTGGACAGGTGTACACAGCCTGCCATTACAACAGCTGCTTTAAATTTACACATTTCTAATGAAGCATGAATAAAGCCTGTTAGTAACAGCTAAGAGACTAAACATACCTTGATAATGTCACAGGTATGTTACTGTGCTTTAACACCACAGACTTCACAGTGTCGTTATTGTGCAATAACGTTACTGTGCAAAGTCATAACGCTGACACATTCCTCTGAGTTTGCAGTATGAAACATCAAATGAAGCGATTTTCTTTTTTTTCCCTCTCCACCCCTGATGTGTGCCGTTCTCTGGGAACGAAGCACTGCTGCGTTTGGCGTTTTAGTTTCCATGGTGACTGAAACACGGCAGACTGAAAAAAACAACAACATTTTGCCCGTTATCCGCCCTCCCTCCCTCCCTCCCTCCCTCCTCGCCATGCAGTCATTTGTGGAGCACAGACCTGCTCACTACGCGGGGAGTAAATATGGTAATTACTGCTTTTATTTGACTGGAAGCAGACCGGCTGCAGTTATCACTCAACATCTGGATTTTCTGAGGGAAACTACAGAGAACAACTACGCTGTCAAAATCTGTGTCTGCATTTTAATAATTACTACTTTTCTGAAAGTATGACTGACTTGTGTTGTTGTTGATGGTTGCCATGCCTTTTGACGATCACAATACTCAGCTCACCCTTGTTTTATTCATTTGCCACCATTTCTGAATATGAAAGAGCATCATTGCCAGTTTTCCCCCAAATGCTGCAGGCTGAAGTCTCAGCTGATGAGCAACTCTGCACACAGATGAAAGCATTCTTCCTCTCAGTGAAAATCTTGTGTAAAGTGTCTATAAAGCAGAAAAAGAGCCTGATGAGCTCCTCGCTGCGCTGCAGAGATGCATCAACTACTAAGAAAAGAAGTGATTTATACACATCGTCCACAACAACAAGATAACAGCTATGTAATTCAATTTCAGGAGGAAAACTGCAGCAGAATCTTAACCAGGGCTGAGTATCAAACCTCAATATTGACTGAAATGTGTCCATAACACCAAATCTCAAAAACTGACAGCTGACATCACATGTCTGGTCAGATTTGTAATCTTGTTCACTCTTTGATCAAATCGTTTCTGATTTAAATCAAAAATTCTGCCCATTTTAGACAGCATTTTATTTAGACAAAGATATCGTAATGCTTCTTGTGTTTGGACAACATTTATCATTTGAGAGTTTTTTTGTTTAGATTTATCAAATTAGGATACCACAGAAAGTATCACTGTGGTATATGTACTAAAACTTGGGTATACGTGTGGCAGCATCAGAAATATTAAAGTGAAAGTGAGCTTTTACTATTTCTAAAGATTTTTTCATGGCATTTTGGTGGTGGGTGGGGCGGTGTAATGGCATGTGACAAAGGTGCCCAGAATCAAACAGGAAACATGGTGCACATCTCTTTGTTTAAATGTCATTTACATTTGCAAGGCATTTATTATTAAATTAGAAACCTGCATTGTGCATCCCTTATTGGCTAGCTAGCTCTCTAGTTTTCTTTCCCACACAACTTTTCCAGCCTCATTGCTACGTTTCTTGACTTCGTATCACAAACAACTGTCGGTCAGAAGAACAGCGTGAAAGCGTCCGTACTGTAAAGTCCTGCTCATGCTCTGCTCGTGCTCATGTACGTGCGTCTTCATGCACGAGATACAAACAAAACAAAGACTTGCTCATGAAAACACTGCTCCTTTAACCTGAAGAATGACGTACGTTATAGTCTCTTCAATCATTTTCATTTATTTCTCACATCACAAAAGAGGGATAAAAAGGGAAGAGGAAATATGAAAAAAGTAATGCTTTATTGTACGGACAAATCTGCAGTTTCTTGATAAATTTCCTGGGAGTTTTCAGGGAAAAGGCTTTGTAACGTGGTTCTACGTGCTGTTAGAATTTACTTTGTTGTGTTTACAAGCAGTTGTTGATTTCCAGAGAAATGTCCTTGAAAGAATTCAATTAAACCTAAGTTAATTTTTTATTCATCATTAATTTATAATTGGCAACTTTATTCTCCAGAAAAGATGAATTTAATGCTCGCCTATAGACAAATATCACATTTTTTCATGTTCAGTGACCTGCTGTGCTCTGACTTAAAGACTCAAAGGGACGCTGGCAATTAATGGGAACTAATTAATTGGAAATATACAAGTTGAACACTATCTCTATTTTCTATAGTGCCAAATCACATCATTCTTTCCAGGAACGTTAAAATGAAATTACAGTTGCATGTCAGTTTTTTTCTAGGAAATTACTGAGAATTATGTGACTCCAAAAGTGTTCCCAAAAACACCTCCAAAGAAGAAAGAGAAACTCTCACCTCTGTCTTTGTGTAACTCTGCAGCATGTTGTCTCAGGATGACTTTAAAACCTGACGCTTCACTTGATTCACACAGAGACAAAAAAAGAGCGGCTGCTGCTCTCAAGGTCACTCATTGAGTCCAAATAAACCTGGAGGAGCAGGAAGCTCTCGGCACGGCTGTGCTTCAGCTCCCGGGTCAGACTGCAGACTCATTGCAGAGGGAGTCTGGGACTCGTCGTGACAGCGGGAGGCTTTTAAACTTGTCAGAGACTGAGTCACTTTTTATTTAGACTGTTGTTATTCCATATATTCTCAGCTGCAGGATATATTTCATGGTATGAGTTTACTTGTTGCATCCACAGCACAGCAGGAATAAATCAGTTGGTTTAGAGAATACCTAGGCTCCTTAGCGTGGCTTTCCAGCACTAAGAAATCAGAAATAATAATATAATATAATACAGTATGCTGCTGAAAGTCTTAATTCAGAGCTTTAGATAAACTGCAGTCGAACTGTCACAGAATATGTGCAACTGATTGAGATTCCAGTAGCAGAGCTCAGGGCGAGCTTGTTCTATCGACTTCCTGTCGCATCGTCTCGACCCCGAACACCATTCACCAGACTGGACCTCGGCCGCTAGATCCATCATTCAGGATCTATATGTTCTGGGCTGTCTGATGAATCGATCAGCTTCACCTGATCCAGACTGTTTAAACTTCGGGTCTGAACCGAGTGAATGTCTTGGGTCACAGAGTCTGACAGCATTTTGAAAACTGACTTGTTAGACCTGGTGTCAGATCAGGTCACGGCCTCTTAAAGTTTAATGCGGCTGCTGCACAAAGACAACGTTTTCTTGAGACAATCCTTGCTAGAAAAACATTAGTTCAAACATTTAAGACGATCCATGTTTGTGTTTTCCTGCGTCGCTATTAGCAGCATAAAACCTCTTGGGGAGGAGGTCAGAGTGGACGCTTTACGTGTCTGACTTCATTCAAATTTGGTCTCTTCTAACCATTAAGGTAAACTTTCACTAACCTAAAGTAGTTTTAGCAGCCTAAATTTAACCACATCTTTAACCTAAAAGTGGCAGATCAGAAAACGCTCTTATGAATCAATCTACCAATTCAAATAGTCTGAAAAACATTCCCGACACAAGATGGCGACTCTTCAGTTTACAATTAAAGGGTCAGACAAAGTGATGTAGGGTCATTGAGCAGCATCTGAAAACTATTTCTGTCACTTTCCGTGTGTACAAACGAGTGCAACACTCACGGAGAGACCTTACCCTCATGTGTCTCGCTTTTCACCTCACCTTTAACTGCGGCTGTTCAGAAACACTATAAACACTTTTGCCCTCAGATGTGACTGGACGACAAGTCGTACCAACTGCTTGTTTTCAATCATGCCCAGACCTTTAGTCATGCAGTTCTGACACAAGATATTTGAGATGTTAGAAACCGGCTGATGGGTTTTTCTACTTCTTTCCATAATCAAACAGAATCTCCATGGTCACTATAAATAAAAACTATGCCAGATGAACAGGTGGAAAAAATCATGACTGCGAAGTAGATCAGAAAACTCGTTCAGAGAGGTGAGAGATGGTAATAAATGGGTTACACTGTGCAGCTGTGTCAGACACAGTCGTCACTGAGGGTAGAAATATCAGAAGGTTGGGATGATGGTATAAACTTTATATAGCAAGTAGAAAAAGAGACACTGCAGACATTAAAACTACATGTACATACAAATGAATATAAGGACATAATGGGCTTATTTTCTATGTGGGAAGCATATCCAGACAGAGGCAAAAATGTGCTCTCCTCTTCCCTTTGTATCAAAGCTCTAAAAGTCGTTTGGGGTGCTACCAGCAAGGAACAAAGTTCAATGATTTCACAAAACCTGCAGGAAGAGAATCTGCGAGTGCTCGTCCTACTTACATGCAGATCCAGACACGTCTTGCATTTTAATTCTCAGAATAAATGAGTTCAAAGTGACGCAGGAGGTGAGCGAGTTTGGAACAGGATGGTTGGTTTGAGAAGTGGAGGATCAAAGGTTCGATCCCCCAAACAGCCAACTGACAAAATGTCCTGCGGCGAGATGATGAAAAGCTGCTGGCTCACCTATCCTGAGTCACTCTGGGAAATAAAATAAAAACACACACAGTAAAGAGAGACAGCCAGTGCATATATATATATATATATATATATATAAAAACTATATATATAGAAAGCAGTGCAGATTATAGAGCCGGTGTGTTTTGGGGTTTGGTTTAGAACAGAAACCAGAAAGCAGTGTTTTCACCAGGGAGGATCTTTGCATCGTCTGTGCTCTGTGTTTTAATGATGTGGTGTTATGGACTCAGCGGTGGGCGGGTAATGAAGGCGGGACACAGACGCCGGACAGGAACAAGCCGAGAGACGGAGGAGGCTAATACAAAACTCCCCTGCAGTCATTCTTACCGACTGCTGTGTTTTATTGGGAAATTGGGTTCACAGCAAGACGCACAAACAAAACATACGCACAGGATGAAAAATACATCATAAAAGTACGAATTAAACACCTGAAACAGCAGCTGAAATAAATGAGCAGGAAGTAGGAGTGTTGGACAGATCGGTCACCTAGTTTAAAATAAGTGGAAGTCTGGTTCATGTGGAGAGAAACAGCTGTGAGAGGAGACGACTTTGATCATTCAATCAGTTAAATCAGAGTTTTAAAGAGACAGCAGGGCCTCCTGAGAGAAACTCAAACTTTCAAAAAGATGCACAAACACACTCTGGGTTTGGAGTACATCCACCCTCACAGGGGTGTATCAAATCTGTTCATCTAAAAACATGTATTCACATAGTTTAGTGGGCTTAAACAACTTAAAGGTTACAGTTAACCCTTTTAGTCCCATTTTTCTTCCAACTTCGTTTTATCTGCTTCTGAAACTCTCTCGTTAGCTTCAAATATGTATCACATATTAATGTGTAAAGATGTATCACACCTTTTATTTTTCAGGATTACCAAGGTTGTCTGAAAATGAAAAAAACATTTGATGTTAATCATTGTAGTTAGGATTTTTAAGGGATTGCACATAGAATTTAAGATTAAAACTATCTGGAAAAAATACAACAAGTGGGACACGACCAAACTCGATCCTCACATGTTGGTCACATTGCCATAGAAACATGCAAAGAGCATTTTCAACCAAGAGTGATAACTCATTTCACTATTTCAGGAGTCTCCTCTTTCAAGGACACATCCTACAAAGGTGAGAGCACTGAGGGCTAGCAGGCTGAAGCGGCACCTCCTCCCCAAATTAGACCGCCTGTAGAGGATTCATTCTGAACAGCAGCCCCTGATCTCACAGGGACTGAATCTAATGGTTCCATGTTGAACACCACAGTATCTATAAAAGGTTTTCAAACTGTGAGGTGAGGGAGAGTTTAAGGGGGGAGATGAGAGGCAAAGTAGCATGCCGGTGTTCTGAATACAACAGGAAGTTAGTTATTGTAGCTTGGCCGATGAATTGGCCGCTCACCAGCAGCAGCAGCGGCTGAGACACACAGCTCATGGAGGGAATGAAGGTACTCCTTCTCAGAGTCACGACACTGGAGCATTTTAGATTCAGTGTGACTTAAACTTCCCGAGGATATCATTATCTCCGATGTCCACCGCAAATAAACATCCATGAATCCGCTTAGAAATCACTGAACAAAGACGCTCTTTACAACTCCAGAAATTGCCAGAGATTCATCAGGTTTTTCAACTTTCTTCTTTAAGTCTGGTTGCTATTATTTAAATCCTGCAGGGGGGGTTTATTGGTCAAGATCATGTGATTTATTTAATATTCTAGGACTAAACAAGTTGGCAAGAATCACCTGAACCTTGCATTTTAAAAAGGATTTTAGGGTGCTGAAGGTCTCAACAGACACACCAAATGCAGGAAAAAGAAATGTGCATTTCCCAACCAAACTTCACAGGGAGTCACTGTAGAAATGTAGGAAACATCACAAGTGTTGCAGTGAACCAGAGGCTCCTCACAAAACCCCCAGAATGCATTGCAAAAAGTGTCTTTTGCTCGCTGGCTGAAGGCGGCGGCGCCGCCACCGCCGCACTTCCCTTTCCACAGAGTCACAGCAGGTTAAACACAGCTGCTGCTCGTTAAGTTAATTACAGGGAACTGTGATGTAGGTGTTCCAATAAACAGCATCGATAATAATAATAATAATACTGACGAATTCAAAACCTGCTCATTATTTTTACCAGCCGCAGCTGTGTTCACACATCTGTGACTTCATACAGAGACAGAGGGAACGTGGAAATGAAAAGAGACAAAACTTTATTCACAAATGTAAATACTGTTTCATCTTCATAGGTTAAAACTTTAGTTTATAGTTGATCTTATTCCTGACAGATATACTGCATTATCAGTAACCTAATGACTTCCCTGCATTAGATTATAGATTGTGAGTTAATACATTATTCTGTGTTTATAAATCCAAACACAGGATTTCCTACTCAGTGATTTGGGGTCATGTATGTTTTTTCAAACCCCAGTTCATGCCATGCAATGTTTTGCCTGAGAACAGTCCAAAAGCCAAAAATATTCAGTTTGTAATGATGTTAAACAAATAAAAGAAACAAAACCAGAGAATGTTTGGTATCCCAACCAAGGAATCACCTTTTCCTTCACGCCTGAAAACTTCCAAAGAAAGGAGAGTCATTTTTACCCAACAACACACGCTCAGTAACCTCTGGTGTATAAAGCAGCACTACAGACACAAACAACTCCATATGTCCCAGAATTCCCTCTGGCTTCGGACAAAGTCACAGCAGAATACACGAACACATCTGATCCCCTTCTATCAGCTACAGTATCTGCCTCCTTAAGAAGACCTGGTTCTCTAAGCTGCTGGGAAAATGACTCACCTCACTCAGTCTTCAGTTTAGTTAGTTGTGTGCGGTTATTGTTATATTATACTGTATTCATACCATCTGATCAGAAAGGGTGAGAATAAGTGTGTCAGAAATGCTTCCCTTTTCCCTCTCCAGGACAGGCAGTTTGAAATTAACAGTGTTTTATGTGTTTTTTTCCATCGTTTTATCGGCAGCTATCTTTTTGAATTGTATTAATAAAAGTGACCTATTTAAAGAAAATATTTCAGGCCACTATCAGATAAAATTATTCATTATCTGGGACATTTTTTGTAGTGTGAAGCCCTTGGGGAAGAGTCAGCGTGACGCCTTTAGCAGCTTAACACTTGTTCTTTTTCTCCCATCGAGGCGATCGCCCGGCGTTTCCTCAGCTATCAATACGGTGCGCTAATCTGTTCCACTACCACCAGAGCTGCTCGCCATCCAACTGACTGAACAGGAAAATGGAGACGTTAGCTGAGACTGAGAAAGTGTGCGTCTGACTGAGGGAGGGAGAAGAAGGAGGACTGTTTAAAATACCACAGTGAGTGAAACAAAATGAGGAGAAAGACAGAGTGTGCAGTGAAATGGAGATCAGGTGGACACAACTGGCTGCACAATTCATCATATTTCTACAATTTACTTCCACTGCTGCTGCAACTGTTGACAAGCGGCCAAACCACAATAAGATTCTTCCTATTATTTTTAGAACACTGCTTCTTCTTCCCTGCAATATTTGTGTGCTGGAAAAAAAAAAAGCTCTTAAAATGTCTTGTTGTGTACATTAAGTTATTGAGAACAGCAGCAGAAACAGTAACAGAGCTGCTCCCAACAAATAGACTTCCTAAAACACAAATGAGGAAGTGCTACTTGGATGTGACAGCGATGTGACACAAAACAGGTGCTTCTGGTGCATAGGTAGGCAATCAGTGTCCACAAACAAGAGGACTAAATTCCCC
This sequence comes from Oplegnathus fasciatus, assembly GCA_003416845.1. NCBI lineage: Eukaryota > Metazoa > Chordata > Actinopteri > Centrarchiformes > Oplegnathidae > Oplegnathus > Oplegnathus fasciatus. The sequence continues at coordinate 798,285 of NTHP01000273.1, forward strand.
CAAAAAGTCAAGGCACACTGCTGCGCAAAGGTAGAAAAGCTAAATAGACTTTATTATGGTGGCTACATGATAAAAACAAGACTGGTCTTATTCCAGTTTCTGTGTCCACTGGTCTAATGCTTCAGAGTCTAAAGGACAGACTGAATATGCTTTCTATAATTTCTACCAGGACTTATATTTGTCAGTATAGGTGGAGTCTGATCTGGAAATAGGGGAGATAGAGAGACAGTGAGTCATGCAGGAAAGTGTCTGTCACAGGTCAGACTGTCTCACAGGATAAATATGCGTTGACGTACAGTTTGTCATTACGGCAGCAGAGCAGATCATATAGTTGAATCATGGTATCTCAGATCGGTTGGACACCTGCGTGGGTTTGGACCTCAGGAGACGCTCTGAAACCACAGTTTGGTCTGAGGCGGACAGAAATAGCAGCTGCAAGGAATTCTGGGCCGTTTGTTTCAGCCTGCACAAGGGGCTGAAGGTTTGACGTTGAAAGCGTTCAGGACAGATCGAGGATCAGTACAGCTGTCAGTTACTGCACAGCTGACCTGAAATAACTCTCAAATACTTTCCTGAAACTTTCTAAATGTTTTTGTTTTTTGCAGTAAAGCAAACCCAAACTGTTCTGTACGGAAAACAAATTGAAATTTCACAACAGTGGCCTTTATCTGCATTCATATTCAAAGAGCTTTCAGGGTTGAGCTTTCAAAACGACTTTATTTGGAGGATTATTAGCAAGAGTATGCAGTATGGTACAACCACGGTGAGAACGGTCACCATGGTCGTATAACCTTACAGAAGGTAAAACAACTGAAATACAGCCAAAGACTCGTCAAACTGAGCGACTAAAACCATTTTAAATACCAAGTCCTGTATTCAAAATCCTACTTAAAGCGATAGTTCGGCTTTTTTGAAGTGGGGTTGTATGAGGTACTTATCCATAGTCAGTGTCTTACCTACAGTAGATGGTGGTCGGCGCTCACAGTTTGGAGAAGCAGCTCGGAGTACCGGCACAGAAGCTAAGCAATGTACTGCTGTGGACGGGGCCACTACCACTAAATGTAGCCTACTTAAAGTATTAAAAGTAAAAGTACTCGTTCTGCAGTAAAATGTCTCCTGTGACTGATACACAGTATTACTATAAATTACATTATTAGATTGTTAATACTGATGCATCAATGTTAGAGCAGCATGTTACTGTTGGAGCTGCTCCAGGTGGAGCTAGTTTGAACTTCTTTATGTACAGTTAGCCTGGTTAGTCCAGTGGTTCCCAACCTAGGGGTCGGGCCCCTCCAAAGGGTCAACAGATAAATCTGAGGGACGAACTTAAGATGAACTTAAATTGATATTCAATTCAAACCTTTATTTAAGCCTCGACAATCATTTAGGTTTCTCTCATTTGCAATGATGTTGAGATACAGAGAAATACGCAGTTAAACAAATCAAGAAAGAACATTACTCAGCAAAAACAATTACACACTGAGGTGAAGTGGTTTGAAAGCATCGTCTTGAATTGTCGAGGGGTTGTGAAAATGTCGATTCTGAGAATGTGTTGTAGATAATAGATAATGTGTTTTGGTGCACAGAAACTAAAGGTGGATTTTTCGAGTTCAGAGTGAACCCGCGGGACTTGAAGCATAAGACAGTTAGTAGAGCGAGTTTGGTAGTGTCCTGTGGTCCAGTCCAGCATAGATGTTATAAAGGGTGGTGAATGTCCAATAAGGGATTTATGGATGAAAACATACAGGTGTTTATCACACCTCTGTGTCAGAGAGGACCAACCAACTTTGTTCTACAGAATGCAATGGTGAGTGTCATAGGGGTCCCCGGGAATGAATCTGAGGGCAGAATGATAAAGTAGACATTGTCCTCACTTTTTTGTAGGGGAATATAATTCACGAATGTCATCGACAAACATCATTACATTACATCTCAATATAATTCACATACTTATCAACCATTTGTTATTTAGGCTGTATTTAGCATTTGTTGAATTGTTAGTTTGTATTCCACTCAGAAAGTGGAAGCTAGTTAGCCTAGCTGTTTAGCGACGTTACTTCATTCATGTTGTTTCTCAACAGCTCCTGCACACTCTGCACTGCGTTCGTCCTCCATTATAGAAAGCTAGCTGGTTTGCTAGTAGATCATTTACTACAAGTTGGGCTACCTGAGAGATCAGCACTGTCAAGACAGAGTTTAATTGTTCAAAGCTTTAATTTGGGTGTCCAGCCCCAAATTTTGCGGTTATGAAAGTTGGTGTGGTCGGGCCTTTAGGTTGTTTGCCCATTAAATTAGAGTTTCATTCACTCCCACTAAAGAACGTCAATATGTGGAGTACTGTCACTGCAATGACTTCTTCTTGGTAAGTACAATCTTGACCAAATAATACAGTTTGACTTTACAGTAAGGTTAGTTCTGAGGATGCAGGATTTATACGCATGCAGCCTGAAAACAAGAGCCACCTGTGAGGGTCAGCTCAGGGCAAGAACACTCTGCTGTGACTTTCAGGTGACATAACAACTCAAAAGCATCCTGTCAGACTGATGAAAGGTCAGAAGTGCACTTCTCCTTCAAGTGTATCGACAGCAACCTGCTTTACTGACATGTGTCTGCTTTACTTTCACTAAAGTTTTATTTTAAACACCTTTCCCCATCTTTCCATCAAAACATCCTCTCATTATTTTATTCCTTTTCACTCTCTCATATCTACATCTTCCTCTCGGTCTGTGTCCAACTCTTGACATCTTTTTCCCAGTGTACCCAGTGTGCCATTCAGCTCTGCCCCTATTGGCCCTGACTCCACGCCTCCTCGCCAACAGTCCTGTCCTCCTGGAAACCTTGGCCCTTTTCCTCCAGAGTCCAAATCTGCTTACCTCGACTCTTTGTTTCCCAGGCCACCATCGAGCCAGTTTATTGCATTTTTACACTGAGCTGCTTTTCATCTGCTGTCTTCAAACATTGATTTCATTTGTCCTGAATTTGTCTTCGTATCAATCACTCTAAAAGTATTATAACCATATCTGCAGACGGGACTAAGAAAAGCTTCCAGTGCTTCAAGATGAAAAACGAGGAACTCTTCTCTTTGAACCAACAGTTTAAAAAAAATGCCTGACTTGTCAGTATTCAGACGATGATATCTGACCTCTCTGCTGTTGTCAAACGGCCATCAAAATTCAGCCCGGAGACATTTTTAAACAAAAACTGCTTCTTCTGAGGCCAGATCAGCATTATGGAGCTCTGGACAGACACTTTCTGTGTGGCTCTGCTCTCAGTGATGTAATTAACCAAGGTCATTCTCCACCGACTAATTACTCAACTTGGCTCAAACCGCAGTGCAGAGAGGAACTGGAAGGCTTTCTGGGGCAAAGAATGACTTGAACTTATGCCACCGGCCTCTGGAGGTCAACAAGGGTCAGCTTTATCTCCGGAAAGTTCAATGTGACACCAGGAGTTCAAGAGTTTCTTTAAAGCGTACATGAGGCAAATTTGCAAATTTGCAAATTGGCGGTCTGAGATGGGCTTCTGAAATAAAGGAAAGGAGGTAACTCAAAGGGCAGGAGATATGAAAATTTAAAAAGAAAAAGCAAAGATCCTAGAAATACATCGTCAGTGAACTGCACAAAGTTCATATTTAAAGGGGAACGCCACTGATCCACATCAAAGTTTGTTTCCAAGTGTTGGGAAGTTGGGACTGCACATGTGAAACAAGTTGACAATGATGAAGACTACAAGTTTGTGGAGTTAGAAAGAAGTGAGTTTACCAGACCTCTGTAGCCCGGTTCCTATCTCTGCTGCAGGCTAGAGGCTCCACATTTGGTCGGTACGGCAGGTTGGAAGCGACAGTGCTAACCACTGCAGCACTGCCTGTCATCCATCCATTTCTTATCCCTGCTCATCCTTTGCAGGGTTATGGGTGGGATGGAGTCAATCCCAGCTGACACTGGGTGAAAAACACGCCATGAACATCTATGAAAATGTTCCTCCCCTGCTGTAACTTTAATGTTATCAGCAATGAGGATTTCCTAAAAATATGATGATAACTGGTTACTGAGTGTTCACTTAATGTGAAAATCACCATAACGATGTTTTCACATGAGCATGCAGGTACACAAATGGTTGTTGTCAGAGATGAGAATCCCAGAAGCTGCTTTCAGAATCAAACTGATCCTCTGTAACACTCCTCCAGTGGAGAACCTGCTGCTGCATACATACTATATTTTGGTTAGAGAGCGTTTTTAGATGAGGTTGCCTAGCAACTGAGACTCTTTGTTGTACATGGCTGTGTCATCGTGCTGTGGCAAATGCACACACACACACACACACACACATAATAGACACACACACTTCCTAATCTGAACAAGCACGCCCACCAACATGCTAAATATAGACGACCATTGATGGAGTCAGCATACTCGTGTTGTCTCGGGGGGAAGCAGAGGGTTACAGCTCCGTGTTTTATGTATGAACACCTCCCCGTTCCTCCGGTTCTACTGTTTGCAGCGACAACACAGTCTAAACATCCTCTGACAGCTTTAATCGCTCTGCGGTGCGGTGGCTGAGTGCATCGTCAACAGAAATCGCTGCAGAGACTCAGAGGCTGCAGATCAGAATTTAAAAACTTCAAACGCAAAGACTGAGCGCCACGAACCGAACCGCTGAGAGTGGAAGACCAAAGTGAGAGCAAAACGGACCCCCTGCCTGCCCATCCAGTGGGGTTACCGTGGCAACGAGTCACATGGTTACCCTTGGTAACCGGTGCAACTGGTCCAGATGCCAGTGGGGAACTTGAAGGGGGGAAGGCGGGCTGTTGAAGAGCAGCGGACGGAGGTTAAAGGAGTTGAATGAGGATGAAGAAAGTGTTTTCTATCTCTTGTTCACAGATGGAAGCTTCAGCTCAGAGAGAAGAGAACAAGCTGGACAAGATAACAAGGCTCCTCTGGTATCATGTGGGAAAAAAGAAATCCAC
>NTHP01000273.1:803752-823393 GCA_003416845.1 Oplegnathus fasciatus
ACTCAAAATAACTGGCTGATAAATTCCTCAAAATAATAATTTTCTCAAAATAATAAATCTCTTTAATAAGAGATTCAGACAGAATAAAAGGTGTCACCAAAAGGAGAAAATAGAGGGTGTTTATCCGCCCCTGCACTGATGCAATATTAGCATTTATTAGCTGTGTTTGGCAGGTTACTAAATGTAATCAATTACTTTAATAATTTTTCATCCCCCAAAGTGTCAAAGTACACTCTGTTACTTTACTGGGATTAGTAAAGTTGTAACTTACACTTACACTAAAGAAATCACATTATTATAACAAGTTATTAAAACATTACTGTCCAATACTGTTTATAAGTCACTGGCATTTATTAGACCTTTCCTGTTAGATACCTGTTTAGTCTGTTTCTAATCTCCTCTCAGCCACACATGCATTTGTTTTATATCTCTCCTCCTCAACATTAATGATCCTGCAGCTTGTAACTCAGCGTAACTGATGTTCTGTCTCTGCTCCGTTTCACCGCCATATTCTGCTTATCCATTAAATTAGGGAATTTATAGTTTTCTGCTGCATCTACCATATCTCTTTATAAGCATCCCTTGCTTCCTTTTTTCTCTTATTTCCTGAGATTATCCAGTCTGGTTTTCAGCCCTGTAAAGCTGTCTGTGCACCAAAGCTTACTAGTCTACTTGCCAGCAATGTGAACCCGGAAATGTTGAGTACCCCAAAGTTTTATGTTAGAAATGTACAGTATGGGTCCCCAGCATTTAGAAACTGCCGGATGCTAACTTGCATATATTGGGCAATTTGCATAATTAGCATAATCACCTATATAGACAATATTTCAGCAACTGCTTGGCCGATTTGGACAATATTGGAGTGGCTNCACCACAGATGGAGAAGTTACCAGAGGTTACAGTGGCCACTGTTCGCCCACTCATCGAATCCTTCTTTAATAGGACGATAGAGGAACAGTGGACATCGATGAAATCAGGTTCCCCAGATGATGCCACAAAAGTTTTGTTGGCAGACCTGCTTTTGGACATCATAACATCTGTGTCAAAGGCCTTGTTGACGGCTCTCAGGAGCTCACATGGAGACGTGTCTGAGGAGCGCGTTCTCTCCAGTCTGGGCAACACACTGCCTCAGAGTTTTGCTGAGGTTCTGGACGTTCAGGACCAAGTTCAGTGTGTCAGCTCAGAACAGCTGTCAGACTTACTAGCTAAAGAGGTTGCAGAAAGTCTCAACTCTGCCCTCTCCGCTAGTGTGCACACTGCAGAGCCTGTGTTAAACCAGCGCACCACTCCCCCTGGCAGACTTAATGCCATGTTGGGTCACGTCTCCGAAATGATAAAGGAATTCATGGCCAAAATGAAAATTTTGTGCTCATGTCCTGCCACCTCCCAAGAAGAGCTATCACTGGGAGATCTGGAGTCGGCAGACATTGATGATGGCTGTCAGTCACCGGTCGGAACAGTGGAAGCAGAGACCCCGGGGAAGATCTCATCAGAGGACAACTCTGTGAAAGAAACAGCTGAAGCTGTTGTGGAAGATCTGGAGACGGCAGGCATTGATGATGGCTGTCGGTCACCAGTCAGAACAGTGGAACCAGAGACCCCGGAGAAGATCTCATCAGAGGACAGCTCTGTCAAAGAAACAGCCAAAGCTGTCCAGGACGTAATCAGGAAGGAGGTGAGCGAAATCTCCGTGGAGGAGAGCGTACCTTCGGAGACTGCTGCAGTGTCACCGGCCAAACCTGCTCAGGACGCAAAAGCGCGGGCAGACAAAAGCAAAATGTCCTTCAAGATCCTCATGGAGAAGCTGGTTTCCAGGATCTTCAGGAAATCCAAAGTGACCTTCAACTTTGGGTGCCCAGAGGACATCATCAAACATCTGGTGGAAAAAATATGGCCCAAAGTCGAGGGCTCAGACTTTANGACCTAGATGTGGGGCAGGACTTGAGTTCTCAGGGCCATCTCAGAAGTGTGACCTCATAACTAGACGGCGAGGGTTCGATTCCCGGTCCCGAGCCTTTCTGAGTTTGAGTGTTATCTCTTGAGTGGCGTGGGTTTACTCCGGGTGCTCCGGTTTCCTCCCACTTTCCTCAAAAGCAAGCAACAATTGGTTTCATGATTATAAATATTTAACAACTAATTCAATAAAAATACTGAAATTTAATTTTCTGCTTATCTCTCTTATCATTTGCTGTCAGAGCTGTAAATATTCAAATCAGACCGAAGTTCTGCTGATTCAGTTTCACTCATGAATTTCACTTGTGTAGAAAATACAAAGAAAACTGGGTTCTCTTGCAACAATGTTCTTTTTTCTTGTTAAAATTATGATCCAAAGTACTTCGTAGATAATTTAGGATTAGAGGTGTTAAGCTAACATATGTTTACAATACTCATGCACCAACCAATTCATCTCTATATCACCGATTAACCTTCTAGAGCTTTCTGTGCCAATATTTTGGCTTTATCGTTAGCGAGTCACTCTAACAATAACATGGACAACAAAAATGGATTAAAAGTTCAAATGTGAAAGTTGGGAGAGTTTAATTAATTTAAATAATTAAAATAATTAAAAGGAAAAGCAGCAAATCCTCACATTTGCGAAACTGGAACCATGAAATGTTTTTACATGAAAAATGGCTCAAAATGGTTGCTGTAACATTGCTGTAACATTTTCAACTGTTGGGTAGTTTAATTTATAACAACAAATCATATTTTATAAGCTCTTCATATGTTTTGTGCTCAAGATAAAAAGAAACTAGAACTATTTGTTCTAGTGGGGTGTTGTTTTGTCACTTCCATCGCCACAAATGTGCCTGATTTAATGTTTATACAGTACTAAGTACATCTACTCAAGTACAGTACTTGGGTTCTGGGTAATTGTGAGGGCATTTATCACTATTTTCTGAATTTTTACAAACCAATTGATCAATCGATTAATGGAGAAAATAATCAGCAGATTAATCCAGAATGAAAATAATCATTAGTTGCAGTCCGATACAAAATAGTTAAATAGATGAGCTGCGATGCAACAAGCACAACGTCTGGTGGGTGGGGATTGGAGACAAGGATTCCAAGACGCTGGACAATCGATGAATATGGATGCATCAGAAAGGGTAACAAGTCTGTGATCGTCCAGCTCAACGGAGTACCAACTCTCATTGACTCTCATTGTCTCATTGTCTACCTTGCCGCGACAAAGTGATGAAGTACATGTGCTCATGGTCTATTAGTGCTGGAAGGTGGGTATCACATGTCACCTGCTGATGGAGAGATGGGATGGCATTGTTTTCAAAATCAATTCGACAGAGAATCTGGGTGAGCAATGTCGCTCCATCCTGGCTATGCACGCTCTCTTCGGGTGTGACACCACCTCCTATCCCATCGGGAAAGGGAAGGTGTCCACACTCAAGGCCATGAGGGTAGTACCTGGTGACCTGCTTCACAGGAGGGAGCTCCTAATTTGCAGATCACAGAGGCAGTGAGGGGTTTCGTCCCAGCTGTGGACATCACCAAGTTTGGATGGGACAAGAAGGAAGGAGAGGAAGTCATCATGCCCTTCCTGGATGCAAGCTCCGTTGCTCCTACTGCCCTGTTGGACATGATCAGCTGTAGCTGCAAAGCTGGGTTAAAGCCATGCACAACAGCTACGACTTATGTACGGCTATGATAGTACAAGCTGCAATAAAGTTAGGGTAGGCAGTGTATTTTAGAAGCGCTCTTTACATGCCGACAGCAGTCAATAAATCAAATGCTCTGACAAAAAAAAGAAAAAATCCGGTGTCTGTGGCTGTCACAGGACTGTAATAAGCCCATCCAATCATTTCATCCAGTCCGAATGATACCTGCCTGTCTACCTATACCTGGCTACCTGCGCGCACTCTGCCAGTGCACTCATTGCACATGACCGGAGTCTTCCACAAGGCTAGGCGGCTAAAGCTAAAATTAGTCACACAAGAATGGCAGAGAAAGAAAAGAAAGACAGAACTGAGGGAGTTGAAGGGCCTGAAAAGTGACGCTGTGAGTACTAACAGTAGCCATGTTGGTTGTTTACGTTCATTATGATAATGTTAGGTGTTTTCAAACATGTGAATGAGAGATGAGGTAGCTGGACACGGTTAGCTACGACAACGATGCGCTGCGATCCTCTTCCCAACTTTCAAAATCTAGCTTACTCTTGCTGCTTTCTTCAGCGTTACCAACTCTAGCTTTCATTTAAAAGTTGAGATTTTATGACGATCTTCGGCCCAATTATGTCTCATTATGAAAAACAACTCTGTCTGTGTCACTGTGTGATAATAGCCTCTACGACCATTATAAACTCATGGACAAAGAATTTGCTTTTTGTGTGTGGCTGTATGAGCTCATTGTAAGGCCACTGTAAGGCCACTGGACAAAACCCCCCGGCAAATGTCTTTTATGTCCTCTTCACTTCAGTGTGATTTAAGACAGAGGAAGAGAATTTAAGAGATACAGAGAGTGGAGGAACGGTGGAGAGAGCAGGCAGCCACACAATAATTTGGGGAGAGCGAGGAAGAAATATAGAGAGAGAGGGGGAAAGATTGTAATAAATGGTGATAGTGTTATATTTCAAAAGCCCTGGGGGGACTGGACCCAGCTGCAGAGAGAAAGCAGAGAAAGAGGAGAGACGTTTTGTTTGCATGCATGTGTGTGTTCGTTGCTGGCTGTGTATGAGTCTCTGAGTGTATATTAGCCCCGCATGCCCATCCCATGACATAAATCAGTGTAAATGAACAGAGGGAAGCATGTTAACAAGAAACCTATAAATCTTGAGACATCCAACATTAGAANCCGATACAAAATAGTTCAAAATGAGCTCCACCTCAACCAACTCCAACAGTAAAATCCTGCTTTTACATTAATGCATGAGCAATAATAATAACATAAGTATGCAAAATACTTCACAAAGAGCTGAATCACTGTTAGATTTGATTAGAGGATGCACTTTACGTGACAAACCTTTCTGGGAATGTTTTTGTGTTTTCTGAAGATATTTCTAAAGCATGGAGCAGGAGGAGAAAAAAATCACCATTCTTTATATGAATTAACTGACATAAACAGATGCATGAGTAAATTTTGTTTGTTGAAATAATACGTTGTGTTTCTGCTTGTGGGGCTGTGTGTATATTTTGTAGGGTTATGTATGTATTTATGTAGGGTATTTATATTAGTATGAGGTCAGCCACGTTGCTCCTCCTGCCCTGTTGGACATGATCAGCTGTAGCTGCAAAGCTGGGTTAAAGCCATATACAACAGCAAAGTGCAACTGTGCAGCTGCAGGCCTGACCTGTACCAGCTACCTCGTCTGCAAAGGCTATGATAGCACAAGCTGCAACCCGCTCACACACTCACAGCAAGAGGAGCAAGATGACAAGAATGTAGAGTCTGGAGAAGAGGATGAAGGCAGAGCAGACGATGAAGATGAGGTTGATGATGAGGATATGGTTTATAATAGGGGTGGGAATCACAGACATACTCATAATACGATACGATCACAATATTTTGCCCACGATAATGATGGTATCATGATACAGGCGATTCCTAATCTTAATACGATACATCATGATATCTGTGCAAGACCTCTTCTTCCATCCTTATGTTCGGTCGGATTCAGCATCCTCAATAACAATTTCAACAATTTCTCTTTGGGACTGATGTATTTTTGGTCGAGCTTACATTGATAGTTGACCGTAATAGAAAGAAATCAGCCTCTGGAGACCATCAGAGTGCTTAGTCTACTGTATTTCACGGCACTGTGACCATTAGATGTTAACATTTTCATGTTCAAACTCATATCTCATATCCATCTTCTCCACTCTTTCTAATGAAACTTTCAAGTTTAATTTAAATGTCCGTGTACTCAGTATCCCACAATCCCTTGCATGCTGATCAGTTGTTTATGGTGCTTTCAGGTAGTCCTCCTTAACTCATAAAGTCAGGAAATACCATGTGGCATTTACTAGGTGTTTGCCTCCAGGTGGTTGTCAGTCACTGGTAAATCCATCACATGAACTACACCACAGACAGGTGTTTTTGGCAAAAATCAGACATAGAAGTGTTGTTGATGCGTTTTACACTAATCTGGTTCACTGCCAGTTGTCTATGACGTTTTTAAAATCTCTTATCATGGATATTGAGTTTAACCCAAGTACTTGCCACTTTTGGGGCATTTGAGGATGATTAACGTAGAAATGTTTGACTTTACAAGTGGTTTTAAGAGGCTGGATTGTCTTATTTTAGGAGGATGTGTGACCTTGTGACCTTTTTGTCCCCATGAAGGACACATGTTTGTGGGTTGTGTCTTTTTAAAGCTGGGTTCTCAGGATCAATTAGCAGAAATTGCCTTTATTCTGAAAACAGACAAGTCAAATGTTTCCTGCCAAGATTCATCAGGATGAGTAATGCTTGGCTAGATGGATGACAAGTGAACATCACCAGAATACATACAAGTTGGAAAAAGTGATATCACATTTTCATAAAATTGTTTGAAATCAGTTTCCGGAGTCGCATTCTCGCAGTTAAACTTTCTTTCATATTGTGCTGCGTGACTTGGCCTTCCTCCTTCAATACAAGACTTCCTGCAGTCATGTAGATGAATGAATGATGACGACTGCTGTGTGACCTTTCGTAAATGGATGTAGAAATGAACAAACACCTTAAAATATAAAGCACTGGAATCCTTGAGAGAAGTGAAGAAAAGTTTGTGCTGATAAATAAACAGGAAGTTCTCATAAGTACAACAAGTCTCTGCTGAAGGTTAAGATCCAGTTTTCTTCCCTTCTGGCAAACTGACAGAAAGTTCTCATCAGTTTTTTTCAGCAAACTGTTTGTACTTGTATTGTCTTGTTGCACGTTTTTTGTGTGTTTTATCATTAGTAGTCTCATTTAAATTATCTTTATTACATTACTTTTGGGCCCCATGAAATACATTTAAATTTTTTCCAGATTCCGTTTTATTTTTTTCCCAAATTCCATATTTTCTGTTTTGTTGTTTTCTGAATTTTTCTGAATTCTGTGTTTTACGATTTCAGCACATTTTGTAATCAGAAAGACTGTCTAATCACACACTACACTGTATAATAGTGAAGTTATTGTATATTTTCCCCACCCAAAAATCCCCCAAAATTATGCAAAAGCCTTTTTTTTTTTCTCCAAACTTAAGTGTTGTAGTATAACCAACAGGTACGGAGGCCCTGAGAGGCAAGTGGGGAAAAAAAAAAAGTTTTTCAGGCTCAAGAGGCTGAAGTGCAACACTACCTCATGTTTTTTTCCAGGTGAGTTTTAAATAAAATTAACTTGACTTGATATAAACTAAGGAAAAAGTTTTTTTTTTAAGATTATTTTTTGGCCATTTTGCCTTTATTCGATAGTGACAGCTGAAGAGAGACAGGTAAGGCGGGGGAGAGAGGGGATGACATGCAGCAAAGGGCCCAGGGTTGGAATCGAACCCCGGCCGCTGTGAAAAGGACTGATTCTCAATAGTACTCACTCTACCCAGCGAGCTACCAAGGCACCACATAAGGAACAAGTCTTGACATGTACGAGTCACTGTTATTAAAAAATATAGTGTTAGAGGGAACTACTTAGTTGGTATTTCGTTGTTAGAATATATTAAAACACCAACCCAGTGGTAGGAGAAGCACTGTCGACATGACAGTAATGTTACATAACTTGCTAACACACAATACAGTATGTAGGCTACCTTGTGTTTAGAGTGCATTTCACAAGAAACACTGAGCCTGAAAAACTCTTTTTCTCACTTGCCTCTCAGGGCTTCCGTAGACAGGAGGCCATTGATGTGTGGAGTGATTTTGGTGGCACTACACTGTGAAGTTATTGAATATTTTTGTAGTATCTCCATTTGGTGTTGCACTTTTTAGACGGTTGATTCCATTTTTGTTATCAAGTTCTGTGTTTTCTGCATCACAGAAATCATAGGCCCTGCATTACGCTATTTGTTTGGATTCCAGAGAAGTAGCGTGGTTTTGTATCATAGATCTTCAGTTGATGCCCTGCTGACTTTGTGTTGCTGAAACAAGCTCCCAGTATGGGGGCTCCGTGCTGGTGCAGCTCTGTTTTGTACATTTTACATTTCACTTTCTCTTTGCACTGATATTCGACTGTATTTTACAGCCTGGCCTGCTTTCTCTACCTCTAGTTTTTAATTATCTCTTAGTTCCTGTTAGAGCTGAAACAATAGGTCAATTAATCAATTAGTCAATCAACAGAAAATTAATCTGCAACAATTTTAATTATCATATTTCATGTCTATTAAATGTTTTTAACGTAATTTTTTAAGCAAATGTCCAAAATTCACAGCTTCTCAAACGTGAATATTCTCTGATTTTCTTTGCCCTTTAGTTTCGGACTGTTGTTGGACACGTGCTCTGGGACCTTGTGATGGGCATTGTTCACTATTTGCTGATATTTTATAATCAATTAATGGATTAATCAAGAAAATAATTGGTAGATTAATCATTAATGAAAATAAAGATTAGTTGCGGCCCTAAATAGGCTAAATTGCACATGCATTTTTTAAAATAATTGATCTAATTTCCAAATTCACTAGTAAATAATTCAAAAAGAGAATGGTGCAGATAAATTGGTGTTTTGATGAGAAATTTAGCAAATAAAATGAGTTATATTTTCTGGTTCTTAGTTCCCTCTGTCATGTTGCTGTGTGTATTATGTCACTACAGTTGCTGTCCTCCCCTTTAGTTATTTTCTCAGTTTGTGCTCCATCAGCAGGTTGTGTGCTACTAGAAAGAAGCAGGCCTGCAAAGTCTGACAGCAAATCTTCCTCCCACCTCTCCCTCATGCCGGCGGTCCCATTCCTGTGCTAAGACAAAGACCATCACGGTTTGAAATCCACAGACCGCCGTATAATTTCCACATCTACTCGCTTTTATCAGCTGTCACATCTGTCATACGATAGCGAGCGCAACGTTCAGCATCTCGCCTTCCCTGGCAAGAACATAAAGTTCCAGTCCTGCACTCATACGGGTCACTTTCATCTTCCTCAGATGCCTCAGTGTGTGTGTGTGTGTGTGTGTGTGTGTGTGTGTGTGTGTGTGTGTGTGGTTTTTAAAAAGTTTAAGAAGTTTTATTTATCCAGGGAAAGTTGACATTCTCTTCAGTTTATTTTGCTTCGTATTGTTTCACAAACATTAATGCCTGTGAGCTGAACCGAACAAACCACAGTCAACTTTCCTTATCTCTGAATTTGTGCTGTGTGTGTGTGTGTGTGTGTGTGTGTGTGTGCGTGTGTGTGTGTGTGTGCGTGTGAGAGAGAGAGAGGGAGACAAAGGCTGAAAAGATTGGCTGGAGGCATTTTAAGTGAGACTTAAAAGGTGTTTCATTAAGGAACATCTGTGGCTGCTCCCATTGTCTCCCCCTCTGGCTCATTCACTTGTATGATAAATTCATAGAGAGCAACTTGTAATGTCTACTGTTGTGTTCAGTACTAATATTACACATCCGAGTTTCAATAAACAGACTGCTGCACTGTTGCATTCACTGTTTCCTGCAGTAGCATGTAGTTTAAATGAGGCTCATTAGTTGCTTTTGTTGCTTTTCTAATGTCTATTTTGTTCCTGTTGATGAGATGATAGAAATGTATCAACTATCATTGATTTGCTATAGCCTACAGTTTGTACTGATTAGGATCTCCTCATGTGGTTTTATTAGGCCATTGTGGGCAATGTTACAAATCAATAGACAGGGCTCTGCTTTATGGTAATATTGGATTTATAGGATTTATGTGAATGAAGTGCAGTACTTTATTTAACTGGATTAGCCATACAGACATTCCCATGTGGTTAGGCTGTTTTATCTATAAACAGCTTCTCGATTGAAGTTCCAGAAAGCTTTAATTTACTATATCACAATATATATCGATATTAGTATAAACTTATATGGACAGTGATATAGGATTTTATCCATGTTGCTAACCCCTAGGTCCTGCTTGTCAAAAACAGCAGATTACTGTCAATGGGGAGGATCAGAATACACTTAAATGTAAAAAAAATTGCAGATGAGCCATATTATGCAGACGAGCTGGAGTCGCTTGACAAAAGAAATCAGGTGAAATTACAGAAAATATAGTGAAACTTGAATGTTTGCACTCCCAATGTGACTTAATCCAATATTCACCTTAAAAAATATTGATTTTTTTAAGAAGGAAAGAATATAACAAGTTTCAACACATATATTTAAGCCCACTAAAATGAATAAATACATAAAATCACTGTGTGATATTTCAAACATGACAAGCTTATAAATGATGTGAAGATGTTTAAATCTTATGAAATAAGAAGACAATTTTGTGTCAAATGACCTGATGATGCATTAATTCGGGCTGGACCCGAATATTCGACTATTCGTTCTTTGGGTAGCTATTTGGTTTTCATTTTTGGGATTTGGACATGCGTTTTTTTTTCCCCCCCAAGGTGTGTTGATTGATTCACGACGTTAACTCATGCATTGAGTAACGTGTTACCGGTCGAGCCTTCCCCTTTAAGGAAGGTGGCCTTGTGGGTGACGTATGCATGTGATGTAGTCTGGCAGGTTTGTTATGGGAAGTGAGTCTCTCCCGTGTGTAGAAAAAGTACCTGTATGTGCGGCAGACACCGTGAAGCTTCCAGGTGTTGTTAAGTTACAGTACTCAGCAGAAAGTGTCCAAGTGGGTTCAAGTATTGTGTTCACTGCAACGAGTGAATAAAGCACCTGTTTTATGCAACGTTACAACGACGTCTCCCGACCGTTCTTAAAAGTAGAGTTTGCCCCGACTGCAGAGGCTAGTTACCAGCTAACTGACGAGCCAATTGAATTAGCCTTAAGAAACCAGAGGTCACCCAACTACGGTTCTGAGGACCAAAGCTGGAAAGGTAACACATGCAAGAAAACATTCCACCTTAAAAGTTGCCGGTAGCCTTTGAGTATCATTAAATCATTTTTTCTCCAGTCTACAGCTCGCTAAAGTTAACTAGTAAAGATGAAAAGGCAGCAAAACATCCTTTCATTTTTTGGAACAGCTAAAAAGGTAAAAGTTTATGACGATGTAGTTAAATACTGTATGTAAACTTAACACCATAAAAACAGTGATTACATAACCTTCGAAACGAACCACAACCGTGCACATGCATCCCCCACTGCGTCGAAGCTTCAAATATTCGCCGGTAATTCTCACCGAAGCCCCAAAAATGGTACTTGGGACAGTCCTAGCATTAATTCACAGTGAGTTATCGTTCCTTTCATTTCCCTCCACACTGCTTCTCTTCTCATCGATAGAAGAGCTCACAGAGCCTTGACTGTCTTTACTCTGCCATGTCAACACCCCTTTTCCTCCTTTCTACCTCTTCATGCTGTGACTTACATGTCAGCATATACATTACATGTGGAATCTCAAGGTGTGACTGAGGGCCTTTGTGTGTCTACAAACCCTAATGAATGGCAGTGAGAGTTGAATAGCTCGCCAGTAAACCGTGACACCCCCTTGCTTTTGAATTACACATGAAACAGCTGCAGCAGTTCAGTGTTTTTCCTGCACAGTTGCTGAACTGCTGCCACTTTCTGGGCAGCATCAGCCAACAGAAATTCAAAACTCAAGATTTACTAGTTTTCAGCTGTTGGAGTTGCAAGAGATAGTTAAAACGTACGTTTTTTTTAATTACAAGACACTCTTGAATCTGCTTTGTAGCATTGGAGACTGAATTGTCTGTAATGCGTTTGAATAAATGCTTAAAGTAAATAAATGCTTAAAAGCTGTAAAGCTTCAGAATAAACCACTGCTAATGGAAGGCGAAGGAAAAATGGGGATGCAAAAACAGAAACAGTAATTGTTTGCAAGATCTGTTAACCAACTGTTTGTGTCTTCTGGGTTTGGTCGTCCAATGACAGCTCATGACGTCAGACTTTTTGTATGCCAGTCTTTGCGTGCAACATCAAGCAGAGTTTTGAAAATGGTTGCTGCGGGAATTTTTCATCTCTAATATCCTGCATATCCTATGTTGGTGGAGAATAGAGAAAAGAATAGTGTGTGTGTGTGGGAAGAAGTCAGACAGAGAAAACAAATCAATTGTGTGCGGGCAGGCACATGGTTAACTCTGGCATGGAGTGACTTTTATTTTCTCCTTTCAAACTGTTTTTACTTGATTTACTATTTGAAGAAGCCTTAAAGATGCAAATATTCACCTCACAAATAATTTATGACACCATAATCGTAAACTTTAACAGCAGTCCATGCAGTAAATCACCTGATATCGTAACCCCCTGTTGTGACCTTGAATCATACCTCAGAAATCCACCAACTATGAGGGGAACCTGAAGAAGAAAATGTTTCAGTCTGCACTAGAGTGGGTTCAAGTTTTGAGAAAACAAAACAAAAACAACTCCTAATCAGGCTTAAAATTAGGATTTAAGATTTCACGAATAAAACTCATGATATTTATACCACTACAAATTAAAACCATGTGAAACCCAACATGACAAAAATAACAAAATATATTCATGCATTTTTGTGTTGAATCTGATTTATTACTAATTATTAGTAAAATATACATAAATAAAATGTAAGATATCTGAAAAATATAAGTGAAATATATGAAAAATTGTTAGTAAATTATCTGAAAACAGTTATTAGTAACATTTCCAAAGAAATGTGAGTAAAATATCTGACAGAAATGAGTAAAATATCCGAAAATGACTAGTAAAATTATCAAACAATTGCTAGTAAAATATCAAAAAAGTATTTGTAAAGTATCCGACAAAAACTAGCAAAATATCCAAAAAATTATTAGTGAAATATCCCCAAAATAGTTTAATATTTATTGATATCTTTTTGGGAATTTTACTAATGTTTGTCAGATATTTGAAGAAGAAAACCACGCTGCTTCCTTTATCATTTTCCTTTTCCTTTTTTGCTTCAGCCTTCATCCTCAATCTCCCAATCTCCCTCTCTTTTGTTTTTCACTCCCCTATCCCCTTCAACTCCCACTATATCATATTCTTCCTCACATTCTTCCTCCTTTCCATCTTCACCATCCACCCTGCATCCTTCCCCTCTCTCCTTTTCCTTTACCTCTTCACTTCTCATTTTTCACCTCTTTCTCTTCTGATTTTTTTTCTCTCATCTTGTCATTGGTTCTCTCCCGTCATTTGTCTTCCTGTCCTCCACACACTCTCCTTCTCATCTTTCGACACTGGCTGATTGCCAGATAGCTCTCAGGAGTCAAGCGTGTGATTGACAGATGTTAACAGCAGGTCAGTCTGGATAAACAGATCCCACCAATCACAATGGCTGGTTAAAGACAAACAAAGCTGACCAATCACAGACCAGCTCACCAGCAAACTGGCAGACTAGAAGTACTCAAGTGGCAACAGGCTGGCTGGTAACAAATATACCTGTTTTGCCAGATTTCCTTTCTCCCACGGTTTTGTTTTCTGTGTTAGAGAGTAGGGTTTGAACGGTCTTCCGGAGGCTGAATTTAGATCTGTTCACACTGTTATTTGTGATCCAGCACGTTGTAGCACTTAGTCTGTGGTGCTGTGGAAGTTAAAAAATCAGACGAATCCTGACGATTATCTCTGTTAGACAAAAATGTTGCTTGTTGTTGTATTAAATTAAATGTATTCAGTATAGTGTGCAGGTAGTTTGTCTTGACATCTGCCTCTGGTTTATTTTTGGATTCTGCACATCTAGAGGTTTTTTGGATAAGTGCTCTGCAATACTTTTAGTGAACTCGCTTTCCCTAAACCTGCCTTGTCATGCCTTAGGGTTTGATCCCTATCATCTTCCCTGAAGTGGTGGTTCAGTTTTGGGGGTGACTGAACTGCTTCTCTTACTCTTTACCAAGAGGAAGACAAGTCTTCAAATGTGTATATATACGGTATATAATATCCTAAGAATTGCAAGGTTTTTGGAGACAAAACTTGTGACACACTGGCTGGGCTCCATTTGGTCCTGTCGCCATGTCGTGTAGCAACAAAGGTAAAAAAAAAAAAAAAAGGTGGAAAATACACAGCAGAGCAGCAGGTATTACAATGTTCAAATATCAAACAGCAGTAGGTTGTGTGGCTAAAGCTAGGACTACATAATAAACATGTTAATCCGCTGGTTTACTGTATGCAACATTCACAATTCAACATCAGAATTATTGGCCAAGTATGTGTACACATACAAGGAATTTAACTCCGTAATTTAAGTTCATGCCCAGTTTTAAATGACTCTTTTACACAGTTTCAAATGTTGGTAACAGCAGTCCAACTGTATGTCTTTGACCAGTTTCCATTGGTTACCATGCTGTTGGTCCAGATGCTGTAGTGACGAGCGACCTTTTAAATAGATAAGTAATAACAAAGGGTGGCAACGTTACGCCTGACATCCTTGGAAAAGTTTGACAGTGTATTTCCCCAGCAGTGAGTTGAGTTGCTACTATTTGAGCCGGGCTAAGCAGGATTAGGGTTGCTTAGCATAGTGTGAAAAGTTTTGTTGTAGAGAAAGCATTGCTACATCTGCTACCTCCACATGGAAAAGCTGAAGAAAAATACTGAGCAATGAGTTTAGATATTTTGAACTTTGACCTGATTTTGTTACTTATATGATGAACATGTTTTTATCTTTACATAACTAAAGTATTTTAACTCTTTGAGATCAGAATGTCAGGCGACAAACTCTTTTTCCCTGTGTGGCATTAACAGTCGTGTGTGAATTTAAACATGTCAGTGCCTGTCAGCAGGATCAAAGCATCAAGTCCTTCATTTAACTTGACGAGACAATGTTGATGACTTGGCACTAAGTATGACAATACATTTTTTAATATTTCTGTGATCAGACCACACTACCAGTTACTGGATCTACTGAATTATTGATTAAAGAATCATTATCCATAAATAAAACACATTCTAAGGGAATTACACTTTTCCCACTGCAACCACTACCAAGGTTCCTTTAAGGAAAGCACTGTCTACAGGGAGACTGGTTAAACCGTACAGCTCCCAGTGTGAATGTGTTTGTATACGAATTGTAGAACTGGATAAGCCATAATATGCAGTAAAACTCCTCCCAAGGTAAATAATGCAATACAGAGGAGGATTAAAGACAAGATGGAGGGCTGCATATGGAGGGAGCTGAGCACGTACGCAGGACTAATTCATTCGTTCATGTTTAAACCCTAA
The DNA here is from genome assembly GCA_003416845.1 of Oplegnathus fasciatus. Classification (NCBI taxonomy): domain Eukaryota; kingdom Metazoa; phylum Chordata; class Actinopteri; order Centrarchiformes; family Oplegnathidae; genus Oplegnathus; species Oplegnathus fasciatus. The sequence continues at coordinate 818,942 of NTHP01000273.1, forward strand.
AATTCAACATGATGCATTATTTTGTCAGGGATTTGTGTCATTCACTACTAAAGCCTTCAGTTTACGTGCGGGTAAATACATATAATTTTTAAGCTCAAAATTCTTACCACCCTGATCCAGGACCATGTATGTATCACGGTCCTGCAGGGCTATCCCCGAGAACTCGGAGTCAATAATCCGCCCATTAAATTTGTTATTGGAAGAATGTTGAAAATCTCACTGCATGGTAGGAAATATTCATCGTGATCTAAAGGCTGGGTCTTAGGCAGGTTTAAAGTAACAAAAACATGATTTATTCCAAAAGAGAAAGGTCTCTATTTAAATCAATAGTGTTGCTACAATAAAGCTTCTGGCCATCAGTGGAAGCACTGAGCGCTTTCTCTGTCAGACTAAATCATGTTTTGTTTTGTTTTTTACTCATCCAGAGCCTGATGCTTATTTCAGTTTCCCCCCCAGCTTTAAAGTCTGTAAGAAGATTTCCCACCATCTGAATCAAGGCTCTGTAATATGCTTCCAACTGACCGTCAGGTCTTAAGTTCAGGCTTACATCGAACAAAAGTTTCTCATTTTTTGATGTTGGAAAATGTTTGCTTACATTAGAGATGTTTAGAGGCAAAACATAAAAACAACAACAAAAAGACTTTTGTCAAAGTCTTGAGTTATGTGTGAATATACCTGTCGCTGGGCGATTTAACAATCTATAACACGAGACAATATACATTTGTCAACCATCAGTGATTATGCCATACTGTTTACACCGTGTGAGCCATCCCCTTAATATCTCTGATTGTATCGGTCCATTGAGGCAATGTTGTGAATCAATGAGCAGGATTTCTTTATGCCATTGTTGGATTTTTCTTATTTTTGCATCGATCTAAAGAAGTACTTTGATTTATCAGATACTTAATTCGCTGGATTAGCCAAAGACAATCATGCCTTCTCAGCTGATTTTACCACTATGTACTGTATATTGATATTACAATATTAGATTAAATACATATGCTGTGATGCATTTTATCCAGATCAGCCACTTCTACTGTAAAATGTGATTGGGCCCTTGAAACGGATTAAAACTGGATGGAGTAGAGGAAACACAACCTCTCATTGAGAGAAACCAATCCATCATGATTGGAAAAAAAAAGAGCATAAAGACTACAGATACAAACACAACAAACTGCATAAAAGTAGAGGAAGAAAATACCACATTTTAAAATCAAGTCAAACAGTTTAATGCATCTTCTTTTAATATTGCTGATTGCTTGCTGATTTGGGCCAATCAGTGTCATCCCACCAGGGTTCGTCTGGTTTCACCACGTCGGAGACAAAAAGCTTTGGTGCAGGGAAAGTGAGAGGTGTTGCAGTAGGAGGGGGGCTGCTTAATGACTGAGTGTGAATGTAATCCTCTAAGTACACCCCAAAGTGAGAGTGTGTGTGCCTTCAAAGAGGGGGATGTGTGTTCATGCAAGTACAGAAGAAAGTGTAGATAGAGGGGTGAGAAACAGATGAAGTGGGTGAATGACTGAAATGAAAAGTAATTAAACAGTCCCGGGGTCTGTATAGTCTGTGATTAAAATTGTGATAATTTGGTAATCATCATTTTGTAACAATAGTTCTGTGGTCTCCTCTTCCTCCTGTTTGAAGGCTGAAGCCTGAAGAGATTGCTTACCTGAGACATTTCTGAAGTCTGTCTTCTTTGAAAGCTTGTGTCTGAACTGAAAAAAAATGAACATGCACGCTTTTTCACATCGCATCTCTAAAGTGCTCCTCCCGGATAAAACATGATTGTTGTTCCCATTTTGTAAAAAGAAAAAAAAGAGCCATTTTCACCACAACAAAACCCCACTGAAAACACAGGGCAAGGGACAAAAATTGGTTTTTCTGTGAAGAAAAAAATAATTTTTCATTTTCAGAGTGTGGCCCACGTGTTTTGGGAGCACATGAGCAGCTGACTGACACTGCTGAAAACATCACTTGACCAAAGTGACCTGCAGAGACGGTGCACGCTTAGTTCACTGCTTTTGTCTGTTCTGGCATGACGAGTGTCTGATGTCAGAAATGATGACCTTTTTGAAGCGTGCAGTCAGACATCACTATCTAACAGGATGCTGTGTATGTTAGCTACAACATGGGTTCCCAACCTTTTTTGCATTAAGGACCATTTATATATTAACCATGTTGTTATGACCAAAATAAGGGTTAGGCTTTGATTAGGTCAAACATTTAGGGTCAAAACGCTCAGTACTTGCAGCTGCATTAACATGGTCAGACTAAACATACTGATTATCAACTCAAATGATCAACACCTGGGAGCTTCAATCAGAACAAATTATTAGCATTGTGATGTTGGTCGTACTAGTCAATGCTTGATCCAGTACAAAAAGTACAGTCAAAAACTACAAAACACGGTATCATGCCTCCACCGGCTCCACCAGCAATGAAATTACGCAAGTTTGTTCTCGTAAAGCACATTGAGAGCCGGATATCCATTGATCATAGATCCTACAACGTCATTTAAGGCGTTAAGGACAATGCCATCCACAGTTCCTTCAAGAGGGGGACTTTCCAGATTTCTGCACCACATTTCTTGATAGAACTTAAATAAAAGCTGTTGACAGTTGTGCTGTGGATTATCCAGAGTAGTAGGGATACTGTCCCTGGAAGCACGTTACGGATGAGTTTTTTAATTATACGTTTTTAATGCTGTGAGCGACAAAAACAAAACTCTATTCATATTAATTGTTTTGGGGTTGACTCAGAAATCTCAGAAAAAGATAAATAGAGCTCAAAACCTGGACTAATAAAACCAAAACTGTATGCATGGCTAGATGCTACTGTAGAGGTGGGTGGAAATATATATTTATTTGTAATTTGTGTTGAAGAAATCTTTTTAATGTAGGTGTAAAGGGGACGATGGAGAGAACTAAAGAAAAAGGTGGAATGAATACTTGGAGAGGGAGAAAAATAAAGAAGAAAACAGAAAAAGGAGAGATTTGTATGCATATGGAGAGATAGAAACATGAGGAAATAGACTGAGAGAAGATCAAGGGAACATGTGCTAAATCACTTTCTTTCATCATGTCAAACAGACAGCTCCCATAACTTAACAGGTCTGAACAAACCCGTCACGCCTGCGAAAGCTGTGTTGCCAAAATACTTACTGTCGATATTGTCTCTGAGCTCTGGGGATCAGAACCAACTTGTCGACATCTACGCTTTTTTTTTCTACAGAGCATCAACAAAGAACAATGAAACTCATTTCAGTAAGAAAGAGCTGATTATTCATCTTTGGAAAGGCTGTGATTAGGGGTTGCTTGTTGCAATCCAGAGTCACAGCTCTCTAATGTGAAATTCCACCCTAAAATGAAATTCTAAATCATTCTGACAAGCAGTAATGTCAAGGTGAAAGCTTGTGACTGAGTGTCAAAGGACTGACAAGACTTCAATAACATAAATGGAGCAGGGAAATTACAGTCTAATATCCGAGTCACTGGTATTAGAGACAAAAAGATCTCAGCTGGTGCAGGCACCACCATGTACTCTGTGTATATTATGCACTTTTGGTTGCCATGCAAGTAAATGCAGGGATAATGGATATTGAAAATTAAAATAGACAGGATAAAGGTGTAGAGGCTCATTTGTACTTGAAAAAGACGAAGAGCTGACTCCATACAGTAATAGCATTCAAGGTTTTTAATTAAAATTAAAAAAAATTTTTTTCCTGACAATGACATGGTGTGCAGTGCTATTAAAGTTGAGTCATTGTAAACCTGCTGTGCAAGAAAGTGGCCCAAAACAGCGTAACAGCACATCAAAATCAAGACCTGTACAAGTCGCAGTACAAAGGCTTGTGCCATGACCAGACAACAGATAAAGTAATGGGAAAAAATGAGCCCCATACAGTTACAGCCTTATTATCTTCTTGTAATTACGACCCAGAATAAATATCCACCAAAGACAAAAAGTGGACAAATTTATATTTTTTATTCATTTTTCAGAAAGGAAGATTTAGGGCCCTATCTTACACCCGGTGCGAAATTTCATTCATTTTCACACCCAGCGCCCACATTGTGTAAGTAGCAAACGTACTTGCGCCCATATGTGCGCCCATGGGCATGTTGGTCTTAAAATGAGGTGTGGTCAGGCGCATTGTTGGTGTGTTGCTATCTTGAGGCAGCAGAAAGCGATTGCGCCATTGACCAACAAAAACCTGGTCCAAAGTCAATGGCGCAGTGTTTTATTGCTATTTAACGGGCACATTATTATTGTAATTGAAGGAATTATTCTTATTCTTTCACACTTTGAGCGCATTTTTGAGGGTCTAAACATACTCAAAAAGTTACCAAACTTGGCACACGCATCATAAGTGCTGTACATTGCAGTCTTATATGGGACTTGGCTTTGGGCGTGGCAAGGGGGGCTCAAGAGTGCCCCCTACAAACGAAAGACAACCAC
>NTHP01000273.1:830379-882538 GCA_003416845.1 Oplegnathus fasciatus
ACAGCGACGCTTTGAGCAACATCAGCTTGCTAGTATGTTGATGTTTAGCAGATAATCTGTTTACCATCTCATGTTAGTGTGTTAGGATGCTAATATTTTCACTAAACACAAAGCACAGCAGAGGCTGATGGAATGTCATAATTTTTTCAAAGTACTGAACAAACAAACATTTTGATCTGATGATGGTGCTCGATAAAAAGGTCAGAGTTTTTACAATGCATCCTCTGTGGACCATGACTGTCTGTACCAAATTTCCTAGCAAACTCATCCAATAGTTGTCGAAATATTTCAATAAAAAACACAAATATCGAACTCATGGTGGCGCTAGAGGGAAAGTCAGGTCATCACCAAAGGCGTTAGAATACATCCTATGAGACCCAATAATGTCTGCACAAAATTTGGTGCCAATCGATCAAGAAAATACAAAACGATAAATAGGCCACTGTCACAAAGCACCAAAGAGAATAGAAGTCATTCTGTTGAAATATGCCAAACATAAAAGTATGATTTTAGATCTCTGAAACATTTTCGATTATTGAACTTGACTGGAAATGATGGAAAGATCTGGATGTGACAATATGTCTTCTACTGCAGTCAATTGGAAGAACAACAATACACCAAACTACCAACCAGAATCGTCACTAAGACCCTTTTAAACAGCGTTCACGTGCTGTAGGAACGATTTATGACCTGCATTTCAGGTTTAAAAATAGAAATAGGCTCCTCTTTAAGTGAAGAATAGGGGGATTAACATGGTTAATGAAGGTCCACACAAGAACAGGACTACAAGTGTGTGTGTGTGTGTGAGAGAGAGAGGGGGTGTTGGTATGCTCATATATCAAGGAGGCAGATGGTGCTGAAGCAGGAGGTACAAGACCGCCCAAAAGTCCTGTATGTATGTGCGTGTATGTGTGTGCGTGTGTGTGTGAACCCAGCAGGTCCCAGGAAACAGGATCAAATTCCCAGCAGATCTGCTGGTTCAGACACAGTTATGCTCCACTAACACAACACACCGTCTCTCTGTCCATTCGTCCATCTGTCTCTCTCTCTCTACTGTATGTCTCTGATTCTCCGTCTGCCTGCCTAATCCTGTCTGTCTGTCTTCTATCACGTTTCTCAATATTTCATTGTCAAAATGAGTGCGTTCTCCTTTTGAGAGTGACATTTAAACTAAGTCTACCCACACAATGGCAATCAAAAACAGTCAACCTCAATCTCTGTTTTAAATGAATCCCTGTTGGGTTGAGGTTACTGTGTGTTGGGTTCAGTGCACCATTGTGCTAAAAATGTTGACTTTGTCCTGAGGGTTGTGCTAGATCTCATTAAAAACTGACTTGTAGTTGTTGAGATCGTGAAACTTTCCTTGTCTGGACGTGAGTGCTGGGTGCGCTAACAAAACCGTAGAGGGTTAAAAGTATTCAAACTTTTCTGTTTTAGTTTTTAAGCACAGATTTAGAGGTATTGTTCCTGAGAAACAATAACGGTGGTGACGTTGCTGAAAGGATCTGAGACACACAGATTCGAGCGCATACGTACAGCTGCAGAGTGTGTCGATTGCCGTCACACACGAAGGGAAATAAGCAGCTTTCCTAAAGGAAGAATAATGGTGGTATTTGTTGTGTTTGAACTATTTAAACTGCGAGTGCAGTTAATTTTATCAGTACGGAGTCTGCATTGTGACAGTAAAGCAAAAGCAGAGAGGAGAAGATCAAAAAACATGTACTTTGTTTTATTTTGCTCCGCTGAGTTCTTATCATGAGGGGGAAATGTGGAAAGCTCCGCTATCTTGTGCCACAGTGGATGTGTTGTTCTGGAGTAACAATGCTTTTGTTCATATCACAGACTTTCAGAGTTCGGCCTTGAAGCTTTGAAGCTGTTCTGCAGAGTTTCACTCCAGCAGACTTGGTCCTCATCAGCCTAAATGTAGAAGCCTTAATCAGATGTTAACTCTTGCAAAGCAAAAACCATCAAGACAGTGTTCCCAAAGCACACACGGAGAATCTCTAACCTGCAAGATTAAAATTAGTTTGTTAAAAAATAGCTGCATGACGCCCAACATTAAGACTCTGCCTTCTCAGGCCAGCCTTTTGTTAAATACATTATGATGTAAGGTTCTCCATTAGTTTTTAAATTATATATATTCACAGAACGCTAGTTAGACTTTGATGAAACTTGCAGTGATGATGCATTTGGTGTCATGTTGTGGTGTTTGATAATGTTCTAAATCCTGTTTCAGAGGCTTTTCTACTCTGAACATTTTGGAGAACCCCGTTTGTGCTGAAAATGGTCACGACATGTGAGCATTAAATTACATTAGAAAATATTCTGGGTATCAGTAATTCCAGAATATTACCATCCTCCAAACTTTAGCCCTTAGGAGCGAGAAGCAGAATTTGAAGACTTAACATTTTGCATCTTCTCTGTGGAATTCCTGACAAGTTAACAGGTGGCTGAAGTGTGGGTCGGTGATAAGTGCGGGGAAAAAAAACACAAAACAGTATTTCTTGTCTTGTGGAGGGGCACAAGGCCCTGGACATGATAACACCTGAAAGAGCCTCTTTGTTTGAAACTGGAACAGACAGCAGGGAGGAAACTGATGATCCTGCAGGGACACAAGACCTCTGTCTGCTGAAGGCCTTGATGGCCTTGAGCTGTGACGAAGAAACTTTATTATACTTTTTATAACACACAAACGCACACATGGTTGTCTACTATATATGAAAGTGTTTTATTTTATTCCATTGCCTCTGCCAAGGAGGGCTTTTGCTCTCATTTGTTTGTTTATTTGGTTGTTAGGTAACAGGATGCCTCTAATTCTAACAGACTTCAATGAAATGAGTTTGGTGGAAAATCTAATCGGGCCATTTGTAAAGCACTTTTTTGTTTTGGCTCATACAGTGTTTCCCATTCATAGGCTCCACTTGGGCGGCCCACCCAGGTAGATAAAATCCGAATTCCAATCAAGACTCTCAATTGTCATTTCATAATGTAGCCTACACAAACCACCACCACCACCACCACCCACCATTTTCCATGGATCTGACGGTCCGTGCACCCTCCCTCCAAAGCTGACACAAATATACAATGCATTATTTTATTTTTCCGTTTTTCATGTAAATTAAACAAACGGAAATCCACGTGCTTTTCCTGTTTTCATCTTCAAATCGGCAATTGGAATATAAATTAAACCAAAACCAGAAAACAACTTGTTTTTAGCTTTTTAACTCCTAACTCGATAATAAAAACACCACACTCAGCAGTTTATGTATTGAATGCCTAAAACAGAAAGCCTTGTCATATTTAACGTGTTAAAGTTAATGTTACACATCTTATTTTAACTTATGAGGGTGGTATACTGGCTCATTGGCGGATATTATGGGGGGACAGGGGGTCTGGACCCCCCCTTCCTGGGGAAAAAACATGAATTGTCCTCCTCAATATATCATTGTAAACATAACAGTATAATTTTAAATAACATGATAATATGCGTTATTGTGCTAATTATAGACGCAAACCAGTGCCCGTCACACGCCACGCCGCCTCATGCTGTACTGTAACTGTAACGTAGATAGGTCTATACATAGCAAAAATCTTTTTCCATGGATTCCTTGGTTCAACACGTCTATCCATATAAGCCATACCCAATTCTGCCTAAATACTGTTTGAATTTTTGCAAAGTTGTTTTTCAGTTTCTTTTACAAATTCCCCAATCAAGTTTTAATCAAATATAGTAGATCAATTACTCATTTGCTTTCCAATATATTGCATTTTCCTGTAATTATTTGCGAAATTAACTAACACTATTACCTTTCATATTTCTCACATTGTGCATTTACAAACAAATTTAGTAGACTGCACTTGTAAGAAAAACAACAGCATCTTTCGGGTATGTTTTCCTGACAAGGACCAGTAGCGACTGTAGGGACTCTTGAACAAAGGTGGAGGTAATGTGATATTAGAGCCAAAACACATTTTAGGAAGTTGATTGGGTCAAAAAAAACATGTAACTTGGACAGTTCAATTAAAAGTTCTTTATTTGTCCCTCAAGGGGCATTTGAGGCATGTGAGTTTGCAAATGCAAAAACACACAAACAAGTCATTCACACACATATAAAACGTAAGGGGAAATAGCCAGTGCGACAAACTCCCTAGACTGCTGTGTGATAGAGCTTATCTTGTTTTAAGCAGTGCGGGTGGTGATACATGTTTTCCTCTGGGTAGGTATGAATATTTAATACGATGCTCAATCAAGTTTTCTTTACTAAGTGACCATGAAAAACAGTCATGTCATATTTCCCTGCATGAAAACCTAAATCCCACAGATGATGACGTGTAAATATTTATGATTGTGGATCTGGTTGACAGTGTTGTTATCAGACAGCATCCATCTAGTTTACAGATTATTACAGCCGTATATCACACTGACATGTTTAACAGCCTCAGAGACACTAAATGCATAATACAAAAGAAGGTCAAATACACACATATACACCTACGTTCACATAACAAACAACACATTCAAATAAACATTTGATAAAGTACTGGTACTGTATGTGTACAGGTATAAACGTATTTACAGAGATGAATTAATGAATTCTTGTTTCCGCTGTTCATGGTCGGTAACCTTTCCCCTACTGTAACCAGAACAGTGACAGAGTTTTTGTATTTTGAGGAACCAGCTTGCGATCTGTCCCAGCATGCCTCTGACTCATTCCCTCTGACTCTCAGCATACACTATTTTAAGTTTCAGATGGATGAGGAATGGATGAAAGACTGGATGGACAGGACATCAGGGGGAGAAAGAGTTCTTCATGATGTTGATAATATGCTGTGAGTCTGCCCACGTAGACAATACTCCCTGTTGTTATGAAGTTAGAAACTGATCCAATAAGCGCTAGGAATTAACCAGAAACATAAACAAACACGGTTAAGTCAATAAAACATCACAAAGAGGTTTCTTCCACCTTTGTTTAACAAGGCCATCATCTACTAACTGAACTTATCACATGATAAGATGCAACTGAATGCAAGTACCACCTGGGCTTTGGGGAAACCCTGCATACACAAACATGCATTGTAGCAGGCGAAATAAATTAGTGACGTGTCGTTCGCGAACGAGCCGACTCTAAGAGCCGATTCTTCCTCCCGTCGGGGAGAGCCGAGTCTTCAGCTGCTCCTGCTCAGCTCTGCTGAGAATCCATGCAGAGAGTCTTCTCAAAAACAGGACAAATAATCACTGAGATGAGAAATCGCATCAGCCCATCCAAGCTGAGGCATCTGGTATTTCTGAATGCCAACCCGCACTAAAGACTTTTATGAAAACACTGAATGAAAAATTGCTTACCAACACACAAACCATTCATAATTGCTAAATTATCCTAAAATAGAAGGCTCCGAGTGATACTTAATGAAGAGCCATTTGGGAGCTGTTTGGGAGCCGTAAGAGCTGGCTCTTCTAAGGGAGCCGAGCCAAAAGAGCCGAATCTTTGAAAAGAGCCGGACCTCCCATCACTACAATAAATCTATGTACAGTTATTGTACAGTTAAGTGTTTGAGATTAACTTGAGGTGTTGGGTGATGCACTGCCAGGCTTTGAGCCTCCTTTGTCAGGAGTTCTACAAGTGCGAGGAGCAGCAGCGAGCCTTGTGGTGATCGCGGTGGTTGTGGTGAATGTAGTGTCACAAGTAGCCTGTGACGCTGTGGGTTTGGGGACAAAAGTCACCTGACTCTTTGAAACAGCGGAAGAGATACCTGAAGCAGACTGGTTGGGCCCAGTCTGGAGGGTGTAATGGTGGGAGTAGTTGTGTTGGTTTTAGTGGAGTCTGGGAGAGGATTGAATGTGAACTGGAAAATCTCTCGCCCTTTTGTTACTTTTCCATTATTCAGGCTGACAATACCTTCTTGTTAACAATTTCATCAGTCCCACATCTCGTCCAAGACGGCAGCACGTTTCTACCTGTCCGTATGTCTGTGTGTGTGACTGTTCTAGAGTTGACTGAGTGATGTCCGTTGTTTCTGGAAACTGCCGGTCAGTTCTGCTAGTTGTTCAGACAACAACACCACTTTACACATGTTTCGGGTGAGCTTGGATCTTATGTGGAGTGTGGCTTACATTCTCGCCGACTCTGGAGGACCTGGATCGCTCCGGCTGTTTTGGACCATGGAGCCTGTTCACCTCGCCGAACCGGGATGTCGACTCGCCGCTTGACTTTGATGGGCAAATACTTCTCATGATAAAGGAAAGTGCCTCTTTCTTGGCTCTGGTACTGGTGTTTTAAACGATTTTCCACTGTTTTAGTCCCCGATTGGTCCTGATTTTAACTCGTTTATCCACAGCATTGCTTCATTGGCCTTGATTTCCCGTTTACGTCGCAACGTCATCTGTCACGTCATCTGACTCGGGAGGACGAAAAACTTGGAAGGGATTTTACGACACTGACCTGGATTTCTTCAATATACTGCTCCCTATCACACGCCAATTATCAGCCAGTTTTCTTCAGCACATCTTTTGCTCTTATTGACTACTGTATCTGAATTGTGTGCTGCATTGTGTGGTGGAGGTCTGAAAATCGGCGCCTGGTTGGGTTTTGGAGTTGGCTCTCTTTGACAGCCTAAAAACTCTGGTGCTTTTACTGGATCACCCCAATCCACGAGATTGAAAAGCACAATGTCGCTGCTCCTTACTGTGCTGTGTCTATTAAATTTTGTGTGGCAGTGGTGGAAGCCAACACGGGGCCGACAACTCCCATACAGTGCTCTCAATTCTGGATGCAACATGCCGGGGAACGAGCGCATCTGGTTGTGCGCCGGGCGTTGAATCGTTACTCCTGCCTCTGTTCTTCCCCTCTGACTCTGTGGACTTGGCCAGTCTGATCATTGTCATGGCTCTTCAAGACAATTTTAACATTTTGATAAGTTGTCTACGGGATTTTGTATTAGATATAAACACTAAGAAAGAATCTTACACTAAACCACTTAAGCAGAGGTGTCTAATCGTTCTGCTGCTGCTGATCTCAGGGAATGTGCAACCCAATCCAGGCCCAGATTCTGCTATAAATTTTAACATACCTGCTGATTTTAAATCAAGGACCGGTCTCGGCTTTATCCATTTGAATGTACGCAGCTTGATCGCTAAAATGGATATGATTCGTATCTGGGCACAATCAACTGATGCTGATGTGATTGTTTTATCTGAAACATGGCTAAGCACATCTGTTCTGAACAGGGATATGAGCATTGATGGTTATAATGTATCTAGGACTGACCGACCCAAAAGGGGCGGGGGTGTTGCAATCTTTATCAAAAGTAAGTTTCTCGTGATTGTGCCTCTCTACGTCACTGAGTAAGCAATTCAGATTTTTAGCTCTTGATCTTGAGGTGTCTAAAACGCTCCATATTACTGTTGTTGGTTGCTACAGGACACCTTCAGCTGTCAGTGGTACTCTGCCCTTCTTAATGCAGATTCTAACGGGATTGAATTTTAATGAAATTGTCATTATTGGAGATCTACAACCAGTATCTGATGATTTTAAAACCTATTGTGACTCACTAAATCTCTTTCAGATTGCTGAGCACAAATAATTGAGCCAATAAAAAAAGATTTATTGAAAGTGTTCCTGGCTTTACAAAAGCACATTAAATTCACCAAAGAAAAATACACCGGAGATGCTATTTCTCATCTCGTATGATGAGCTACGGGATATTTACAACATACAGAATTAATGATTACAAGATCACGTCTCCAGTTTTTTTCCTGGTGCTCAGTACTACTAGATAATGTTAATATAATATTTAGCTGTAGCAAATTGGCCAGCAGACATAGCCAGGTTGAAGTCCATAGGCCACAGGCAATTTTAACACTATAAAGGCCAGTGTTCATTTCTATGTTAAATACTATGACGAAACATATTTGTTGACGATCTGTTGACAAAAACGAGACTAAAATTAAATACCACGGTTCATGCAGGAGTTGAATCAATCTTCAAAATGAGGCTACATCAATGGAAAAATTCAAATTTTCCATGAATGGATGATGGTTCTGCCTTTCAGAGAGCTTCCTCTTCATGTTGGAAGAACGTGAAGACTTCAGCCTGCTGCTGCCTGTATGATCCTTATCTGCCAGCCGGGGCAGGCGTTAAGTGAGGTTGGGACAAACACTGTAAATCAAAGCCACCCCAGTGGGGGTTATTACTTCACGACCTCAGGGAGTGGGGGGAGGTTACAGAAATATGATCGACTGCAGAGAGAGCTCATTCACTGCATTTAAGTGCTGATTTTATCTTGCAACTTTTTTTTACTATACTTGCTTTTTATATTAGGGATGGTGAGGTGTTTTTAGAGGATTTTAAATAAACCCAAAGTATATTTAAAATGTACCTTGCGTGTCTTTTATGTTTTTTATCCTTGCATTTTATCTCAGTTTATTTGCACAGCAAAACAATCTAGAAGTGGAATTCTAAAAAGACTAAGCTCACATACTGTGACTATCATGATATGCTTTTGTTAGGAGGAATTCAGGTTAACGTCGCTCTAATCTTTATCACTCTGCATCTCGTGGGAGTTTACAGTTGAGTTCTCACAGGAACCAGAATACACTGTGCAGGAATCTGCATCACTTGCCACCAAAACCATCAACATCAGCTTAAGTTTTGAAGGGACAGTGACAAGACGATATCTGTCAGTGTAATTAAATATTTCTATGTAAAGTCAGCAATCTCTCAGTTTAACAAGAAAATAGGCTCCAAACTCTCTGAGACTTTTGGCCAACACTTTGATCCATACGGCACCATGGAGCATACATGGTACCATTAACATTTTTATTCAGACTGTTTGCTTATTTTCTCCCCTGGCCCCTGTCCTTCTCCCGACCCCAAATTCCTCATCACCTCCGTCAGGAGAGAGAGCGAAGAAGTGAACTTGTTGACAGACACATTGACACATTTTGAAAAAGGTCAGCTGAGGACTATTCACGGCCCTGCAGCCTCAGTCCATTACTGCACCTGCAAACTGGTTCGGTCGACATGTGGCGACAGTTTTCCTTTCACTATCCGTCGATCTGGAGGCGACAGGGTGGAACGTGAACAGGACGTAGCTGAACCGATGAACTCGGAGCTGACCCTACATTCACTCTGAGAACAGCTCGGATGATGGGTTACTCTCTGACTTGTTGTGGGCGATAATAGGAGCTCCAGTTGCATTTTTTGAAACGGTTGGTCATTCCAGTCATTCTAGAGTTGTGTATTTTGCTGCTCTTAGTTCATCTTTCATAACATTTTTAAGTACCAGTTACTTAGCCAAAGGAGGAAAAATGAACTCAGATTTACTCAAATTAAACGCTTGATCAAATCAAAACTTTGATTGAACCAATCTTTTTTTAAGAGCCCTAGGGTTGGTAATGTCATTTGTCGGTCGTGTGTTTTTAACTTCATTCATTCAGCCTGACTTTGTTTTCATGTTCGTCAATTTCTACATGGAAGGGGGGTTGTTTTATCTTGCCCCAACCAATCAGTAGCGAGTGATATCCGTCACATAATGGTTGTGAGGAGCATTTCATGTTTTTCACAACAATTTAAGAAGTATACCAAGAATTACTTCTGTAAGTCGACTTTGACCTGTACAGCTTGTTTCCATTTTTGTGGCCATTTTCCTGCCTACAAAGCTCTGATTGGTTGATTGTTTCTCCAACCGGGGGAAACAACAGTCAACCGGTGTGCTTTGAATCGTTGAACAAGTGTGAGCAGTCATTCAGATTTCTGGAACCAGGCTATGCTAACTGCAGGATGTAGTCATAAAATTAGCCTGCTAACATGTTAAATGTTACATGCTTCAAGTCAGAGATGTTGAGAAAGGCTGTTTCTGTTAGAATATTGTAAATTTTTGTCATGTGCATTGTTGAGTGTTGTTACACAATGGTTGGACTTGCTGACTGTGCACGGCACATTGTCTTATTTAGTGTCTCACTACCCAGAGAAATTAGCCTGGCCAACAACATGTCTGTTTAATCCAGAGCCACACAAAGTGAAAATTTTGCATTTTGCGAAATGTAGGTATTTTATTGTATAATTTAGCAAATAACAAATTATGAAACCAGGCTGGTGGAGGTCATCTTCTTTCAGTCATGTAGCTGTTTAGACAAAACAACGTCAAAAGCTGGTTGCTCTGCCATCTTTTTTGTAGTTTGAGCATCATTTCAGTTACCTCTCTCCAACGAACAGTCGATTATGGATATCAGGTTTAACATGCATTTTAATAAGCTAACTGCAGCATGTAAGCATGATTAAAAAGCAGCAGAGTCACTGAAGGTACTGAGTTACAACAGTTACAGCTGACAGCTGTGATATTTTCAGTTTCAGTGAAGGTGTAAACTTAATCTAAAACACTGCGAACCAACCAAATTAAAATAATAATTAATTTTAATCAGTAACTTTCTTCTCTTGTATCTCTTCTCTTATGCAGACATGATCTTTATTTTCATCTTTTCCTTCTCACTCTGTGATTCAAGATAAACAGCTGTTGGACATATAGGAAAACAACATGTTTTACATTCATATACTTAGATAAAGATGTGACTATGAGTTGTAGAGACAGTACAGATAGATGTGCAACCAGACTGCCAAAACACGTCCGTGGTTTCAATCCATCAGCTAACTCTAAATGAGGAGATTTTATCTGTAAGAAAGTTTAGAAATCACACCCTCCCTGTGGTTCATGCTATTAGACAATGATTGATAGGACAAAATTTAAACAAATCACTCATTGTTTGACAAAATTATTGCACTTGTACAGACTCGATCCACTTCTTTAACATATAGTGAATGATGGATTTAAAGTTCCGTTTATTTTCTTCAAAATAGAGCTGTAAAATTTAGAAGATTAACTGTCGTGCAAATTTAACAGTCAAGTCTGGACCTGAAATGTCATTTTCATACATTTAGTTTAACTTCAGGTTGTGGTTTGGATGCCTGCAGCACTGCTCCAACAGACTGGGGTGTGTGTGTGTGTGTGTGTGTGTGTGTGTGTGTACAGTACAGTGTGTGTACATTGTAGGTTGCATTGTAGGTCTTCCAAGTTGCTGGTTAGAATCGTGATAAAGTAAAACAATAATAAGAAGCCTATTAAGTCTTGTCACATTGTTCGTGTCAGTCTTAAGTTGTGCCGCGCTGCCACCACTCGCATGCAGGTTTATGTTGTAAATATTGGGGGTGATCCTTGATGATGAAGATGATGATAGGGATGATGATGTGAATTTTACAGCACCACGTGGCAGAAATGATGAAAACCACATTGTCCTTTTCAAGATGACCTTATATGAGGGCAAAGAAAATCTTTAAAGCCCTGCCTTCAACCTCACACCTGTACTTATATGACAATAATGTAACTTTGACAAAAATGAAGATGCTTTTGGGTCAAATCATCTTTCTAATGCAAGTTTCCTTCTGCAAGTTAGTTTTCAAACCATACATGCAGTAAAAACTGCCTGCCAGTAAGGTAGGAAATCAGTCGAGAACTTACAAAATGGTGGATGGTCTGAAGTTAGTTAAAATATACACAATTTGTATTTTGCGGGACAAAATGTGTTGGTAAAACTTTACTTTAACCCCGTAGTATATAAACATTCAATAAATGGTATAAATGCTAAATAAGTGTTACCATATGTTATCTAATATAAATAGTTAATGACATTGCAAATAAATGTCAGTGTCATGGCTACAGTGATAACGTAGGCAATGCTTTGGCACTGCCTTCGACCCACACCATGGTCCAAGTGTGTCTCATGGACATCTGGGCCATTTGACCAAAACATCAAGATTCTTGCATGCATACAAATCCAGTATGTGTTGAATATTGTCTTAAATATTATATAGTGGCATGAGATTTACTGAGTATGCGCACTGACTGTGCTCCATCTCTGTCATTGCTTCTGTAACTTTAGGCCATTTCCTTGTTTCCAGCTAAGCTTAAATTGCTTGTCCTAACAGGTTAGAACAGCTCAGACAGTAAAGATAACTTCCCCAAGTTAAGAAAGATGATAAAAATGCTTCATATGTGGGACCAAATATGCAGCACTGAAACCTTTGGCAAGTTATGACCAATTTCCTCTGACATGCTCCATAATTACAAGCCATAGTCTATTTCCTTTGCTTGTGGATATAGAAATTGGTCTGTTTTTCCACTTCACAGATGGATTTGTCCTTGTGTGACTGCTGAATGTCGAAAAACAAAAACCATAAGTCATAACTCTTTGATTCTGAGGGACAAACACCAAAATGTGACATTTACCCGTTGATGTTTTGAATTGCAGAGACATTTTGTTCCAGTGTAAGGACAGAAGCATCGGCAGAATGACCCCCCAGAGTAAATGTAAATGTTGAGCAGTATGGATTGAACAGCATGAGACAGCAGCAGCGGGTTACATAAGGTGGATTTTAGCTTTCATTTCCTCCAGGCTCTCCTGCTCTTTGCTCAGGTTCACCTGCTGCTGGTGGCTTCATGCCCACCTTCTGTTGGTGTTTATTTCTAGACCAGACCTCCCTCCTTTTCTCCTCTCTCTGTTCATCTGTCCCCCTCTCTCTTACGCCCCTTTATCACCCCCCCCTTCACCTCTCTGTCCATCTCTTTGCATCTTACAAAGCCATTTTGTGATTCATTTCACTGCTTTCTTTTTCCTTTCGTTCTTCCTCCACCCCTTCTCTATACTCTTGCTCCCCTCTGTCTTTCTGTCTCTTCACCTTTTCCTTCTTTCCATTTTTTTCTTCCCTTTGTAACTCCCCCCTTTCATCTCCTTACATTTGTCATAGTCACCCTTTCTTCATTAGCATTTGTTTCAAATGTTGTTTACCCTCGTCATCCTCCTCTTTCTCATCTCCTTTCAATTATCACCCTCCCACAACATAGTTCTTTTTCTCTGCTTCCCTCTATAGCTGTCCACCTCCTTTTTCTCATCTCTCTTTTTTCCATTGATCTCCCTCTTTCCATCTTCCTCTCTTCTTGCTTTTCTCTCCCTTTACCTCTCACCCCTTTTTTGTCCCTCTTTCCTCTTTCATCCCCCTATCTCTCTCTCCACAGGTCCATGTGGTCTCTCTCTCTCTCTCTTGTGCATCATCAGGTCTCTCTACCTTGGCCTGGAAATACTGGACATGGAGCCTGAGGGAAGCTTCTGCTCACCTTCTGTTCCAGCTTTAAAGGGACATTGTTCAGTACTGACATATTTTAAGGTGCGTTTGTGGTGATCACCTATATTTCTCAGAATGCCTTTCAACACTCCCCAGAAGAGTGTCGCTCTTACATGTAAGCAGAGAGGATGTCAGTGACAATGTCAGTGTCCCTTTTCACACACAGAAGATGGAAAACTGATCGCTTTAAATGTATTTTTACATAAAGCACGTCACAAGTGAAGAGACGAAGGGATTTTGAGAGTTTCTTCATCATCTAAAGCTCTGATCTTTTTGAATGCAGAACTAATGTCAATGAAGAGGATTCTGGCTGCCCAAATGACATACCTGAGCATCCTCAGTCCCCCTTTCACGGCCTTCAAGCTGAACTGGTTGGGTCCGCCTGCAGACTGACAGCTCGCATGATGGTTGAGCACCAACTTTTTCAGGCATTTCATATTTATTCAGTTCGCTGCAAACAGCCAGTAGTGGTTGAGTTCTCGCAGGCCTTTTTTTTTGGCACCGGGGTGACGGTGGATGTTTTCTAGAGAGTGGGTACAGTGCTGCCAGATTGGGCAGTTTTCCGCCCAGTTGGGCTACTTTATATGTAATTGTGTGGGGAAAACATTGTTTTGATAATTTGGACTAATTTTTATACCATCTACACCAACAAAAAGTAAGGTCGTATTCCAAGGATTCAGCCCCGTCTCTCAAACTAAATATCTTTTCAGTTTATTACGACCAAGCTGAAACGTTTTTTGCTATTCCAATAACTATTCTGTCATAACTCGGTGATAAATACAGTGGTTTTGCAATTCTTTGCTCTTTAAATCTTGATAAGACAGAAATTACTTAATGCCTCTTAATTCAGTCACGTACCATAGATTACATACCACCACNTGTGGGGAAAACATTGTTTTGATAATTTGGACTAATTTTTATACCATCTACACCAACAAAAAGTAAGGTCGTATTCCAAGGATTCAGCCCCGTCTCTCCAACTAAATATCTTTTCAGTTTATTACGACTAAGCTGAAACGTTTTTTGCTATTCCAATAACTATTCTGTCATAACTCGGTGATAAAATCTGTTCATATGAGTGAAAACCTTTACCAGTGGATGTAACCTCATCTAAAAGGCTTTTATCTTATTTTATGAGTTGTATTATACAATTTTCATTATTGTAACCGCTTTGAGTTTGATTGATTATACTGATGTTATCCACAGTGCCCACTAATGTTAGTGTACACTAACAAAGCTAACATTAGCATTGCTGGAGGAAAAGTTTTACATGGAGGTAGCTAATCAATGGCCACAGCTGGGTTAGGAGTTTCTGTATACGATGATGCTTCATCATCTAAATAAAGATATCTGAAATCTGCTGTCAGACATGGTTAAAATTGAAATAATTCCTCAGCCTGAATATGTCATAACTTACCATTAAATTAGCCACAGCAGATGACATTATAGTAATTACATTTACAATGTAGTTCAACTCACTATATAAGGATTTTTGTACCAGCAATGAAACTTTGAATCTGAAAGCATTTCACATTCTTCAGAGGGAGATCACTCGTTTTCAACCTCAGATCAAACCATAGTTAACTGTTTAAGTTAAAGTTCATTTCGTTCTCTTTGGCGGCACCTATGGCGACAAGCGGTAATTGCATGTGTGTTTTTGGACCTCACTGGACCAAACAGTCCCGTTCGTTCTTTTCAAACCTGACTAACAAACAGGCAATCTGCAATTCCTATCCAAGAGATACCAGTCCAAGAGAAAGAGAGACACATCTGTACCTCCCGTCAGTCCCTTTTCTTCTTTCAGTGCTCTCCACCTTGGCGAGGCAACGCTGATTGTAACTCTGGTTTTTAGAAGTTTCACTGTCTGTAGTCATCGATCTTTTCTTTGTTTGTTCGGCCATAATAACAGAGGACGGAAAAATCAGTACGCCGCTTGACACACAAGCGAGCTGTGATTTTTGTCGCCACAGATACCCGGTTCATAATACTGCAAATGCTGCAGGCTTTCATCAGGGGGCCAGTGGGCTCAATCACCATTGTGTTACCTCATTCGGTGATAGGTAGTGACTTAACAGACATTTATTTAAATGAAATTCTTCGAGATCATAACTTTAACTTAAGGTCTGCTACCAAACTATTTAGACTAAACATACAGAATAGGAAATGCAGCCGGTGTTGTATCGTCTGTGAGTCTCCAAAGAATAAAGAAATCCATTCTTCTGTCAAAGGACGTCTGCCATAAACAAAAAAGTGGTATTAAACAAGATTTTCCTTGCCCCACTACACAAATGACTTTAATACGCAGCATCTGCAGCAGGTTTATTTGACTCTTGATCAGGCTGCTATTCATACAACAATCCCCCGTTTGTGAATTTCCCTCCGCTCAGTGATAGAAGACAGTTCCACAAACCAGAGACTGGTGTTGCAACACATTTTGCTCTCAGGCGCAAAAAGAAAATGACAAATCCATATTATTATTCCAGTATTCATCATGATGATGAATTACCTCTTTGTTATACATTTGGACTGGATCCCTGCTTAAATCTGATGTCTTAGTTATCAACTAGTCAGTGGTTTTGCAATTCTTTGCTCTTTAAATCTTGATAAGACAGAAATTACTTAATGCCTCTTAATTCAGTCACGTACCATAGATTACATACCACCACCACCCATATTATTCTGCCTCTTATTCCTAACCGCATTCATGGCCCGGGGCCAGCAGTTAGAGAGCTGTATGCAGTGAGTTTATTTGTAGTGTTTACACAACGACAACACAAAGCCTGTTAAGTTTCTGCTGCAACTACAAAACAGCTAATTACCCCTCTCCATTAGGGTGAGAGGGTTTGAGGTAGCCTGCTATTAATTACGAGTCACATGGTTACACCCAGACTGGTCAGCAAAGCAACAAGCAAGATGCAAAGGATTATTATTACCTTGGCTTGCAGTTAATTGATTAACTAACTAAAAAGCTGAAACATATTTTTTAATTAAACGCCAAAACATATATTTTTTTAAAATACACATATATACTGTAAATGTGTTTTTTAGTGAATCAGTCAAACAATTGATCAGTTGATTATTAATCAAAAACAAACATTGTCAAACATTTTCAGATTCCTGCTTCTCAAATATGAGAATAGGCTGCTTTTCTTTGTTTTATATAATTATATAAAATTGAATATCTTTGGGTTTTGGGCTGTTGGTCGGACAAAGCAAGCTATTTGAAGATGTCACCTTGGGCTGTGGGAACAAGTGATGGGCATTTTTCACCATTTTCTGACTTTTTATATACCAAACAATCAATAACTTAATAAAAGAATGTAAAAATTGTTAGTTGTAGCCGTGCTTTTCATAGTGTCAGAGACCCCACTGCTGACAGAAAGTGGTTCCCAATGAATGAACTGTCCAGAATAAAATCTGTGGATTATCAAGAGTACAGTAACTGGGACATTATCTTGATTGAGGAGCCTCAGTCAGAGCCTTAAATCCGCCCAGTTGTCATAAAAGTAGCCCAAATATTTATTTCCATTTAGTGGAGGGATTTTTTTGTCCATTTGACAGTTTCAGCCTAGTTGTACTGAACTGAAATGACATTTGGTTTTGTTGGTCATCAGTCTTCACTCACTGCTGTCGAGCCTATTAAACTCAGTGCCCTGTCAGCCTTGATCAGAATGACTTTAGAAAGGGCAGATTCACTAGACAGTATCTGTAACATTTAATTGGGGATAACTGCCCAAATGGTGGAGAAAGTAGCCGTAATTAACCTAAGCCCAAAACAATTTCTACCGCCCAATCAAAGTAAAAGTAAAACCAGCCAAACTGACAAAACCATCTCTGGGAAAACAAATCGTGGTGGTTGTGAAGTCTTTTTCAATTCTTAGAGCACCGAAACTAAAAATGCATCTGCATCCATTATAATGAAGTGGCAGCAGAAACCTCAGTGGCAGATATCTCCAGCACTCAGCACATACTTATGAACAGCCAAGGAAAACGAGGTCATTTGTTTTCTGTGTATAAAATGATAAGTGCACTGCACTTTTTGCACCTTTGTGACAGAAGCTGTTAGTCAGCTATGGATTTGCCATTAACTCTTGTGTCTTTCAACTTTCATTTTTTGAATCTCCACGCTAACATATTTTGTTTTGTTTTGTTGTTGTTTGTTTGCAATTAGCTTGCCTCAAATAGCCTCCTAAGGGGTGAATAAACAGTAGCCAGATACCGCAACGGGTAAGTGGAATTTTTTTGTCTGTAATTTGGTTGAACCGGCCCGTTTAAGTGTTTTTTGTTGCTGCTGTTTCATTGGTTGCCCCTAGAGTTCCATGCAGGTCACAGATGGCCCTTTTCAATGTTTGTTTGTTTGTTTGTTTGTCTGTAAATATGGATGTGGATTTTATGACTATACTGCCAAGAGAGTTTCCCTCCTTACTGAGATAATTCACCATTTAATTATTTGTTTGAATATGAAGCCTGGTTTAAAGTTGCAAATTGGAGACCTTTGCTCACCTATTAAGAGATTTTAATACTGCACTATAATACTCTACAGCTAACAAAACTATTTAATTTGACTTCCCCAACTTACTGCGTTACATGAAGCCATTGACATTGGGGAGGGGGGGTAGATGTGGTTTGTTTTGTTCTTCTAAAGTAATTTTGTTTTTCTTACATCTTGTTGCATTTATTGTTTTTTTTATTGTTGCTTCAAGGAAAAAGTTCTGAATTAAATCAGACTAAATTTAACGTGCTGCAACGAGATGTACAGTATCAACAGAAACCACACACAGACACCCACACACACACACAGACACACACATATGCACACGCCCTAGAAGCACAGTCCTGGCCAAGGCCCAAAGGCCTGAGCCCACAGGCAAGAGAGGGGGGAGCACAGCCCACAATCTGGGCACATGGAAGGGGTGTGTGTGTGTGTGTGTGTGTGTGTGTGACAGAGAGAGGAGGGACAGTGTGAGAAGTGGGTGGAGATGGGACTCCTGAGGGAGTGTTGAGGTGTCTTAGCAGCACTTTGGTTCAGAGCCTTTGAAGGCGCTGAAGTTGAAGTTAGCGGCGGTCGAAACACACACCTACAGCTCTCTATGTGTGTTTTTACTGTATCTTTTCTCTCTGTTTTCTTGGACTTTACACCAAACCACTATGGGAGTACACCGGTTGTTGCCGGCCTGTCAGAGGATTTGTAAAGTTCCTGAAGTGTGAGGGGAGGAAAGAGACAGATATTCCTGGAAGAGTCACCTAACTGGACCTGAGGTAAGTTTTCCTTGTCGCTCACTGTACATGCTGCTTCACTCCACTTCACACTGCTGTTTATTGTGAAGAATAACACCACTATTTAGTATTACAATCTTAATAAACACTGCTCAAGAGTACATATAAACAGAGTAGAAGAGCCTCAGAAGAAGAACTAAACTTTTCTTGCAACACATAAATCAGACGAATGCTGGAAAATAATTGTATTTTTGCACATTATGCTTCTTATATAATTTTCTTGTTATAATCATGCACTAACAATGTGCATATGAAGTTCCCTTGGTGCTTTATAATGCATTTTGAGCACCAACCATTGCCAAAGAGAGGTATTTAATTTAAGAGAGTCAATCAATAAAGCAGTTTACTTTATTTCAGTCAAAAGAAAATGAGTGTGTGAGTGTATGGCCGTGTGTATGAGTTGTTATCAGAGTTCATAAAGGATTTGTAAGCTTTCATTTCTGACAGTTTTAGCTCGGAGCGTTTGCTGGGAGGGGAGGTAAAGAGCAGCAGTGGAGGCACATGTCAACGCATGCAGTTTGACGTTTGCAGCCTTGGTCAAAGAGTCCCTCCCTTCTCTTAGTTTTTCTCCTAGAGCTGATTTCTTGTGTGTGGAATGAAATTGCCCAATCATATTTTTGCAGCAATGACGCATGTACCCAAATCTTTGCAATGCAATGACTGAAGAAGAGACAAATGCTCATCCTTTCTTTTCCTAATGACTCGTCAGGTCAGGAGCTGGTTTTTCTCTCCTGCTGAAAGTGTATCCATTGAGTCCTGTCACTTCCCAATGAGGCCAGCTTGCATGGCGCGTGCTATGAAATGGAGGATGGCATTTGTGATGGATGGCCGCCAAGATAACCTTAAAGGACTGACCAATTCATTTCTTTAAATGTGACTTTCCATGATGGAAAGTGACACACAGGTAGATGTTTCGTAAACGGTGCGAAAAGAGAACTACTCACTTACTTTCATGAACCTCATTTGACCTGAAAGTTGCTTGAGGCTATATTATGTATAGATGTTACTTTCAGTTGATGCTTTAATTTTAAGACACATAGGCATATAATTGGTTTTTATGGTCCTGGAGAAATGCATATCTCTGATGACATAGTATGATTTGTTAAAGGAGGATTAAGTCTGTTTAGTTTTCCCATCAAGTGAAGTTTTTGGAAGCATAGAGTTTCTGCAGATATGCTAAAATTTTACTGTCAAGCACGTGCAAACCATTCAGTCTGGACTGAGAGCTTTTTAAATGTTCTGATGGGCAATCTGGCAAAAGCTGAGCCTCGTTAATGACAACGCAGATAACACGGCTGTTTGGAGTAGTTGAGATAAAGTCAAGACTTAGCTAGAAGGATGGATGGAACTGCCTGCCATAAAGGATATATGGATATTACCCTCATGCAATTAGGCTGTTGGCCTCTTCAACTGACTGTTGACTGTTTTATTGCCTGAATTACTGTCTGACTGAGCGTGAACTGCAGAAAATCACCAAGGGAAGTTATGAAATTAGCGAAGGAAAGACTGAACACCAGAGAACACCATCAAAAAGAGTGTGATATGAGGGGAAGATGAGATGAAATGCACCCTAATCCAAACAAACACACACCTATGCATCCCCCAAAAGACATACACAAATATCTGCCCTCTCCATCCACTGCTCAGCCCATACAGTCAGGTCCAGACGAATTGTCACACCGTCTGAATGACTGACAGGCTGAGTTTGCTAACAGGGAATGCTGCTGAGGCATTTCTGACCCTCCCTGTAATTATGGTATTTGCTGTGAGGCCTGAGTGACCCTTTGGGTGTGTGTGTGTGTGTGTGGAGGGGCAGTTTAACTTGAAGGGACACCCCCGACCCCTCCACTCAACCTCCCACCCTTCACATGACCTAACCCTGTAGGTTGCAGTTCTGAGAGGAGAGGCCCAGAGAAATACAGTAAAGCGGGCTGCAGTGTTGTGCAGTGTTGTGCAGTATGGTACTATAGAGAAGAACACATACTATAAGTAATATTGTAACAGTGTAATTGTGTAATATGGTTTAATATGTTAGTTCAGGCAGTCTATTTTTCTAAATGTTCTACTTTTATAACCCAAAATGAATTTAAAGGGGTTAAACAAATACCATCAAGTACAAAAGCAATTTTATTCTCAGCGTTTCCGACACTTTAAATCTCATCCCCAGAACATTTCCATGACTTCACACTGAACTTTTATGACTGCCTTCAGTGGTGCACCACCACAGCTTTTACAGATGCTGTGACAGTAAAATGTTCTGTTTTTGTAGACTAGAGCTTGAAGAATTATCCAGAGTCTTTGCTTAACAACAACGCATAAAAGTTGTGGGCGTTGGGTGCGGGGGAAGGGAGGAGCTACTTTACTGAGACAGAAAGCTTCAGTTGGCAATGGTCAGTTCATATTTTTATCATTGGTGACCTCTGACGTTTGACTCGAAAAAACAATGCGTTATCCAGTACAGGGTTAGGAAGAAAAATGTAGCACGTTACTGTAATATGGTATACAGTAAAACTGACATGTCACCCTGTTCCATTATACAGAAACATCTTTACTGCAGTCTACTCAACATAAAGCAGTGATATGATTGAACAGTATAGCAAAGCAGAGCATAAAATGATATATACCATAACACAACCTACATTTATGTACAATCAGAGATTTTGTCCTACCTTTTATACCAAGGTATCCGTCAGACATCCCTGTCTGCTTATTTTATACATAAAGAGTATCTTGGATGATTTTCCAGAAAAAATCATTAAAAATGACATAAGACATGATAGATGTTTCTTATGGATATTGCCCATCCACAGATATTGTCCCTATATTTAGGCACACTGTGGTTTAGTGTATGGTATTGCAGCTCAGACATGCTTGTATATCAGCAAAGCGGAGCATCTAAATGTTGCTGATATGAAGAAATAAGTCAGAGTTTACTGTCAAACCCCAACTAGAAAACCCCAATTAGATTATGTGTGATGATGCTCGTATATTTTGTCCCAGTTGCTGTATACTGACGTTTTTATTTGTATTTATTTAAGACAGACTCTCACGCTGTTCTCAGGGTTTCTGAGTTCCATCTGAGCGCTCTGTAGTCCTGACAGGGTTAAGTACCTCCGGACCAGAGCAGCTCAGGGCTGTTAGCTCATCCCAATATAACCACTCAGCTCCAGTTAAAGGCCTCCACGTCATGGCTTCATGCTGTGGGTGTGAGAGAGGTTAGGTTGGAGGCCGCGCCCTTCCCAAACCCCTGAACCCTTCCAAATGGGGGTTAACATCGTAACCCCACCCTTGCAAAATCCAGGTGGTCTGATCTGAAATTACACTCCTGCAAAGGCGTTAGCTGTGAGAGTTTCTGCAGATGGTATTTTGAAGGAATTAACAGTTTAGTTTTTTGTAATTGTACTGATGCTTTTATGCAAGTTTTTATTGCTAGATTAGATTACATTAGACTTGGAATTAAGGAGTACTGTGGGTAAAGTGGGTTTCTGCAGATCACATCAAGAGCTGGCGCTATGTCATAAAACTCAAACCTACAATTCTCATATTAATGTTGTATGAAATGTAGGAATAAGGTCCCATGAATAATGTAGTCCAACGCTAATGCATGAATCAAAAGAGAAGAATAGATTCCACTTCTGACTGTGACTGGAGATTGTTGTACAGAGGTCAAGTGTCAGACTCATTGAGCACTGATAAGAGTCATACAGGAAGAAGTAATAAAATGAGAGCAGAGCAGAGTGCTAGGAAGCAGTTTCAATAAATCACAACAAGTCAGAGCGAGGAGAGGGGAATGATGGAGGCTCATCCAGTCCCATCTCTGACTCCCCCGACCCTCCAACGCCAGATTTTAATCAGTGTCTGGAAGCAGAAAGACATGTCAGGGAGAAGCGTGGCTGCAAAAGTGAATGTTTGATTGTTTTCTATTATTATTTGAATGTCAACACCAGCTTGCAACACCAGCCCACAATTTTCATTTCTCTCATGGTGGTCTGGCAAGGCTCAGTAGGCATCAGCTATTTGGAGTAGGCTGTATGAAAGATTGACAGTTCCCTCCTTGCACACATCAACACAGGGTCTCCTGCAGCGTTTTACAGCGGAGGCCTGAAAAAAGCGACCCCTTATCCTAATAAATATAATATTAGGCTTATTAAGCTTCAGGAAAAATGAGCAGCTCCACCTCCGCTAACCAGGAGTTTACAGAGGCTCCAAGCAACAACATCATGTGTACAGGCCCCCATTCCTAACTGGTACAACATGAATCAATAAGGCTCAGCGAACTCTCAGTGGATGTTTTCCAGACTTGATTCTCATCGAGTTTTGTGACTCAACAATATATAAAATTCACCCCCCAAAACAATAAAAGACATAAATTCCTGAATGATACATGTAATCTGTTGCAGTGTGTTGTCTGTGGGATTAAAGTCTGTTTTACATTATATGATGCCAAAGGATGTGTATGAGGGAAAACAAGGACACCAGGATATCGAGAGCTCACACTGTGCTGAAGATAACACAAGATGTTCTGCAGACTGCAGGCAAATAACTGCTGACAATTGACAGACACCGTGCAGCCATATTGGGATTAGTAAGGATTATAATGTATTATTCTCAAGGATGAGGTGGAGGACAAAGCCCCTAAACTCAGTTTTTACCCACCTTGATAGGTTCATAGAAACCTTGAGGCCCGTTCATTCAAACTGTATGTCATATGAGACTGAGACTGATTCAAGTTGTATGTCAGTGGGGTCTTTAACTGACAAATGCCTCTGTTTGTAATGATCAGTTCTTGACTATAATGATAGTTGCGATGACTTAGATTGACTAAAAATATAAGGTCACATTATACATACCTCTTTCCTTAACCAGAGGTGGAAGAAATACTTAGATAAAAAAATACTCTGTTACAAGTAAAAGTCCTGCATTCAAAATTTATTAAGTAAAAGTACAAAAGTATTAGCATCAACATATACTTAAATTACCAGAAGTAAAAGTACTAATTATGCAGAATGGCCCATTTCAGAAGAATGTATATTATATTTTTGGATGATAATTATTGATGCATTAATGTGTCCATCACTTTAATGCTGCAGCTGGTAAAGATGGAGCTAATTTCACCTACTTTATCTGCTGGGTAGCCTGTGAATTTGTGAAGTTTTCTCTTAATCTATAATATTACATCATAATTTATTTGTTGATTATATTTTGTAGTATTGATCTGATACTGCAAAGTTATCAAATAAATGTTGTGGAGTAAAAAGTACAATATTTGCCTCTGAAATTTAATTGAGTAGAAGTAACAGAAAATGGAAATACTCAAGTAAAGTACCTCAAAACTGAACTTAAGTATAGTACTTGAGTAAATGTACTTAGTTACTTTCCACCACTGTCCTTAACATTCAGAAAACTTTGGCCTTATTTATCTGCTACTTCACCAATTTTCTATAATATGTTGTGGTCCTTTGATTGTTGCTCATCACTTCTGAAAAACACTTTCTCAGACCCCAGAGAACTTTAACAGGGCTTGAAATGCTAAAGACCTGCACGTCTCACCAAGTGTCTTTGGAAACAACCTTTTATTTGAATGGGACCAGCTGCTGTAACACCTTGTTGTAGCTCTTAATTGTCAAATTTGACATTTTAGGTTTATTTCACTCTGTGAATCTTAAAGGAGGAGCGAAACATCACTTGTGCTTTGTAGTCAACAAATTTAGGGTGTTTTTTTCCTCCGTAATACAAGAGTGAGCACTTAATAGACTGACATCGGGTAAAGCCTCCCCATCCATCATGGCTTAATACTGCAGCACAGACTCATTACCGTGTTAGATTGTACCAAGGTACAGACTATGGATTTTGATGTTTTTTTATAGATGGGGAGGAAATTGAACTCTGCAATTATGCAAATGAGATGTAGCCTGAAAGTAAGTTTAGTTTCACGTGGAGGAAAACGTGTTTGCACCATCATGACTGGGCCAGGACAGTCAAAATGAGGTTAAAGGGCAACACTTTACATTAAACCCCCCATTGCTCGTAACACGTTATAATGTAGCTGTAAGAAGCTGTAAGGACATTTTGTCACTGTAGGTGTGGAGAGGTGAGCAGGACAAAACTAATGTCTGTAGCTCGGGTTACTGCAAAGTAATAATGTCAAAAAATGTTTGACAGATAAATAAACCCATATTTTCATTTACAGAAAGCTACGTCTGGTTTTCAGCTATTCCTTCGAAACAAAACAGCACCTTGATGTGATTACTTAGATATTATATTTCAGCTGATTCCCAGCAGCTCCCACTTCTGTTCTTTCTTTTGGAGAATGGGGGTGTAATCACTTCACAAAAACCAGGAAACAGGTTGATGGGATGAATGAAGGGGGATGAATAATGCCGTATAGTTTTCAGGGAAAAAAGAAAAACCCTGAAATCTTTTAATTCCCTTATAAGACCACTTTCCACCATTATCATTTTACCACAGTGTACTGGCGAAGAACCTTTGTACAAACATATGGAGATAATTACCTGTATGCCACTGGGCCTGATGGGGCCTGCTGTGTGCTTTTGGCTCTCTCAGATCAAACCGCATTCCCTGCCCTCCCATTATAAAACACCCCGGGGTTTACAAAGCCAGATTGTCAGCTATACGGACCCATGATTCAACTTGTCTGTGTTGCAATAGTCATCACACAGGAAATGGATGACTACCTTTACATTGAGTGAAGTGCTCCATGTGGTTAAAAGTCATTTCCACGTAGGAGTGATGAGTAAGTGGACAGTGACTGTAAAATGATAAGGCCAAGAACAGACACAGCAAGCTCTGCAACTAACCATTTATTATTACTTCTACTGTCTAATAGATCTATTGGATTAGCTTTAACTGGTAGATCTAGTTTTTCAACTCGTCAGTCGGTCAGTTGATTAATGTTATTTACATTAATAAAATGGAGGTGTTTGTGAATGTCAAGTATTTATTTTTCAATTACAATTTAGAAATTTATCCACATAATCAGTGTTATAGTTTTGATTTATTTCAGTCTAACCTCTTGAATCACAAACTAGAGCTGCATTAGAGATGAGCATCACATCCCGCTGAGTGAGACACTTTGCTCAAATATTCCTTGAAGCAGAATATTTGCAAAACATGCCTGTTTATCTTAGTTAATGAAAAGTTGAGAAGAAAAGAATACATTTGATAGAGATGAGGCAGTTGTCTCTGTCCTCAGATTAACCAGAATTATAATTGACCAGAAAACTTTTGGCATCTTCAGGATTTTTAAAAAAATAAATAGTATAAAAAATATATATCATATGTTCTGTTTTTACATACTGTAAATTTGGCTATGAAAGAGTTGTGACAAAGATACGGTATGTTCTGTGGCAGGATAAACACATAACTGTGATTAGTCAGCCTGAGCTTCTTGTGTTTTCTCCTACGAGTTTGGTGGAGATCCTTGATGCTGAAGACGATGTGAAGCATGTTAAGCCTTCTCCTTTTCGTGAACACACAGCTACCAAACCCTCTGCTCACCCCCTCTAGCCCTGTGAAAGAATTAATGTAAAAACAGCGATTGCAAGACAGTATTTAATCAGTAACAAGACATAGCGAGGTAGAATTTACCTGAATATAACTCCAGTTCTCTGAGTGTGTGCACTGTTACTCTATATCACAAAGTAAATGACAGAATGTAAATTACTGTGGGGGATGTAATTATATGACGATTGACGATTATATGACGTGTTATTTATAAACCAAAAAAGATAAGATGAACAGTAAATCACTATAAATAATAACTATAGATAACAGGTATTTGGAACATCCGTAAAGAAAAATAAGTTTCAAAGACATAAAAAAAAAACTACCAACTTATGCTGATATACCTGTGATAAACCTTCATTAGGGTTGATAATATCGGCCTGCTGGTCTGCTCTACTAAGTGATAATCATGTGCAGAGAGCCGGTAAACGTGAAACAGAAAAACTTCCTTTAGTTGTGTTTAAAACTGTGTGGGTGCAGTAGATTTCGACACTCTTGTTCCAGTAGAGAATTATGGGCAGAGGTAGTGGAGATGAGGAATGAAACAAGCTGCAGATACTGTTCTCCGTCTGTACTGGGAGCCATAGGGGTGATGGTGAAATGTGATCCAGGAAGCTGGAGCCGAACATGTGGCTGCAGGTTGCTACCTGGAACACACACCAGGAGGGAGGTGTGAGAGTCGGTGTGATGATGTGGGTGTAAGCAAGACGGTGTGTATGTGCATGTGTGATCTGACCTCAGCAGCAGCAGTAATGGCCCGAGGTTTCTGCCCTGCAGCACTGAATGTTTCGATGAAAACATGAACGTTTCCTTTCAGTCTCAATTTCAGGTTCAGTCGAGTTTAGCGACTCCAGAGAAACTCTGACTGACTTGTCAGTTTGCAGCAGAATCGTAAAAAGCTTTTCCACAAGCGGCAACAATTCACAGCAGTGTTACGTTTTACAAATACTTGGTAGACTCAACTCAACTTTTCAGTTTAGGAAAATGAAACCAACACAGTTTTGTTCATTTGGGTTTTGGATTATTTTAGATACATTTTATAATTTACTTATTTAAATCCAACATGCAGTGCACCTCTATATGCAGTGTATGAGATGGGTAGGACTGCTACCGAGTGTGACGATGAGGCAAGTAATGCTGATTTGTGGGATTTATTACATGTCTGACGCAGCGTTCATTAGATTCAAATAGTATTCATTATATTTCTGTGTTTTTAATCAGTGTAATCAATCCTCATCTCCCACTTAAAGCACCCCCCTCTGGTTGCTCACTGAAGGCTTTAGCTGCTGATTTACCTTTATTTCAGCCTCATGAGAAACACTACATGAGGAAATATAAGTATTTCTCCTGTGAGTTATGATGTTGCCAAATAGAGTTCGATACTCTATAAACTAACCCAGAGAAACCTACACAGAGCACTGGGTTATCTGTAATTTCTTTCAATAAGACTTCTTTGTTTTTTAATGACTGATCCGTTTTTAATACATACTTTATCAACTTCAGTTACCATTAATAATTGGCCTATGTTTTGGGTATAGTTTATGTCTTGCACTGTGTTTACTTTGTTTGGATGGAAAATCGTATCAGAATCTAATCATATAACCAGATATTAAACAATCGAGGGGAATGCACAAACCCAACAACTGATTACAATGATTGAAATCCTTGAACAGATAAATAAAATGTGACAAATTTCTGCATTTCCTTTATCAGATTTATCAGAAACCGAATGATCTGTTGTCAGGTAAAGTTCACGTGTGATGGTTTCAGACTGGTAGCTCACGTATTAGCTATATCATCCTCCTCCATTTTTGCTGTGTGAAAGTGTTGTTCATTTTCTGGAAAGACAATGTTAGATGTTGGAGCTCCTCAAGGCTTGGATGGACTGAGTGAATCATCAGTAAAACAGATAAAAAACAAAATATGGTACAAGCCTGTGTGCATAAAAAGTAAAGTTAACTATGACTTCCAAGGTGCATTTCAGTAAGAAACATCCCATCATAGAGCTTAAAATTCAGTTACACACACTGCTAACGACAAGCGGAAGATTAAGATTACATGTTTTAGAAAACTGATAAAACATTCAAGCAGTTTAAGTCAGTTCATTCTCACATTCTGGGTCAATTTTAGATTAATTGGTCAACTATGGCACAGTGTTTTGCCTACAACTGTAACAGTGAAGCGTTGTGGATTAGCTGCAGCTCTGATCCATGCTGCCATGCCAACTTAATGGCCAAAATATGACTTCTGATAAGCAAAGTTAAAATAATTAAAACTGATCACCTTAATATAAACCTATAGTATTTGTTACATAAATTGGGAGACTCCTGTGTTTCTGTGTTGAGGAAGATTGACATTAAAAGAAAACTTTTAAAGTGTAATTTCACCCAAACCACAGAAAGATTGTCCCACTTACACCTAGTGATGACCTAGACAGTCCTGTTTTGTTTACTGATGTGTGAAGGAAAGTACATATTTTGCGATTTGGGTGAACTGACCCTTTCAAGAAGAACCTGGAATGCACTGCTAAATCCCTGCTTGAGACATCTGAATTTAGACAGATTTGTTCTGTCCACAGGGATAAGCATATTAAAGTGTTTTTCAGAAACAAAATCCGTCTTAGACCTGTAATTATTACACTGAGGATTACTTTATACCTCATTATGCCAATCCTGTAGATCCATATCTTTGAGACTGAGATCAATGTGAAATTTGATGTATATGCACGTATTCTAATCTAGGAGCCAGACACACTGTGGCACAAAATAAATAGCCTACTTCTGTTTGCATTCATGCAGTGAGACCTGCAACCTATGAGGTATCTATTGATATTTTAGACTAATAAGAAAAACTCTCAAGTATGACATATGAGGTGTCCCCAGCTTAAAATAGGACCCAGCCGCTAGACCAAATTATGCTAAAACTATTTTAATCCGGCCTTGAAGATGTAAAAGATGAAAAATGACACTGCCAAAAATCTGGCAAGATTACAAGATGCCTTAAATCGTTTTCGAAACCCAAATAGTGACCCTGACTGTAGTAATCTGATTATCTGTCACCAAGTGCCTTGACTGGAGATAAAACCCCACATACCTGTCACCCTCCACTGAAACCCTCAGCGCCAGTCTACCTGGAGACACAGACCTTAACTTTCAGTACATCATATACCCAGGGAGAGCTGTTTTCATAAACGCATATAAATTGTGAGATAATGTATGACACCGGTATTCATAACTCTGTGGCACAATATGAAGGCATCTTTTGTCTTGCCCCTTTTTGTGTTCACATTCATTTAGACACCAGAAATGGTTTAGATTTTCTTTCATAATACTATCTAAAAAGCTTATTTTTGCAGAGGAGTGAAAGGGGTAAAAAGCGTGACAGAGATCTTTTCATCACTGATCTCAGGGAACAACATTTCTGGCCTCCAGATTGTTCTGTGCAGATTGCTTTTAGCTCTGGATGGTGCTGTCAGAGTGGCAATGAACGGCAAAGTGTCCTGCCCTCAAGTTCTCTCCGCTATCAGTTCTGGGTGCTGTGAAATTCGACCTGGCATTGTGTGGCTGTGCATCAACTGGGCTCACGTATTTCCCTGTTTCTTGTGCACATTTGGGCTTTTCGTTTCCATTAAAGAGAATGAATCCAATTGCAAAGGGTGCACCCTGAAGCATGTGTCAAATCTGAATTAAGGCCTTGCAGTTCATACACATTTTTTCTCTCACCCGTGGGTTACTTATATGCAGTTGTATCCATCAGGGTTGATTTGTAAACTGCCTATTAATGGTTTTATGTGGAGAAACTAATGATACAGAATCACCTGTACTGTGTCCTTAGATTTGTGAATGGTGGAGAATGGTGCCGAAACATGTACGCCAATAAAGAATGAAATTAGCTGATTTTGTCGCTGTATTGTTCAAGTGTTTGGGCTTCATGTACTGTTTTCTAATTACTAAAGTTCCTGTGTAAGAACGTGCAAGATGTAAACTGCCAGTTTTGAATGTGCTCTACTTTTCCCACATCGTACTCATCACTCCCCTCCTTGCTCTTTTCACTCAGTCTAAGGTTTGCAAACTGTACCTGCACACAGCTAAACAGTTAGCATAGGCTGGGAAAACTAAATCCTGAGTTAAAATCAAAGTAGTGATTCTTGGGATTTCGATAACATCAGTTATGTCACCGTAGCTGCAACACTGAAGTATGAGTAATATGGATTAAGAAATAGATCAAGTAAAAAGGAAGATTGTTGGAATGTGATGAGATAATTTTCTCACCGCTGAATCTGCTGAAACTGAAAGAAAGACTGAAGCAGAAAATGTACTTAAATGCCTCTTAGTGGGTGCTTTCATTGATCTTATTTTATACATGTTTGAAATAACCTAAAGGGAATACTCAGTTTAAATAAAAGCTGCCATCTAATTGGATACTTAAACCCAGCATTCAAGAAATGTTTTATTGGCTATGTAAATAATCAAGGCTGTGGTTTTTATGTCTGACTCTTCAACTTTAGTGCACAGTTAGTGATCTAAATTTGTATCAGTATTTCTCTTATTTTCAACATTTCATGCTGTCATTTTGATTTTGATTTCTCCCTCAATTCAATTCAATTCAATTCAGTTTTATTTACATAGCGCCAAATCACAACAAAAGTCACATCTCATGACACTTTACATATAGAGTAGGTCTAGACCGTACTCTTAATAATGTTATTTACAGAGACCCAACAATTCCCACCATGAGCAAGCACTTGGCGACAGTGGCAAGAAAAAACTTCCTTTTAAGAGGCAGAAACCTCGAGCAGAACCAGGCGTAGAACCCTCGTAAAAGAGAGATTGCAATTCCAACAGATATTGCAATTCCAGCAGTGTGGGATCCAGATCCTCTGTCGATTATGAAAGCAGCAATTTGGTGGCTTATGCCTTTAAGGGATTTGAATGCACATACAGCAATCACCAGCCCAGACCTACAGTGCACATGCAGCCGTTTACACTCGGATCAGGACTGAACCACCCACTGTCATCTGCATGATACAGAGTCATCAAACTACAAATCCCTTCATAGCTCTGTGATGACAAAGGCTTAGAAGTAATAATTTTGATGAGTACTTTTTGCTAGTATTTGGTCACCAAAGGAATAATTATGGGTATGTGTTTGGGCTGCCACCTGTCTGAAAAGGCTTGGAGGCAGCTTTCTAGTCCTGAAACAATGTGTTGTTTTACTTTGCCTTCTTTTTTTTTTTCAAGGCAAGTTGAGACAGGAGTCAGATACCTTGCCACAGGCCTCCCCTCTGCTGTTGTGTATTATGTGTCCATTTTGTATTGTTTGTGGCGCTCAGGTGAAATGATTGGTCTATTTGCAAAATAGTGTAGGCACAAGAGTTATGCATGTATTATGTGTTTTTCTGCAGATATACAGGGCGATACAGACAAGACTATTTACTCAATGAACCTATTTTTTTTTCCATAAAGGCTTTTCCCACTCCCAATTTATAGCATATTACATGGCATTTATTTGTCTTTTTTTTTTCTTTCCTTTTTACAGGTCTGAGGATCTTCATGGAGGTACTAAAGATGGCAGCTTTTGGAACAACTCTCCTTACTTTAGCAACACTTGCACTGCACGTGGCAAGATGTCAGGAGAGTATGGGAAAAGGAAAAGACAGCTCGCCGCTGAGGTTCACACACCATCTCTACAACTCCACCATCAACGAGAACTCTGCCCCGCGGACGTACATTGAGACGCCAGTGAAGATGGGCATTGAAGTGACAGATCTGTTCTGGGAAATCAAATATAATGTTGTCTCAGGTGATGATGGTGGCCTTTTCGAAGCAGAGGCAGTTAAAGTTGGGGATTTCTGCTTCCTCAGGATCAAAACACGCAGCAGTAACTCAGCACTCCTCAACAGGGAGGTTAGAGACACTTACACTCTTACTGTAGAGGCAACCGAAAACACTTTTGACTTCCAGGCGAAGACAAAGGTGTTTGTCCAGGTGCTTGACACCAACGACCTAAAGCCTCTTTTCTTACCTGCCTTGTACGACGTGACCATCAGGGAGGACACTCAACTTAAGTCAAGTGTGGTCAGGGTTAGTGCTACAGACGCCGACATTGGGAGCAACGCCGAGTTTTATTACACTTTCACCAGCAGAGCTCATCCTTTTGCCGTCGACCCTTTCACAGGCACACTCAGCCTCGTCAAGAAGCTTAATCACACCCGCACAGAGAGATATGACCTTACTGTTTTAGCTGAGGACAGGACAAAGAAAATATCTGGTGTTCATAAATTTGGTAATGTTGCCAGGGTTACAGTAAATGTACTAAAGATGTCCATGGGGTCTCCAGTAATCACACCTCCCCCCAAACCCACAGTCTCCACAGACGGCAAAATAACTATCAATGTCCATGTGGAGGCAGGAGTTAAGCCTGTGGAGTCCCTTAATATTGTTGGAGGGGATCCCCACAAGTGTTTTGAGATAATCCCCTTAGGTGTTCAGGGCAGTGACTTCCAAGTGATCTCTACAAAGAGGATTATCTGGTCTCAAACTCCTTTTGGGCTGAATCTGTCCCTTCAAGCTAAAGACAGGAGCTTCCCGAGTTTACTCTCTCCAATTACACAAATCCACATTCCGGCCTATCATTATAGCCCGTTGGCATTCTTTGAAGACACCTACATTGTCACACTGAGTGAGTTTTCACCCCCTAAAACTCATGTAGTTAAGGTTTCTGTCACCTCAGTACCTTATAATGTTACCTTTAGTATCAAAAATAATCCAGACAGCGCTAAATTCAAGATAAATCCCAAAACAGGAATTATCATAACGACAGAGAAATTTGACTATGAGAGAAAGGATCGATATGAGTTTGATGTAGTGGCCAATCATGGTGAGGCTGAGACTCACATAGTGGTTGAGGTAACAGATGAAAACGACAACAGCCCACAGTTCACCCACACCTCCTATCAGGCCACACTGGATGAGAACACCCCTGTTGGCAGCAGTGTTTTGAAAGTAGCAGCCACAGACGAAGATAAAGGCAAAAATGGATTTGTGACTTATGCCATTGCCAACTCAGGCCCCTTTCCTTTCACAATAGACCCATTCACAGGTGTCATCTCAACCTCCGAACACTTAGACTACGAGCTGATGAAACGACGCTACCACCTGAGAGTTTGGGCCTCAGACAGCGGCAGCCCCTACAATCAGGTCAGCGAATGCCCCGTGACGATTACCCTGAACAACGTCAACGATAACATCCCTCTGTTTGAGAGGGTGGGCTGCAACACCACTGTACCTATAGATTTACCTGTGGGGCACACAGTCGTTGAGCTGTCAGCCATTGATTTAGATGAGCTGCAGCAGCTGAGGTATGTCATTGAGTCAGGAAATGAGCTTCAAGTATTTGGTATTGATTCTGTGTCAGGAGCCATCACCCTTAAGCAACCGATTCCCCTGCGAGCGGGTTCGTTCAATTTGAGAGTTGTAGCCACGGATGGCAAACATCTCTCTGAAGCTTCAGTTGTCAGGGTAACTGTCACTAACAGAGGTGATGATGCAACACTCCGCTGCCAGGAAACGGGCATTTTCAAACAGCTGACCGATAAACTGATAGAGTCAATCAAGCCCATTTTAACCAATCAAGAGGAAGACGCATTCTCCGATGTTCACATCACCAATCGACATTCTCCCAAGTTTGACTTGAGCATCCCGGGTTCAATTGACCTCATTGAGGACCATCCACTGAATTCCACCATCGTTCAGTTCAAGGCAACCGACACTGACACAGGGTTTAATAGTAAGTTGGTGTACGCGATATCAAGTGGGAATGAGGATGGCTGTTTCTCCATTGACACTTTCTCTGGTGATCTTCAGTTAGTTTGCCCGTTAGACAGAGAGAGTAAAGAGTTCTACATTTTGAACATCACTGTTTTTGATTTGGGAACACCACAAACATCTGCTTGGAAGTTCGTTGCAGTGAATGTCATGGACGTCAATGACAATCCTCCTGTTTTTGATCAGCCCAGATATGTGATACGTGTGCCTGAAAACACAGAGGGGGACTCCATTATTTTCACAGCT
Source organism: Oplegnathus fasciatus (assembly GCA_003416845.1). Lineage (NCBI taxonomy): Eukaryota > Metazoa > Chordata > Actinopteri > Centrarchiformes > Oplegnathidae > Oplegnathus > Oplegnathus fasciatus. Next base: position 864,425 of record NTHP01000273.1, read on the forward strand.
CGTGCAATAGATCTTGACGTAGATACGAGTGGTAATGTCCAATACTCGCTGCTGACGTCTACAGACATGTTCAGAATTGATGAACTGACTGGTGAGGTGACAGTGACGGGGCGTTTGGATCGAGAAACCTCACCCAGGCATGACCTCTGGATCGAAGCCAGAGACCAAGCCAAACTCGGCCCTCAGTTATTCTCCACGATTGACCTTGTGGTGGTTTTGCAAGACATAAATGACAACCCGCCAAAGTTTACACCCAAAGTTTACAAAATAAAAGTTCCAGAGGATGTACCTGTGGGCACCCTTCTCGTCTGGGTTGAGAGTGTTGACTTAGATCTGGGTAGTGGAGGCCTCGTCACCTACAACCTTAAGAATACAGAGGGCGGGATCTTTAATCTCGACTCTTCCACGGGTGCCTTGACGCTCGAGAGGGAGCTGGACTTTGAGAGGCGTCCAACTTACAACCTCACAGTCCGTGCCGTTGATCACGGCCTCCCTCGTTCCCTCTCCTCCTCCTGCTTTGTGGAGATTCAGGTTCTGGATGTCAACGAGAACCTCCACAGGCCTGTGTTCTCCGAGTTTGTGTATGAAGCCGGAGTGATGGAGGACGCAGCACTGGGGACATCAGTGGTCACACTTACAGCTTCAGATAAGGATCTGGGCAGAGATGGAGTTGTCAGGTACCACATCCATGAAGGCTCTGGTCTTGGAGTATTCACCATTGATGAAGAAACAGGTAAAAAATACAGTTTTTTTAATTTTTGTTGTATTGGTGAATGTATTGTTGGTAATAAGGTGAAAATGGAAAAAAAAAATCAATTTCAACATGTAGATCGTCAGAATTAATTAAACATTTTACATAACCTGAATTGATGTAGTTTGACACAGGCACTCCTGTTTGCCTGACATGGGTGACTAATGGAGCTAATAGAAGTAAAAATAAAACACTCACATTTGTTGTTATGTTGCTGTATTGGTGTTGCATTTTAAAAAGTTGACAAACTGTCTTCACTTTATTGATAATTTGTTGCCCGGCAACCAGCAGAGACTTTAGGATGTTCAGGATAATGTGCGATTAATGAAGTTGAGTACTAGGCAAAAATCTAAATTATTTTTATTGGCAAAACAATTTCACCACAAGGTCCTTTAGTAGCTGTTCTTGAGCTTTTGATCGTATCACACAGTCATCATTTCAGACTTCTCATCCATGTTGGTTAGAAAGTTGCAGCAGTCTTACCACAAGATCCATTAGTACTGTAGCTGTTTGGAGCTTTCGAACATCCTTGAAATGCGTAGAAAAATTTTAATGTGAACTGGGCAAAATCCATCTGCTGCTGAAGGTCATATGCTGTGAGTGAAAGCACGAGAAACGGCTTCTAATGGACATTATTGTGACATTGTTTTTCCAACTGCTGTTTCCAAGGTCAAGAATGACCTTTCAGTATGATAGTTCAAATGTTCAATAAGTGGCAACACTTGTCGCTTCTAGGCAGGTCAAAGCTCAGATTCAGGTAGAGTCTGCTTTAAATGCTGTGTAAATGTAGCCCAGTGACCCAATGCCTACACCACGTCATCACAGAAAATCTTTACAGCAGTACATTTCCTCATGTAGTTTCCCTTAGCTTACGATAAGATAGGACATGTGCGTGGTCGTACATCATGATATTTCCTCTGGGGTGGTTGAGGTGGTTTGTTTATTTTCTTGTCAGCATATCCTTTGCAGAGGATACACTGCGACCTCTCAACATATCGTAGTGCATTCCATTAGCCTGCCGCTGCACTTAAGGCTCAGATAAAATCAGGGCAAATAGAGTTTGCTGTCATAATGGAACTGTGCTGAAATATATCTCTTTTTCTGTGTTGCTGGTGTTTTAGCTCTCCCTCGGGGTATACAAATTTAAAATGCTTTTGAAGGCAACTATTTGCAGAAAAGTCGATATCCCTTGTTTTTAGACTCCCGGCATACCATAACTACCCTGTGGTATCCAGCTTCTTGCATACCATAAGAATTTGAGTACGTTTTGGCAACACAAATGTGTCATCCATGTTGGTGAACCTTTGGGCACCAATCCGGACTTTTTAAAATGCAAACCAGCACCTTAAGCTAGATGAAAGCCATCAGTCAGTGGTTGATATTTCCTCCAGGGCAGTTACAGTTATTAGATATAAAATTAAATATGCTGATGAGTGATTAATTCCTGAGGCACAGCAGCAGGTTTGAAACAAGTAAACACTGGTGTGCTGTGTGCAAGTGAAAACAGTGTTTTATCTGAACAGTTCATCCTGATTCCCCACCCTTTCATGTGCCTCAGGTGTGATTCGTACAACAGAGACGTTGGACCGTGAGATGATGCCTCACTACTGGCTTTCTGTCTACGTCACTGATCTGGGGACTGAGCCTCTGATCTCCTGGACTCACGTCTTCCTGGAGGTCCTGGACGTTAACGATAATGCTCCAGAACTTTCTCAGCCAGTGTATTTTGCGTCCGTCCAGGAGAACGTGGACAAGGTCAAGTCCGTCATTCAGGTGTCGGCCACAGACGTGGACACTTCCTCTGAGGGGAAGCTTTCCTTCCAGATGCTGGAATCTCATCGGACGTACTTCGATGTGGATCCCAAAACAGGTAATTAAGAGTGAATGAGCAGAAACGTTGTCTACTCTAAAACAATACATTTCCATTGAACATTAGAACAGTTGACAACACAGCAGTCAGCAGTAGAAAAATATAATTTTTTTTCTACTTTACTAAAAAACATTCTACAAGGAATCGACATAATTTGACATTTGGCAGTTACAGCACGAGGCTTTCATTGTAAAATTAGTTATTGCTCCTTAAAGAAATATGATATCAGCCTGTTGTCTAACCCCAACCTGTCTCGTGGATAACAGAGCCCCACTGACGTTCTGTCTGTAGAACGTCTGTTTAAGCCAGTGAACATCACGGTGCCTTTGGTGCTGTGTCTCTTCATAGATAAAGTAGGGAAATAGTCACTGGTGGTTTTGAAGCAACAACATCCTGTAAAATGTTTCAAACATGTAAGCAAGTGGGGTTTAACAGGTTAAAATGACCTAACGATCATATTTTTTGTATAAAATAATAATAATTCCTTTCTTGTTTTAATTCTCAAGATGATCCAACAGAAATGGTACATATGGGAAATGGTATATAACAGTCCTCCCATTTTCTATTTTTGCCTGATTTTCCCTCCTTATCTAACCCACCCCCCACGCTAGCCAATTGAATAAACTAATATTCTATAAGATCAAAGATCAAGACTGCAAAAAATGGACATTGCATGATGATCATCTGGTAACTTTTCTATTTCTGAAGAGATGCAGTATAATAACATAATAATTTAGATCACGATTTGAAAGTAAATTCTCCAAGCAGCTTCACCTCCCAGCTTTGTGACAGTAAGTGTAGACATTTGAATGTTCAGCATGAAATTTAAGCTTTTAGCGAGCTAACATACGGGCAGGCACATATACAGTAACTCTGGGATATAGGTAGTAATTGGATCAGCCTGCACAGTGTCATCCTCCCATTTCACAAGCAGTTTGGACTGAAATATAGGCTACTCGCTCCTTTGTGATTGATTTACATTTTGATTCAAACTCCCTTTGTGAATATAAGACATCTGGAGGACGTCTGTGCTTTCTCCTTCACAAATTGTTTCCACATATCATATATATGTGACATGGCAGATTTACATTTTGATTCAGGGGTATTACTGCAGCTGTAAAACCCTACAGCGAGTTATTTCCCACAAGTGGGGGGTTGAAAAATGGTTGATATTTCCTACTGCACTGTTGCGAGTCTGAGCAGAGCAAGCCATGCAGAACCTGGGCGTGTCGCAGAGAGGGCAGAGTTGAAAATGAAGCTTCATAATGAGAAACTCTTTCAGAGGTCACTCACAAACCCACTCATCTGTGTTCTGAAAGGATGTGCAGTTATGGAGAAAAAACTGGAATAACAGGGAAAGAAGGCCCGTAACCCCCTTCAGGTATGTGAGTGTTCATGTTTGACAGTTGCAACTGAGTCACCTGGTGCGGACTTTGATGTTCAGGCAAATTAGCGCAGCATTAGCTCTTGCGCTACAAGCCGCTACAAGCCCTGTCCTCTTCATGTAATCTCCAGGTAGCTCTGGTGTTTGTCCACACCCTAAGGCCAGTATACAAGAGGATTACAGACAGGGAGGGCGAGTTGTGTTAATAGGGAGACGTCACACAAAGGCAGGGAGGACAGGAGGTGTTGAAACAGCCGGAGAGTGTCACAGTAAAACAAGCTTTTTTTGTGCAAAAGCAGGTGTATTTGATATTCATTTACTCATGCATGCAAGCACAAGATCAAGTGTGTTTGGTTGAAAAGGGTTATTGTGTCAGTGTTTCTAATGTCAAGTCTCGGCTGAAGTGTGTTGAATGTAGGTTACCTAAATTCATGGAGAAAAGCTACTGAACTTTATTCTTTATTCTCATATTGGATCTCCACTGGCTTCCCAAAGTGTCTTCCTTGGGTCCATATAAAATAATAATAGGAATAAAAAATAAACATCAATTTAAAATGACACCGAAAATAAGTGGTCTGATTATACAAATGAAACAATAAAAAATCTACAATAACAATGTCAAAGCAATAAAAAGAAACTAAAAATCTTCTAACATCCCCTAAAATTATTAGATTGTTCAAAATTACATGAACTGCTTCTGTAACCCCACAGAAGCTCCAGAAAGTCATTATATGTCCAAAAGTATCTTGTGCACTTTTGGTCTTGGGCTGTCGTGGTTTGGCCCCTTAAAGCCAATGAAGGGAAATCTTAACGTTTCAGCCTACAGTGATGTTTTAGTCAAAAGTGTTCTTCCAACTTTGTGGCAACAGTTTATGTTTGTCTCTTTCCTGTTTCAACATGACAATGCCGCTGTGCACAAAGCCAGGTCCATAAAGAAATGGTTTTCCCAGTTTGATGTTGGGTGATCAGGTCTGGCTCGTTCCAGTTCATCCCAAAGATGTTGGATGGGGTTGAGGTTAGGGCTCTGTGCAGGCCAATCAAGCCTTTCCACACTGGTATGGAAAGAATGAAACCAGAAGAGTGGAGGCTGTTATACAGTAGCAGCAGAATAATGTCCACGCTTTGGAAATGAGATGTTCAAATGAGTGTAATGTTAAATATCCACACACTTTACTCCGTGTAGTTTAAATCAAAGGGGAATTTGCACGCGAGATGTAAATACCATTAAGAGGATAATCTGACCTTTTACTTGAAGGCAGCAACGCTCCAACCGTAGTAACTGTCATGAAAAATCATCAGACAATAAAGAATACAAGAAGAATCTGATACCAGCATTCACTGATCAAATAAATCCATGTAAATGAGGGAGATTGTGTTACTTTGAATGACATAAACGTGCTGCTGAAACCTGACCTTTAGAACATGATCCACCTCGTCTTATTTTCACAAATGAACCCACTATTACTACAGGGTGACTGGTGTAGAAACCTCTCATGCCTCGACAGGATGAAAATGACTCATGGCTGTTCGCAGGTTTCTGACTGAGCTTTTATTCTCCTAAAGCATGTATATACTTAATTCTGCAGCGTTGTCTGATTCAACCTTGAAGAATTAGTTGATAAAGTTTCAGCAGAAAAGGATGTGTGCTGAGTGTTGGAAAAACACAAATGAAATCCAGTCCAATCTGTTTTTGTTGAGCTGCTATTGCTTTGAACAAGTTGTTATCTGACAACAGGTTTGTGCAGGGAACGAGGGTGTGCCAAATTACCAAAATTACCGAAAATCAGTGTCTCCTGGTTATGTAAGTTCAGTGTAGGTTTCATTATGTGTTTCACAAAAAAAATGTTTGTTGACAAGGCCAGACAAGTCAGGAATGTGCATAATTCATTAGCATTTTGCAACAGCAAATTCCTTAAATTATTGCAGAGCCTCTAAGATCCTTAAACCGATATATTGTGAAGTGTTCTGTTGTCTTGCTTTATTTTCAGTTTTACACTTTATGATCACAGGCAACAAACTGAGAAGGATGAGTCTGATGATATTCTATATTTTTCTTATTGCCAACTGAAATCCACTGAAAAGACCCAAACCAACAATAAATTGATCTACTGCTACTGCTACCATACTTCAGTAGGAAAACAATGGGCTGTTGTTGAAAAGATAACTTCAGTCTTATCCTTATACTTGTTTCACTTCTTTTCCTCCCAGCTGTTGTTCATTTTTGCTTCTATCTCTGTTCATCAGTGAAGTGAAGTCAAACAGTTTGGGATAACTGAAAATGTTTCACCTCTTTTGAAACTTTTTAAACTCAAACTCGCATGTCTTCGCTTTAATTTGCGCCACATAGTGCGAATCTGTTTCGTTCCCCTCTGTTCGCTTCTTTCCACTGAGTTTTTAAACATTTGCACAGCCTTTAAATTTCACATTTTGTATCTGAACTCATCTTGAGGAAGTTTGTCCATCCATAATGGTTGATCAGATATCATTCTGGTAAATTAGGCAAACAGGGCAGAGAGTTTTCCATCTCAGATCAGCTCACATAGTCATCCGATAATGAGGGGCACTTTAAGGCCCAGGGGTGCCAGCTTGGTGGATTTGCTCTTGCAATTAGTGATGAAATGGGCTGTTTGCTGCTTTCTTCGGGGGCTTGTTTACACACACAACTTAATTTGCATACGTTTGTTATTGAAGAGGTAATTTTGCATTCTTAGCTCAAGAAAGAAATTCTCCTTCGAAACCAGCCTGGGTGAATTTGGACTCCTGCCTTGCAATCTTGATGTGTTTGACAGACTTATTTACTCTTACTGTGATCCTGAGAGTCTTCTTCCCTCTCCCTCATTGATATTTCTGAGATGCCACATTATTTAATAAGTCCTCCATGAAAATGTGATTTTGACAGGGCTCACTGAGTGAAATAAAGGCTACAATAAAAAAAACACAAAGATTGGAAGTAGTCGCTGTGGAATAGCTGTCTGGCAGTGAATGTAGAGAGAAAGACGAGGAAACAAACAAACCAGGCCCTGACATGCCAGACAACACTGTTTATCTTCACGTAGTTTTGACAGCAGTCCAGCATGGCTGAGTGGAAACAGGCGACGAGGGAGAGACGAGGCTTTACCCCTGATTCCCACGTCTGCACTAATGACAAAAACACACTTTCTAATGTGCCCCACCTGTCCTAATGATGTCCTCCCAGCGGGGCTTGTTTGCACTGTCGTAAAAGGCCTGAACGACCCTCAGCAGGGTCTTTTACTCCACTTAGGTCCCCCAGCTCTGTCTACAGAGAACAGCTCCCACACCCCCTCACGTCTGCCTCCTTCACTCTGTCCTAACAAATAAACACTGACAGATTTTCAACCTAAATTACACAAATGTTGTGACCCTAATGAAGGACATAGATACTATGCATGCAGTCATGCAAACAGCATAGAAAGATAATAATAAAACTACGAAGTAATACCAAGTTGTACTCAATTAAGTAAAATTAGAGATTCAACATCAGAGAAATACTCAAGTAAAAGTCCTGCATTCAGATTTGTACTTAAGAGTGCGGAAGTACTACCAGCAGAATATACTCAGCTTTCAGGTTTTATAATATGATCATATGTTTTAGATAAAATAAAATGTTAATCTGCAAAGTAACATGTAACTATTACTATGAATGCAGTGAGTTCAAAGTACACTATTTCCCTCTAAAATGGAGTAAAGTAGACGTATAAAGTAGCATAAACTGGAAATACTTAAGTACTCTACTCAGGTTGAGGTACTTGTACATTATATAAGTACAGTACTTGAGTGAATGTACTTAGTTACTTTCCACAGCCAGGCAATGAGGCTACTATACATCCTCAAAAGGAACAAGAATGACCCGTTGTTCACTGCGTCAAGAAAGCCAAATTGAGAAAGACAGCACAGCTTTAGGGGCAATGTGGTTTACAGACAGTTGTCGAATAAGTAATAAATACAGCAATAAATACATCAATAACAATGAGCTCCAAAATACACATAATACATAAGAAAATGTGGTTTGCGGTTGTCAGGGCTTACCATCTCTGCTTACTAATTTCTCCTACACACTGATCGAGTTTCTTTCATACGTACGTCTCCATTATGTGTTGTACGTAATTTGTTAGAGCTGCTCGCCTCTGAAGGAAGGGTAAGAAGTTGGTTGTTATTATGAAGGAAGCAATTAAAAAATTACAAACTAGTTTTTGGCACAAGAGATAAAGAAAATATCTAAACAGGCTATAAAAATTATAATGTTGCAATTACAAGAAGCACACAAGAAGTTGTGTTTCCTGGTGAGCTGAACACCATCAGTGAGAGGAAAAAACGTGCAGTTGAGGCTATCTGCTCGTATCTGTTCCGGCTGTTGCTCAGAAATTTACTCCGAAGTTTGCCAAGTTTTCGACTTTAGTCGTTTTCCTTTTGTCTTTGGAAGCTCAATACCTCAATACCTCCTTCGCTGCCAACAGAGAGGTGATCTGTGTAATAGCAGATTGTACTCGGAGTTCTTCCCATTTTCACACCTGTGCACACCTGGCCTCCAGCCTAACAGAATTCAACCTGCTGAAACAGTGACTCATGTGGCACATGGACTTTCTGACGTTCCTGTTTCTGTCGACAGATTTTTTTGCCCTGAAATTTCCTCAACTTCTTCCCAATAAATACAATACAATAAATCCTTCTCGCCACGATCTCAGTACACCCCCACCTACACAGTCACAGCTTCTACAAACCCTGCAACCCTTCAGCCTAAGACTCGGGTTATGCTTGAACGGAACTAGTTCGTACGACATTTTGTCCAACCATGTCGGAAATGTTGATAACCTAAAGAATAACAGAGCACGTTTTCAGATAGTCTCCTCTGGAAGGCATTCGTATTGTTGTACTTAGATGTTCACATGAAAAGTGACAGAAATTGTTGTCAAGAATGGAAAAAGAGAACTTGAGAGAAGTTCAAACCCTGGCTTCTTTCTCACTGTGAATATCAGATTATCGGGTTGGTAAAGTTACAGAAATTGTGAGATACAGCCCCCCAATTCCGATGTCAGGAAGGCACGAGGGGAGGTGGTTTCCGAACCTATTTGACCAGAGGACAAGCACTTCTGATGAAGCACACCGACAGCTTAAGGCCCTCAGTACCTCCCACCACAATCTCAGCCTCTAGAAAACCTTCGTAGACAAACTCCGTGCACCAGTGAATCAATACATTCAACCTCAGACAATTAATCAATCAAACTTTATTTGAATAGCACTTTTCACAGAAGTGCAATTCAAAGTGCTTTACAGACAGTACAAATATAACATTAAAACAATTGGAGGCTAATGCACACAAACAATAGACATGATAAAAGTGAAACAATGACACCAATAAAATAGCTGCAAAAGCTGAGGAGCGTTGGATTCTCATATAACCCCGGCTGGGACAAGATCTATAATCATTTCACAACAGCAATAAACATGGGGATGTCCTCGGTCCTTGCTTTGGCGTGAAAAGGGATAAACACACACACACTCTCATCTCTCTCGTATCCACACACTCCTCCACCTGACCCCTGTTATTAAGCCGCCAGCAGCATTAGCAGCCATCCCCTGCCAGTGTGTCTCTGATGTCCCTATTAGAGCTAATAGCTGCCCTAAAACACTTCACTTAATTTATTTAGATTAGATGAGATGAGGTCAAAAACCCAACTGGGAAATTGGCTCGCAGCTGCAGAAAACAGTGATAGGACAGGGCAAAATTAAACTAAATACATCAAAGAGGGGGCTTTAAATAAAAAGTGTCTTAATTAAAAAATATTATAGATGATAATATAATAATTAAACATGAAAATAACACAAATTCGGAATAGATGTCATTGATGAAAAGAAGTAGGAGATGAATTAGTTGAATTAATTGAAAAATGTGTCAAATTGTTTCTCCAGTTTTATGTCTTCAGTATATTTGAAGAGAATCCCTCTGCCGGCCTTTTATGACAGACCAAAACATATTTGCGAATATTTTTGTGATGCCAGAGATGCGATTATTTTCCAGTAAATACCAACGACTAACATCTCAATCCCCATAAAAAGACCATCAAAAAATGTAATCCAGTGAAAATTCCCCACACAGACAAGAGCCCAATGACACATTTATCAACTTATCTACAAGGAGCGCTACAGTTTTATATTTGACACAAGAGTGGAAAAAATCCAAAAATCAAAACATGTAAAATATGTCAAATAAACATTGTACTCTGCATATTAATTATGTTTATACATAATTAAGGTTTTTCTTTAATTCAATATGTGTTTGATAAAAGAGTCCCAGTGGATTGCTGAGTACCCCTGGCAGGTGAGGAAAAAGTTGAGGTTTCCCAGCAGCTGCAGACACACAAACTCCCAACAAACAGCTGTACAGCAGCCAAATGCGTCTGACTAACCTGTCGGTCCACATAGTTTATATCTTATATCAGGAACAAAGACGCTAGAGATACAGACAGTAACGCTGATTCACCAAACTGCCAGTCAGTCGCCTGGTGCTGTCGATGAATGGTCTGTGTGGGTTTTTTTCCCAATGTGTCTGGCATCGCTGGTTCTAGTCGCATCAAATGGTCCTTCGGCTGTTTTAGCTCGTTGAATTGACGGCAGGGACAGTCGGTGAGAGAGAGCTCTCTCATTGGCTGTTCAGCCTGGTGCATAAGTGATTTAACATATTAAAAAAAATGTAACCTAATTTTTACTCTCTGACTTGTCTTGTCCACTCACAAGTAAGCATCGCAGGGTGACGATGCAGAGCAGAACTTTACAAAGCCAGCGTTCTCTATTTATATGCTGAACATATAATAACCGTGACAATTTCAACAGATTCACGGTGGTGACAAAAAAGGTGGTTTGGTTTATTTTGTCTTTCTGCGATTGTATTTGATTACAGACATGTGGAGATTTGTTGTATCATATTGGCATAAACCAAGTCTATCTATGTTTTGCAAGGTGAAACACAAGCTGATGATGACAATTTGAGTAAAAACATCCTGATAAGACTGACAATCATCTGCCAGGTTTTAGTGTTTGGCAGCAGAAACCTGGTGTACACACTGACACACACACTCATGCTGCACATACCAGGAGGATATACTTTAAGGTAGACGTACACAAACACACAGATATATTAGAAACAACAACAACAACAACAACAACAGCAGAAACAACATCCATAAACCATAATATGTTTGCTTAGGTGGGATCAGCTCTGTTACTGCTCAAGGAGAGACACACACACACACACAAACACACCTACAATAACAGAAGCAGTAACACTCCTAACTGTCTGTGTTTGTTTGTTTGTTTGTTTATGTGTAATTAGCACTCTAACTTCCCGGGACTGAGACTCACACACACTAACAACATTGATTCCTTGTGTGTGTGTGTGTGTGTGTGCGCAGGTGTCATCAGCACTCTCTCAGCCTTGGATCGGGAGGATAAACCAGAACACAGTGTCGAGGTGAGACTCTTAAAAACAACATTTTCACTTCCCTTCAGATTGATGCTGAAGCAGGGAAAAACAAATCCTGCTGTTTTGTGGCGCATCGGAGGTTCAGTATCGATAAATCCAGAACAATCTATGTTCTACAGGCTGTTTAAGGCAAACTCATAAACTCATATCTGTTATACACACTGCTTTTAATACCACTTCTATTCCGACATCGCTTAAGGCTGCAAGTAACGTTTATTTTCATTATCGATTAATCTGACGATTATTTTCTTGATTAATCGTTTAGTCTATAAANAACAGGGGATATCTCAAAACATCAGAAGATTAACTTATTATCTGCTTACCAGACTTATACTAATTTTCACTCTTCAACTGTAGTTCTCCGTGTAGGAACAAGAGTGCTCTTCCTCCTTCAGACTTCACCTCAGCCTGTGTCAACACCTTAAGCTTAAGTTAATGATGAAGGTTAAGGGAAAGTCTGAAAAAGCTGATTACAGTTCATCACAAAATAAAGTTGAATTAAGAGTGAAAGATCAGAGGTGTTTTTTAATGCATACAAGGTTTCGTCTAGCTTTACAAATAATGTAATTATTATGATATTAACCGTCTTTCTTCTTAATTCACAGGTAATCGTTTCAGATAACGGATCTCCGCCTTTGCGCTCCACCGCCACCGTCGTGATCCGAGTTCTAGATGCCAACGACAACCGACCCAAATTCACAGACAAACTTTTCCACGTCAAGCTGCCTGAACAGCGTCACCTGGCAGGTAAACGGGAAGTCTGCAGGATGGTCGCCCGTGACGACGATGAGGGCTCGAACGCTGTGGTGACCTACAAGCTCCAAGACAACAAGGACGAGCGTTTTGAGATTGACTCGGTGACGGGTGTGGTGACATCGCATGGTGATTTCTGGCCTGGAAACTACAGTATTCTCACGGTGGGTGTCCGGAGCTCCATTTAGAGTTGCCAGTTAATATGACATCTTGCACTTTTGCTGCCAAGTCTGAAATACCCACATGGAGTTGTGTTGCTCCGATGCAAAAACTTGCCTCCTGTCTTTCAGCAAGAGTGATGATGAGTTTGTATTTCAGCAGGCTTTTGGTACATACTTTCTCCAAAGAGTTGTGCTTCATTTGCGTGTCTCTGTAGGAGGTGTGGAGACTTTAAAGTACTGACCGAGCCCACCAGCTCTGCTAAAGAGGCTAAATTACCCGTGCTTAATACCCTGAAAGGCGCTCTACTAACACCTGCTCTGAAACCAATGAATGTTCTCAGTCCTTGTCATCGCTCTGCATTGTGGAAGCCAGAGAGGTTAATCAGCTGCAGAAAAGCTCTGTAGGATTTCAGAAACATTTCCTCTTCCGTTGACATACAGAAGAGTGATTAAGAGTTTGTTTCTCTTGATGTTGAGCAGCTTTACAGATGATTAAAGGTGTGTTTTTGTTATTGTCAACAAAATTTGACACTTAGAGGCTTAAATCGGGGGGGAAATGTCATTTTACTAATACAATTTTTAGCACTAACGGTTTGTCTTTATGTACTTTGAGGGTTTACTAGAACCAGCAGCAGAAAAACATTTTTTGGACATTTATAGTAACATATAATCTGGACATTTTCACTCAGCTAACACTGATCTCGTGACTATTGTTTTACAATTGTGAGGTAGGCGGAGTCAGACTGAGTGTAATTGTTCCTGAAGGTCTCCAATATTGTCTTAGTAGGTCTATTTTTAGTAACACCCTCATTAAAATGTTCATTTCCAGATTAAAGCTACAGACCAGGGCAGCCCATCACGTTCGTCCACAGCGAGACTCGACATCGAGTGGATCGCCCGCCCGCCGGCCTCCGCCGAGCCAATCACGTTCGACGAGCCCCACTTCACCTTTGCCGTCATGGAAACGGAGCCTGTCACTCACATGGTGGGCATCATCATGACGGAGACGCATCGGCAGAGGTGGTTCGACATCGCAGGTGAGGGGAAATTAACAAACACGTGCACACACTTTGGTATTGAGCTGAGTATCGATCGGACGCTGTGTGCTGTGCAGGTGAGGTGAGGAGAACAGAATAAACTTCAAGCTCTGATGAAAAACAAGCATCACACAAATGAGGGTGATGATCTCTAAAAGAAGACAAAGGAAGGGATAAAAAAAATAAGCTCAGTTTCATAAGAAAGGGCAGGAAATAAAACATAAAAAGCAGCTTAAAGTCAGGTCAGTGATCACTGTGTAATTACTTCTCGTAGATCAGAGAGTCTCTGCTGCTCTGACGTTAAACTGCTGCCGCCGAGGCAAAAAGCACAACATATTAGGAAATGATAGCTGACATTCACCATATTGCCACTTACACCAAAGTGCTGACTTGTAGAGCGCCGGCTCGCACCGGAGAATACAAACAGGTTACAGCCATCATCCATCCATATGAGCCTCCACATAAACAGGAGACAAGTTATTTTCTAAAGGTCAGCAAGTCCTGCAGCAGTGACTGATACTGGAGCAGAGCAGGGCGGGGACGAACAGCATGAGTGTGAGTTTAAGGAAGAAAAATTACGTTCTCTGTTTTTACCGTTACATCATCATTCATCTGTCAATTTCAGTGTTTCAACACTGTTTTTGTGATGAAGTGCTGTGATTCACGTCTTTGATCAGCCCCAATTATCCTAAATCAGCCTCCTAAGTTGTTTCCCAGAATAGCTTCCGTCGGCTTGCCAGAGCTCGTGTGACTTTCAGCTGTTGGGTTTTTACTATATGTGGAGGTGGAGAAAGGGATAAAGACTGAGAGTTTCCAAACAAAAGTGAGAACAGCATCCCTCACTGAATCCCAATTGTGTGGCTGCTCCGTGTATTTTTTTTTCTCCTGTGGGATAGAAGCTGGTCTCCATGCATGCTTTCATGGGTTTTTCCCTGAGAGCTCTCGCTCTTTGATTCAGAGGAACTGACGGCAAGACCTGAAGCTTAATGTTGATGTTTTAGATCGATTGAACATTTTCCGGTGTCGAACTCCACCACTGTAGCAGTGCAGGAAATATCTGGGTGTGACATACAGTATACCAGTGTGCTAAAAACACTCAGAAGTGAAAAGTAGATTATCAGAAGTCATTTTAAAGGACCACTACACAAAGTTTTGTCCCAAAGTTCATGTTTATGTTTGGACCGCCTCACTTTCTGTTTGTAATTGCGTTGTTTGTGTTTGTCGGCTAAATCTGCTGTTGCCTGCCTGTGCTGCCTGAGAGAATCAGGTCAAGGCAAAAAAAAAAAGCCCAATCCTCCGGGGTGTGCACAGTGTCGGCTGGTTTGCAATTTAGCTATGGGGGATTATCATTTTACCTTATTGTCGGACACAACATGAGAGATTTTGGGTCTAAAAAGAGGATACAGACAAAACATCCCAGTGGTCTGGTAGTTAAAACACTTTTCTCTCACCCAGCATTTGTAGTTACTCTCTAGGCAACTCTCATAACCTGTGGCTGAAGCTGAAAAACATAAAAAGAGACATTAAAGAACAAACATGGTGACCAGTGATGGCAGAAAAGGAGAGTGGTGTGGAAAGCTCTGAGGGTGTACAGAGGGCTTTAAAGTGATGGTGAAGCTGCATGTTGTCTGTTTGAAAGGTAACTGAGGCGATCATTTAATCCATAGAAAAGACACTGGGCGGCCATTGAAAAGAAAATCAGGACAAGTTTTTGACATGCCTGAGAGGGAGAATGTAAGGCTTAGCAGAAGCGGGGTGTGACTGTTGGCTTTGACTGACCTCGTTCACCTTGGATATTCAAGTAGACCCTCACTTTCAACTGACACAGTGGGCATGCACACACATGCACATGAACACACAAAGACAAAACTCTGGACGGTCAAAAAATGATGTTTCCTGGTGATTATTTCTGCCAAATCTTCACAATTTAGTTGTAGATTTTGGCATAATTCCCTATTTATGTGTATGATTTGTGTTATATATTAAGCTGTGTTCAGTTTCTAAATATATGTAAAACAGTACTTAATAACCAGTTAATTCGTTGCCATTTGTTTAGCGGCCATGCAGGCTTCTCTGTGGTGTGTGAGAGGGGAATGATTAAAACTGAAAAATCCTCGCAGTATTGGATTTTTAGAGATTAGATAAATAGATAAGACTAAACTTAAATAAATGCAAAGATAGATAAATAATACAACCTTTGCCACCACCGAAACTTCCTACCTAGAGTGATGGATGAATAGAGAGAAAAAGGGGGAGGAGGAGAGGAAAAAAAGGTCTTGGTGTCAGCGGTATCAGCGGGACGTTTTCTCTCTGTGAGGATAAATCAGCAGCGTTCCTCCTCTCATCACCTGCCAGATCACCACGGGAAGGACGATTGGCCATTCCTCCTCTTCCTCCTCTCCCTTCTCATCCTCCTTTCTCATCTTCCCCCCACTCTGGCTTCTCTCGCCCCCGAACATTATGAGAAGGACTGTCGCAGAGAGCTTAATGAAAAATAAAAGGCGCAGCAACATTTTTAGTTGAAGTGGAAATCAGCCCTGTGACTCCGGAGGTGTCGGTGCCTCGTTGCCTTTGAGGCTCCCAGGAAAACACATCAGGGTTTGCCAGGCCGTTTCCTGCCATGTGGGTGGCAGCGTGTGCAGAGAAAGACCGAGGTTCCTCCTGTTCAGTTTGCTGTGCCAAGCTCGATTCGTGCCAGAACCCAACAGAACACAACAGACACTCTCTGCATCCCTGAGGGGACATTCAGTTGTCTCATAGCTGCTGACGCCGGATGTTACGTCTTGTGACATTCGTGTGTTACGTTATGTCACGAAGCAGAGGAGTCCTGATCATCCTGTGGAGTCTGGCTGTACGTTATCTCATAACTACACACGTCATGCAAAATATAGTTTTCAAAATGATTTAAGCATGAAAAAACAAGTTTGTAACTACAAGCTACAGCTGTACAATAAATGTAGTGAGGTAAAGTGCATTAAAGTACAATATTTCCCACTGAAATATAGCAGGATAGAAGTATAAAGTCTCATAGGATTAAAATACTGAAGCACAAGTATAAAATCTGTACTCATGTACAATAGTTGAGTAAATGTATTAGGTTACTTTCCACCTCAGCATTGTTATTTATGTGTTCGCAGTAGCTTTGGCAGCTCTGTGTTCAATCAATCAGAGCTGAAGTGTTTGTTGAAGCGTTGGATAATTGTGCAGCGTTTTTTCTCCCTGTGTGGTCTCTGAACATAACTCAGTAATTATCACTGATGGCCCATCAACTGTCAGACCAACCAATCCTCTTCTTCTCCTCTGCTCTTTCGTGAATTGTGAAGAACACGAGGACTTCACTTGATTTTGCTTTGATGTCTGCATGACGAGACTCAAGACTGGCCACTTCATTTCAGCTCTATTCTAGTCCACCTCAGTCTGCTCCACATTCGCGTATCACTGACCCTCATCTCGGCGTTGGCAGATCAGGGAATGTTGTTATGTCACAGGACTCCTCTCCCATGCAGATATGATCAGGTTTATCGCCCCGCTTTACCTTCCTCCTCTCCAGTAGCAGAACCCAGATGCCTATCGAGCCTCTCTGGCCGTGAGATAACTCAGAGACAAATGAAGACTTCCCTCGCTGTCAAAATAACTCAAACGCCTCCTGAGAATCCGGACAAAAACAACACGCTGCGTTTAGAGCCAAGTGGAAACACAAAATCAGCGTCAGGATATCAAAGCGCAGACGAGGGCTGCGTCTCTGCTGTTTGAGGATGGATGCAGCGTCCCTGCAGCGTCTCTGGGCTGTGATCTGTGATCTGTGTGCTGGAGCGGGTCCCAGCTGGGTGCGGTGTGGTCGGGATGAGGGTCAGCACCTGCGGGTCCGAGGCCGTGGCTCTCCGTTGGAGGACGAGGTCTGTCTCCTGCAGGGGAGGGTTGAGCATCTGCTCTGAGTGGACGAGTTCAGGCTTCCCTGGGCCTGAATCCAGCAGGGTGTCCTGATAGGAACACAATGAGAATGAAAAACCACTTGCATTAAATGAATTCTTTCCCCTTCATTAAATCATTGAATTACAATTTAAAGGAATTTGTTTATTTTGGGAAAATATGCTTATTTGCTTTCTTTTCGAGAGTTAGTTGAGAGGATCGATACTACTTTCATAATTGTCCGGTAAATACACGGCTGCAGCCAGCAGCATAAATAAACAATTAATTATCAACGTTTGTATGAATTAACTTTCCATCGATCAACTAATTTTTCTTTTGAGAATCCCTGTTTATTCACTCTGGTCCACCTGGTTTTAATGGCCCTCACGTGCTCTTATTTGGTCACCTGATCACATGTTTGAAAGCTTCCTGAAGTGCAACTGTCACTCTGCTCAAGATGGAAACTGTGTTATGGTGATGTGAGAACTATGAGTGTGTTTGAAATCGCATACTAACGTACTACGTACTACATACTCGATCAGTACGTACTGCATACTGTGTACTAAATTAACGATTAAGTATGCCGTTACCTGCTGACTGTTCACACTGAAGTATACTCAAACAATACGTCTTCTCTGCATCACATGACTGTATCAAATACCGGTCTGAGCCACTGTTAAAAATTGTTTATCACAGATGTAAATCAACATTACCTCTTCCACTAAATGTAATATTTTCCAGTATTATTTTA
>NTHP01000273.1:882738-943520 GCA_003416845.1 Oplegnathus fasciatus
GGTGCATTTTGGGAAGTTAAGTATGTCAAGTAAGCTCACACAGCATACTCAGAAATTCTTGCTAATCTAGTATACATCTTGCGTACTTAAAATTCACATACTGTGCAGTTAGAGCGCACTACGTAATCTATTTAAGTCATACTTAGTATGAATAGTACATTAGTATGCGATTTTGAACACAGCCTAAGTCTGAGGAAATGCTGTCAAGTGGAAGTCTGGCCTAACTTTTGTAGTGATACATACCTGAAAAGCATTTATATGGTCCTTTGGTAGTGGAGGAGCATACATTTGTATTTTCTAATTCAAAGTTTGTACCTATTCCATGAAGTTTTACCATTTGCCACACTTTGGTAGAAGTTTTTGCGACTGTATTGCACAGCGGGGTGAAGAGAGAGAGCGTGTCGAAGGAAAGAATCAATCGATCTTCATTTCTGACCCTCAGCTGCTGTCACAACCTCTGAGCGGTGACTCAGAGAACACAACGGCACATTAGATCAGAGAAAATGAAAGTTGACCTGATTATCTGTGCACAGAGCTGTTGGGACAGGTCAGGTACCTGGAGGAGACCCTGAGGCGGACACAGGAAAGTTGAGAAACTAAACCCCCTTGTATTATGCCTCGGAGAAATTACTGGAGGAAGTTGCGGTGGAAAAGGACATCTGTTTCGTGGTAATTTCAACTTCACTTCCTCAACTTGCCCTGAAGGGAATATCTGCTGTCTACAAAGTCGGACCCTTTGAAGATCCAGATAGCGAGTCAACAATGATATTCAACTCAGAAGCACATCTTGTTCAGAATGAATTGTATTCCCACGCTTTCATCATGTCATGGACTGATCCTCCATGGTGGAAAAGGGTTTGAGAATAATTCATACAAGTCAAGTTTATAATATAAAATACCTCACTGAGTTTCACACAATGGTTGCCACCCAGCCTGAGCTTTCTAAGAAAACATGGCAAAATCCCTCAAAAAACACAATAATGCAATACTTGTGGCCTCAAAGGCTGTAGTGCTCATTATACCTGGCAGTACAAAAGTGATAAAACTAACAGCATGCTCTTTGTTCTTCTAGGAGCCAAAAAATATTCAGTTTGTTATGAAGTGCAAAGGTATGCAAATCTGACTGCTGGATCATTTGTTCAGTGTTTATCCGAAAAGCCAACTGTACAGACGTTAGCTGTAAACTAGCTATGGCAACAAACAGAGACTGTGTGCTCGTCTTCAGCTCGCCCTCTGACTGAACTGAAAACTCACAAAAGTCTCTCGTCTTTCCATTTCCAGCTAATTGGTATCACCGTTTTTAGTCGCAGAGCAACAGTAGCATTCAGTTGGAGCTTGTTTGTGTTCACCTGATGAATGCAAGTCAAATACTCGGTCTCATCTTAGCTCTTGTTTGATCTCCACCAACTCCTGAGACAACTTTCTGGCTCTTTAGCTGCTAAATGTTCACCAGCTAGTTTCTAACTGTGTCTGCCTGCTGTTTGGTGCTCAGCAGGTAGTGTACTGTGGGTTTATCACAGCTTGTTTGCTGCAAACAGCTGCCTGCTGCTGCTGGAAACGAGAGAATGAATGACACAAGACTTAAAGAATTAATCCTTCCCTTAAGAAGTTGAATATTTCTACTCCTCCTTGACGTCCCTCCATTCTGCTCTTCGTGTGATGTCCACTTATGTGAGGTATTAAGCCACATATAAGCAAGTACTGAGGGGAAGTCAAGTACGGCCTGTTAAATGACTGATGGGCTCCAGGTTGCTCAGCTTGCCTTGTTGCCACCGTGGCCCCGACCCAGATAAACATCCAGAAGATGGATGGAAGAATGGATGGATAGATAAAAAATATCAGTGAAATTCCCGCATAAAATATTCTTTTTTCCTGGGTAACATGACATTTAGCGTGCAGTACCATGAGTGAAAGTTATTTTTTGCACGGCTGGCCCCAGAGGGAATGGAACCTCCAACCTTGGCGGGGATATCATACCTTCCAGGAGACGATCAGTAAAGTGAAAAATTGCTTTTACAGTACATCTTCCTCTCTCCGTGCTGAGACGTCAGCCGACGATGCTGCGTTTGATTCAGCCGGTTTTGTTTTTTTCCATGAAAGGCTTCCTGGGTGTCTAACAGGAAGTCAATCCAGGGATTTGGAAATCTAAATCAGTTAAACAGACCTGTCAGTGTGGCTGGTTAGCCTGCAGTGTTTCAGCTCAGTCATTAGGGCGTAACTGACAGAAATAGGCCTTTATGTGACCCAATTATCTGTCGATCAAGAAGAAACAGAGAGCGTTTGCAGAGTGTGTGTACTTGTGTTTGTGTATTATGGAAGGAGAGAGAAGAGGAAAAAAGAACAAGAAGTAGAAAATTTGAGGAATGTATTAGTGCTTTCCTTTTCACATATATGCAAAAATGATATGTGATTTAAATTCAAATGAAGCACTGACAGAGTGCAGCCTCAACCATCACGTACAGTAACAGAAACATATGTAGAGGTATTAGAGTGTGTGTGTGTGTGTGTTTAGCCCTTCGCAAGGTGGATATCTTAATAAACACCATCTGGCTGAGCAGGCATGAGGTTTACCTTTCTCACATACATCCACACAGCCTGCTGAGAGAGAGAAAGACTGAGAGAGAGAGAGAGAGAGAAGAAAGCCATGCAGCAAGAAAAATCAAAGGGGTGCAGGATAAAGAGCGAAAAGATGGAAGAGTGAAGGAAAAAGAGAGAAAGAAAGACAGAAAAGGAAGAGAGGACGAAGGGAAACAGATGGACAACGTGAGTCAGTGCAGATTTAAAACACAGTATGTTTCAAAAATAGGCGATTTGTAACAAAGGAAAGAAGAAAAACAATCATGCATGCAGTCAGTAAGTAATCGGATAAATAAAAGACAGAACAGAACTATGAGTGAAGTGATGCATATAAAAAGGAAAGCCACTTTTGAACACCTGGAGCTTTAATTTCATTGGCAGCAACAAGAGCAGAGAAGCCTTTCAAAGCACGAATCCAATTCAAAGGTCAGTTTTCAATTCAGGATTTTTGAGGTTTTCATCGTGAAAAAACAGGTTTGTTTACTGTGTTTGTCACCAGGATGCAGTGTATGTGTCCTTCAAGTCCAACAAAGATATTGAAAAAATTTCCTATTAGAGCCCCACTGAGAAATCGACCAGGCCAATATCAGCCAATATTAGCTTATTGCAAAATATTAAAAAATCAAAGTATCAAGAATACAGTATATCGTTATTGGATTTATAAACTCACATGCTGTATAGATATCCGTATCGACCTCCGTTTACAATCCTATGGAATATGCTTTTGTTTTTTTCATGCATTGAAAGTGCATGGACTTTCTTCTCCTCTTTTATTGGCGCTTTTCTGCTTTGTGGCACTTTTTATGGCACACCAATGACAGCTTGATGAGTGATGTGTTCGTACAATCAGAATTTATGTTGTTCTAAATATACACAAAACAAAACATTCAGATAACCAAGATAAGACCAGACTGAGTAAAGGAAAGAGCTGTTAACTGCCTACCGATCTGACTTCTGTCCCAACTAACTGCCTATTGAGGTTTGCCAGAACATGTAATATTCATTTATGTACATTTATTCATTTACCATTTATTCAGCAACTCATTCTTTCATATCAACACCATCTACGTTTACTGTTCTGGCAGCATTACAGCAAAGAGAAACAGTCAAGGTTAAACAGACACTCCAAATACTCTTTTAAAATCAGGTAGACACTCAGACAGACAGGTAGTAAGACAGGTGGTCAGACAGACAGTATTGTTGCTGTTGTGGAGGGTCTGATTGTCTCAGTTGGTTTCTCAGCTCTGTCTGTAAATAAGAGGCCATCAAAATGTCCTGCTGTGATGGATGGATTCATATGAAGGAAAGAAAAATCTATTTTACTCTCTCTGTATTTTCTTTTTCTATTTTAATTCTTACAGGATGAGTTCATCAAAAACACCTACGGCCAAACATTTTTACAAAACTCACATTTTCAGTTTAAACAATTAATCCAGGATGAGATGATGCACTGTTTGGCTTGAAAACTTGCCCTGCACACGATAGTACATAACTGACTGCGTCTATAAAAACTAAACAGTTAGATTTAGACCATGTAGTTATACTATTAATAAAAAAAAATGCATATTCTTCAAAGTTTCTTCAGAATGGGGCTGGAGCTGAAGGAGTTTGGGCCCTTCAAAGTTAGAAAGTGTATCATTAATTACAGCGCCCCCCACAGGGAAATCACTGCAGTTCTTCAGACGCTGGAGGACGATGCCAAGATGCATCATCCCTGCAACCAGTCAAAATCAGACCTGCAGAGTCAGACACATCATCTAAGAAATCACATCTGACAGCTGGACACGGCCTGATTCATAACCCCACATACTGTAGCATCAACACCTGATGGAATAAACCTCTCTTTCTTTCTCTCCATCTGCCTTTCCGTGTCTCTCCCTCATCTGTCTCTCTCTCAGGTGGCGATGAGGAAAAGGACTTTGACATCCAGAGAAATACGGGAACCATCTTGATCGCCCGCCGGCTCAATGCAGCTCGCCGCTCCAACTACAACATGACGGTGCGGGTCACCGATGGCCACCACAACGCCACCACACAGGTCAGAAACATGAACCGAAAACTAGGCTTTCACAAAAACATGCCTCATATTTGCAAAAAGTCAAAAAGTAAGGACTTACCTCCGAAAACTGGTTTATCTGACTCATGAAATAAGGAAAGAATGGTCTGAAAATCTGTTAAAATGCAGAAATGTGAAATATGCAAAATACGCAAATCCTGATGCCAGGATTGGATAATTGTGGTTTGAGAGGAACTCCGACTAAAAAAGGCCTTTTTTTTCATCTGACTTACTGTATAACCAAACACAGCATGAATTCAGCATGTTTTGTCAGATCATAATATCTACCTTGTTGCGTTCACACCAAATGAATTTGGAACAGTTTATCCTTCTCTAACTTTTGGTATACTGTATATAAATAATTAACAGCAACAATAACCAGCTCCGCTCACTTTTGGCAGAACTACTGGGCAGTTTTTTAGAAGTGAGAATGTAATCTGTAAAAAAAAAAAAAGAACAGAAAGTGACCATAAAACACCACACAGTCCTCTGAACAAGCTACGTTACTTTTAAATTCACTTGTTCAGTAAAGGCAAAGTTGTATTGTATTTATACATTAGGAACCAAAGCTACCACAAAAAAACCTACAAAATAGCCTTTTTCCACCACAGTTGAGATCAAAGAAAACAATCTGTACATGTGCTGAGGCTTGAAGTCATTGTGCAAATCAACCCACTGAGCTGCACCAGCAGCTTTAAACTTTATTTATGTCCTCATTTGAGTTAAAAAAATCTCTGGTTTCAAATCTAATCTTAAATCCTGCAGGCAGCAGCGGCTCAGGTGCTGCATGTGAAGCAGCTTTGAAGCGCTGCCTTCCATATTTGATGTTATTCATGCTGAGCATCCATTTTCTCAAACCCTATGTATTCCATCTCCAAACTACAGGCCTACATCCGTGTGCTGGACATGAACGAGCATCGTCCCGTCTTCTTGAAGCCGCTGTACAAGGTGAGAGTCAAGGAAGTTCCAGTAGATTTTCATTTGAATACAGAATTTAAAGTAGTGGAGCTCACAGGTGAGTTATTACAGCAGTGATACCCAAAAGGACGTTCTTTATGATTATGGGTATGTCAGAGATGCAAGCAGGTATATACAACAAAACTATCTAAGCTAACTAACTATCAACAAAGACTATACCAGTATTTCTCAAACTTTTTCTGCTATGTTCTCTATTGGAAGCTGAAAAAAATGAATGCCCAAAGACACAAAAGACAAAAATGTCCTCTGCTATATTAACAGTAAACCCAAGAGCAACACACAGTTTGTCATATTTTGGATTTGACATGTTGGATTAATGAGCATCACTTGTTTTTCAGACTTTGCACGCCATTTTGCTATCTGAAAAAATCTTCCTAACCTGAGTCTTGATAGTCGTGGTAGCATCAGAACACTGAACTTCAGCTTAAGATGCATTCCCTGTTTCCCCAAAGCGCGCCACCACCCATGAGTTGTTTGAGAAACTGCTGGGAACTGCTGATTCTTTGTGTTAACCAGGAAGCCAGTTAGAGATCTGTATGTCTGACATACACTTCAGATTTAAATTTAGACACGTGGAGAATTATTATAAACCTCTGCAGGCATTCTTTACTGTGATTATCAGGACATCCAACAGACAATACAAGGCTGCAGCATCACTGTTGTTTTCGTAATCACAGTAATCAACGCCCTCTCTGGTCCTGACTCTGGAATTATTGCTCTAACAGAGCAATTTCCTGCCCTCAAAATCTCTCCATCTTTATGAATAAAAATGGTGTTCAGATTGAAACGTCAAAGTCAAGGAATTCAGTTTCCAATCCATTTTTCAAAGCCTGTTGTTTCCTGTTTGTTTGTTTTTTTCATTACCTTGAAAAATGTCACCCATTTCCTCCTCTGTTCCTGTGTGTTTAAGGTGAGGGTTCCTGAGGATACCTCCCCTTGGAAGGACATCCTTCAGATCAGTGCGCAGGACGCCGACACCAACAGTAAACTGGTGTACTCCATCCACAGCAGCCTACATCCAGACAGCACCAAGTTCTTCCATCTGGACCCAAAGAGTGGAGTGCTGGTGATGACAGAGGAGCTTGACTACGAGATGATCTCTGTTCACACACTCATTGTTATGGTAATGGCACAGTTATATCAGTAGAATACAGTAGAATAGAATATATATAATGGAAGATATCTGGATATTGATGGCACTTGACATAGTGCAGAACAGTTTTTTCTCATCTGGTTCGAGGGTCTAAGGACAGAGGGTGTTGTATGCTGTGCAGATTGCCTTGAGGCGAATTGTGATTTGTAATATTGGGCTACATAAATAAAAACTGACTTGACTTGAACAGTTGGAGACAGGATATGATAGAAGAGATAAGTCAAAAAGAAAATTAAAAATTTTACATTTTAAAAGTGCATGGAAGACTAAAAAACACAGCACACAAATTCATAAAATAAAGAAAAGCACACAAGCTCCAAATATAAACTCTTCACTCAAATGTATCAATAAGCAAAACTGGCGCAGTACTCAAATTATAATTTGTTTTTGCTCCTCCTCAGGTGCGTGACCAGGAGATCCCAGTGAAGAGGAACTTTGTGAAGGTAGTGGTTCATGTGGAGGACTGTAACGACCACTCGCCGGCTTTCCTCAGCCCCCGCTACGAGGCCAGCATCTCTAACCTGGCCCCCACAGGCTCTGAGGTCGTCCGGGTCAAGGCCCTGGACAAGGACATGGGCAGCAATGCCGACATCAGCTACTCTCTGCACTCAGGTGAGCAGCAAAGGCTGTTTTTATCTTTTATTTATGCTTGCTCCTTTTCCGCTTCACTCTGCTTTACATTCATTCAGTTACACATATTCACACCAAAGAGTTTCCACCATTTTTTAATGTTGACCACCAAGAGCTGCCCCATGCAACCACAGCCCTCCAATTTCAACTACTTAGCTCCACTGAAACAGAGGGTTCAAGGGCACAGTGATGATACCTGAGAGATGAAAGTGTTCTCAATTATCTTCCCAGCCATGATTTTCTGTTTGGGATTTGAATTTAAACCTCCTGATCTCAGTCCTCCTCTTCTGTCTGTAGTTTTATTACTTCTGTGTTTGTTTCTCACATCGCTCATTACACTGAAACATCTTGACCTTCTGAAAGATTTGTGGAACAGCGGAGCCCTACAACTTGAATTATCTTCCAATGGTGTATGATTTATCAAGTGAATATTGCTGATCATGTATGATCAAAGCACAGGAACACATTATGCCTGCTCAGAGGAAAAAGATTGGCCAATAGGGTGAGATAAATATAACCATTTCCAGAGCAGTTTCTCTTGCTTATCACTGCAGTATAATAAAGAAAATGTCACTTTTATCTGTAAAAGTGTTCAAGTTGGTATTGAAAACCACTGAAGTAATCAAATCAATCGGATAAATCTCTTTTAATTGTTGTAAAGGAATAGTTATACATTTTCCCTTTCTTGGTGAGAGTTAGATCAAGTGACTGTACTGTATATATGAGATACTGTGTGTGTGTGTATATATATACTTTCAGCACAAAAGAAAAGCATTAAAGAAGCAGCAATATTTCACCCATAGACCTTCAAGTCTATGACAAAAGGTATATGATTAAAATATAGTATACCAGGATAAGTCGTAGTAGTTAATTTGTGTAACACATTATTTCCTTTCTCCCTGTAGGGAATATCGACAACATCTTCTCCATAGATCCAGAGCTGGGCTCCATCAGTGTGTCCAAGCCTTTGAACCTTCAGCCTCAGGACCAGTTCCACTTGACAGTAAAGGCCACTGACCAGGGCTTCCCTCAGCGCAGTGACCTTTGCTCCGTCCACGTCCACATCCGCATCTCCGACCAAACCCCACCTGCCTTCCCCTCGGATGAATACCTAACAGAGATCAGCGAATTAAGTGCCCTTGGAACACCAGTGGTCACCATTTCGGCCTTCAGCCCCTCTGCTGTGCATTATGGGATAGAAAGTGGCAACCTAAATGGGACATTTCATATCAGCCCCTACACTGGGGTGATTTCAATCCAAGAGCACCTTGATTTTGAGAACTGTGCCTCCTACAAGCTCAAAGTTACAGCTTCCACCACGGCTGGAGCCTTGTCCAAGACTCTCGTTTACATCTATGTGATTGACGAGAATGACAATGCTCCTGTTTTTCAGAAGATAGAGTACCTGGGGCAAATAAGTGAGTCAGCTCACATCAACAGCATGGTTATGGGAGAAAGAAACACCCCTCTGGTCATCCAGGCTTCAGATGCAGACAGAGACGCAAATTCTCTGCTGGTGTATCAGATCCTCGAACCGGAGGCCCTCAACGTATTCAAGATAGACTCAAGTATGGGCACCATCTCTTTAATTTCACCAGTTGACTTTGAAGCCAAGGCCGAGTATCACTTCACCGTGCAGGTAAAGGACTCGGGGGAGCCATCACTGTATGCAGCAGAGCCTGCCAAGGTCACTATTCGCGTCTTGGACCTGAATGACTGCCCACCACAATTCACCTCCCCAGTGTACGAGCCATCCATCATCTTCCCAGCTGTCAGAGATACAGAGGTTGTGCATGTCATGGCCCATGACGCCGACTCGGCAGTCTCATATAGCATCACCGAGGGGAATCTTCACAATGTCTTTTCAATTCACCCCAATACTGGAGTCATCACCGTGAGCAATGTGTTTGAATTTAGGCCATTTTACCAACTGGTTGTCAAAGCCTCTGACGGCCTCTACAAAGACTCGGCCATCGTCATGGTAAACGTAACAAACCTAACAGCCAGCAATCTTGGATTTGAGCAGAAAGTGTACTCGGCAAGTGTTGCAGAAAACCTAAAGACAGTCAAAACTTTGGCAGCACTCAAAGCCACAGGCTGTTATTTAAATGAGCCTCTTTTATATTCTGTGGTAAACCCAATGGGAAAGTTTGCAATTTCCCAGACATCAGGCGTTCTTGAAACAACAGGTAGCCCTTTTGACCGAGAGGAACAAGATGTTTATGAGGTAGTGGTGAAGGTACAAGACATGAGAACACCATCTAGGACAGCTACAACCCAGGTCAAGGTTTTTATAGATGATGTCAATGACAACCCTCCACAGTTTCTAAATTTGCCTTTTTCAATGATGATTTCTGAAGCCTCTGAACCAGGAGATGTTTTGTATCAAGCAACTGCCATAGACAGAGATCTGGGAGAGAATGGCTCCATCATGTACTCACTGGAGGAGGACTATGACCTCTTCAGGATAGATCCTGATGTAGGTGATGTATCCCTTCAAAGGCCTCTTGACTTTGAAGCTCTGAATAAGTATGTGTTGACCGTCTTGGCTATAGACGAGGGTGAGCCCAGTCACAGCACAATGGCACAACTCAGTATTCAAGTGAGGAATCAAACCAACCCAGTTTTCCAGACTCTTCTGTATCCACTGAAAGTTCCCGAAAATGTCCCTTCATTCACCACCATCTTACATGTCCAGGCCAGGAATCCAGAAGGCTATCGGCTCATCTACAACCTTGAAGAGGAAAATGCCTCTAAACACTTCCATATTGATTTCAAAACTGGCGTGTTGACCGTCACTAACCCCCTTGACTACGAGAGCCAAACCATGCATGTGTTGACAGTTCGAGCTACTGACTCTGTGACCGGAGCTTTCTCAGAGGCCTCCATTGAAATAGAAGTAGAGGATGTGAACGATAATGCGCCAGTTTTCTCAAAGCTAACATACTCTGTGGTCATTGCTGAGGGGCTCGAGATTGGCACCTCTGTGATACAACTTTCTGCCTCTGATAGGGACTCTGGCAGAAATAAAGATCTTACCTTCCAGATGGTAAAAACGGAAGCGAACGAGACTGATTTCTTTGAGATACACCCTCATAGCGGGTTGATTGTCACAAAACAGGTGCTGGACCATGAAAACACAAAACACTTCAATTTGAAAATCAAAGCCACTGACAATGGCACTGTTCCTCTTAGTAGTGAAGCCTATGTCTTCATAAATGTCACCGATGTCAATGACAACCCACCAGACTTTGTCAGCTCCCAGTATGAAGCCACACTGGATGAAATGGCAAAGTGTGGCCACATAGTCATCAAAATCCAAGCTTCAGATCCTGACACCGGGGACCTGAATAACCTCAAGTACAAAATCCTCTCAGGGAACGAAGGCAGATACTTCAACATCAATGAATCCTCAGGAATCATCTCCTTTTCTAATGTCTGTAAGAGGAATCTGGATCCTTACTATAACCTGACAGTAGCGGTGTCTGATGGAGTGTTTCAGAAGACAGCACCAGTCAATATTGACATGATGAACAGCAACAGGCATAGTCCGTATTTCAAGCAGAGCATCTACGAAGCAGAGCTGGCTGAAAATGCAGAGGCAGGAACTCGTGTGATCCGATTAGCGGCCATTGACCCTGACGATGGGCCATATGGCAGTGTTGACTACACCATCATAAACAAACTTGCTGATGAGAAGTTTGCCATCGACAATGATGGGCAGATTGTTACGACACAGCCATTGGATAGAGAGAACCCTGCCCAGAGAGTCATAGCCATCAAAGTGATGGCAAAAGATGGCGGCGGAAGAGTGGCCTTTTGCACGGTCAAGATTATTCTCACAGATGAGAATGACAACGTTCCTCAGTTCAAAGCGTCAGAATACCAGGTTTCAATTCAGTCAACTGTAAATAAAGGCTCCCCTGTCATTCAAATCATGGCTTATGATGCAGATAATGGCAAAAATGCAGATGTCACCTACACAGTAGATGAAGCCGAAGAGGTGACCGAAGACATTATCGAGATCAACCCTTTCACTGGACTTGTGAGTGTCAAAGAGAGTCTTGTCGGCATGGAGAACAAGATCTTCAACTTCAAAGTCAAAGCTCGTGATGGCAGCCTTCCTTTCTACAACTCCACAGTCCCCGTTAAGGTCAAAGTGGTTCCTCCTGAGGTTCCTCTTCCGAAGTTCTCAGAGCCACTCTACACCTTCTCAGCAGCAGAGGACATCCCCATAGGGACAGAGATAGGCTCTGTGAGGGCGGACTCCGACATGCCCCTTATTTATAGCCTGGTGGACGGTAACACTGTGGAAAGCAACAAAGACAAAGTCTTCACTTTGGACAAAGAAAGCGGAACTTTGCTGTTGCAGAAGACCATCGATCATGAAAAGACAAAATGGTATCAGATAGATGTGATCGCTCAGGGGAGCCACAACGGGACAGATGTTGCATCATTGGTGTCGGTCAGCATCCAGGTCCAAGATGTGAATGACAACCAGCCGGTGTTTGATGCAAACCCATACAGGGCCTTCCTGGCTGAGAACATGCCTGCTGGAACCACTGTTATTCAGGTGAGATCAAGAAAGTTTAGATTTTTTTTATCTTTAGAACTAATTGTAGTATAGTACAGTATAACTGTGTGAGGTCCGTACTTTCTGGTTCAGGTAAAAGGTATTTAAATGTGATTTCTTCACTGACTGAAAAGCAAAAAGTAAAATTGTCTCTCTAGTAAGACATCATCCAACTTTCAAATGCAGGTGTGTACTGGAAGTGGTCAATAAATTGAACAAATTTTTTTCTTACATGGAACGTTAGAAAAACCATAATAATCAGAAATTAAACAAGAAAACCAAAGATCAGTTTCATATTTGTGTGTTCAACACAACAATTTCTTTGCTCCAATTTGAAATAAAAATTAAATGTGACCACCAAATGCTTATCTCGACCCACAGGTGACCGCCAACGACCCGGACACAGACACCAACGGTCTTGTGACCTACAGCTTGGAGTCTCTACCTGATGACACCACGTCGGACATGACTGAGGTATTCTCTATAGATGGAGAAAGCGGCTGGATCACCACTGTGCGGGAGACGGACTGTGAGGTGACCAGGGTTTACAGGTTCAACGTGGTCGCCACGGACCACGGCGGCGACGCCAAGCTGTCGTCCAGTGTCCTGGTGGAGGTGACGGTGACGGACGAGAACGACAACCCACCAAAGTTCTCTGATGACGTGTACCGCGGCTCGGTGGTGGAGAACAGCGGTCCCGGTGAAGTCATTGTCTCCATGACAACCACAGATGCTGACGTGTCACTGGAGAACCGCCTTGTGACATGTTACATCACAGGTGAGTACACCTACATGTGTATTTATGAGTGTGCGTTCACAGATTTTAGTATGTGAATGTGAGTTGATGTTGCTCTCTTGTGTGTTTAGGCATTTGTGCAAGTCATTCAGTTTGTACAGTATGCACGTGTGCACAAAGTGTAATCGTATGTCACTCAAATACTCACTTGTGATCATGTATTTGTGTGTTTTTCTGTGAGAGTGAGTGAGTGTGTGTGTGTGTGTTTATCAGCCAAATTACTATCCCATTGAAGATTTGCGACACTGTGGGATTTATCAAGACATTAATGAGGTGAAATTAAATCTCTGGCAATCGCCCTCATGACTGAGTCATGATATTATGTTATTCAGCCACAGATTAATCACAAAGAGGAGCAGGTTGACAAGCCGACAAGAAAGTAATACCAACTACATGCCCTGCAGCTAACAACAAAAACAAATCCTCGAATTAATGCAAATCCTCCATTTTCCGCCAGACGGTTAAAGCCGGACCGTTCTAAAAGAGCTCGCTGTCACAACATTGTTTTTGGAAAGTGTAACAGAGGAATATTTGCATTGGAATTATTTTTAAATTGTAGGGTTTGGTTGATGCTGACACTGGCTTGTCAAAAAGAAACAAAAACAGAAGCAAATGTTGGATATTAAAGTTGCCCACCACCAGTATGACTGATGTGAGGATTTTATTTATTCAGGAGTGTCCATCTACAACAGAGCTGCTGCACACAACAATATTCAGAATTCATTACTGTGATTTTCAGAGGTTTTTCATCAGGGCCGTAGCCAGGATTTTAGAAATACTGAGGTCCGGACCCTCCATGCAGTTTTTTCTCACTACATGATGATCTGAATGCTGTTTCAGAGACTTCTCTACACTGTAAAATAAAAATAATACAAGAATTTGCCTTCAAAAACAATTTGTGTGCAGTTGTACAATGTCAACTCCTCCTCAAGTTGTGTAAAACCCAAATTCTCAGGAACAATACAGAGGACATGACCATGTTCTCGTCAGTAGCTACAGCCTGGTTTTTCATGTCATATGATAAATTGATCAAAATTTGATCCTGTGATGCATAAAATGACTGATTGCAAATGCTAACATTTGCTAATATTGACCTCATCATTGTGAAATTATTTTAAAAGAAGTGAGCCTGTGGTATATTTATGTTTTGTGGTAAATTTTGACTAAAATCAGATTTTTATTCTGATTTCACAGTAGAAATCATTGTGAAAGTGATGCATAATAATTCTTTACATAACGAGAAATTTCCAAACAACAGAAATATTTACAATCCTATTTTTCAGATTTGTTTTTCCAGTCCTGATTTTTGATAAAGCATACTATATTGTGGGAACAGTTTTCCTGATGATCTGCTGTAACCATGCAGATTTTAAAACTTTCATTTAGGTGATTTAAAAGGAGGTTTCAGAGGCTTTTCCAATGCAAAGAGTAAAATTCTTGGGGAAGTACTGTTTTTTGGAGATTTTATCAATCATCACTTCATCATCATCCCTCATAGTGCTGCAGGCTGTTTATGTACAGTAGCACTCAATTAGTATTTTGTCAGTGCCAAATAAAGCCAATATCTCAGTTCAACACAGTCACAAAACCTGTATGGCAACTTTTCACAGCTGTAAAGAATTCAAACAGTTTTTTCTTGAGGTTGAAGCAGGCTAGACTTCTGTAACGGCTGCATCAGCATATGTCACCTGTCAAACAGGTGTGACTGACTGTGATGCAATCTGCTGCAACATACAGATACTGATGGCCATACGCACCAGCCAGTGTCAGCTGTCTAGTCGCAGAAAAAAATAGTTTATGTTTTCATCTCAAAGACAAAAGTTTGTGAGAAAGAGAAGAAAACAATAAAATGCAAAGTACCCAGGTGAGTCAGCCTAATGTTAAAACATTCCCCCACAATACAAAAAATGAGAAAAAAAACAAGATGGCCAACAGAAATTATTGAATTATTCATCAGGAGCAACATGCCATCGGAACTCAATATCAAAGACGCTGCTGTATTAAACAAGAAAACTGGGAATTTAAAAAACTTTATGTTACTCGGAAGGTAATAGAATGTTAGACACTATAATGAAAGCAAAGCAGACAACAAACAACCAATCAGAAACTCAGACATGATATATGGCAGCCTGAATGGTGAATAGCCTATCAATACTACTATTTCCAATACAAGTATTACCTCTGTTCTTTTGTGTGAGCAACAAACATTACAGCACAGGAAACAAACATTCACTGAATTCCTGCCTCATATTTAAACACATCAACGATTCAGACTGTGGGTTTGTTGTAGATTGGAAATTTGCAATTAAATACTTAATTTCCACCATCTAGTGTTAAAAGACCACATCTGAATACATTGGTGACACTCTTCACTCTTTCTTTCCCTCTCCCTTAACTTTTCTGTCTCATTTTTATTTTAACAACTTTTATACAACTAAATATGTTCTATATGGGCTTTCATCTCCCAAGTGGAGTCTGGTGGAGAAATACTTACTTACTACATATTTATTAATTTACTTTTATTGACTGAAAAGCAGTCAAATTTAAATATATTATTGAGAAATAATGTGTTGGTTTTATTTTTTTTATTTGTGGATTGATGGATCTACTGAACAGTCCATTGAACGAAAAATAATCAGCAACTATTTTGATAGTTGATTAATCGTCCAAGTAATTTTTTCATGCAAAAACATCAAACAATTGATTGTTTCAGGTTCTCAAATGTGAGAATTTGCTGCTTTTCTGTCTGACAATTATTGTAAATAATAATTTCAGACAAAACCAAACATTTGAGGACCTTGTGCTCTAGGATACTGTGTTGGATATTTTTCACAGTTTCCTGATGTTTTATAGACCAAACGATTCATCAATTTATCAAGAAAATAATAAGCAGATTAGTCAATAATAAAAATGATCGTTAGTTGCAGCCCTAGTGGAACGTAACTCCCCCAAAGTTGCTAAAATGTTTCCATGATTCTCAGAAAAAATGCAGAAGACTTGACCTCAGTACCTGCGATGGTAGTTACTGCTCTGCTTATGCCATTTGTCATAGAAATTGTGAAAAAAAAGTTAAAGTTTAAAGAAACTATCTGTGTATCTAGTAACTAGTTAACTGAGTTCTTCACCACACGTGCAGATGGAGACCCTTCGGGCCAGTTTGCCATCATCCAGGAGGACGAGGGCGAGTGGGGTTTGATTGTGAAGGAACCTCTGGACAGAGAGACCAAAGACAGATACACGCTCAAAGTCACGGCCACCGACGGGAAGTTTGAGGCTCCAGTTATTGTGGACGTCCACGTGCTGGACATCAATGACAACAGTCCACTGTGTGAACAGGTGAGGGAAGGACATGAGTTATTTCACCCTTTCATTTGCAGATGATATTCATTAAAGCTTCACATTGTCCTTATTTATCCGTCAAAAGTTAACAACAGTTTGTCAGACACACTTCCACCTGGGCCTAGTACAATAGTCTTCTTGGCCACTGGGAACAGTTAATGGAAATTAAATTTTATTTTCTTTACACATTTCAATAATGTTTCTCAGTAAATTAACTCTCCATCTACAAGTAATAACGCAGCCTGCCGGCCTCGCACTGCCTCCTAACACCTCCACTAATAAAGAATCTCATTAGTCTGTTTCACTGGAGAGTTTTAGTGAAGAACAAATGAAGGACACTCTGAATATTTGTTGTTTTTGCATGAAAATGGTTGCATTTTACTGCTATTAAATATTCTCCATCAATCTGTATTGTTCAAACTTTACTATCTTAATGAAATAATTTGTTCTTGGATGTAACCAGAAGAGAATTTCTTCCAAACTGTAAACCCCCTCATGTACTCTCACAGAGCACCGCAGCTGAACACAGCTCCAGCAGTCAGGCTCTGTTCTCCATTCATATTTTGTTCTGCAGCCCCCACACACAACAAAAAACATGTCAATATCAATTCTGAGAGGAAAGTCTCCAAATAAGACATGTAGCACTATCGTCATTCTGTCAAGAATAAACAGGGTTAGTTTTATTTGGAGCTATGAGCTGTGGTTGTTAGTGGAGTAAGCCACAGGTGCTGCATCAAAAAGCACCTGAATATAGTTAATTTATTGATTTCTGACAATAAGCATCAGGTGAAAGGATGACAGGAGGATGAAAAACTACCCCCAGTTGCAGACATTCTTGCATAAACTGGCACGTAATGGAAATGTATGCATTTTTAAACTTTCAGCTTTTCTCAACTCATTCAAAGTTCATGAAAACTGCTGTACACCATTTTAAGACCTGGTCAAATGATATTATGTGGTTTAAAAGTGGATCAAAATTAGCTGCTGCAACACATAAAAACACCATAGAAATGACCATTAATAGTACTGTGAACATTTGCTTTCATAGTTAAGGTAATATTTATTCACCTAATCATTGTAACATTCTTTTGACAGACAGAAAACTTGCGGTAAATAAGTTCTGGAAAATTTCATTCATTTATCTGGAAACTTAAGATGTAGTCTACGATTCTAATCCAAAACAGTTTTTGTCAAATTCAGTGAATATCTCCTTGCGGTCTGCTAGCTCTCCGTTCTGTGTGCGCTGAAAAAAACAGTCCGGTGTTCATCCACAGCCCTGGCTCTGTAAACGGGAAACAAACGGAGCGACTCGGGTAGAGCCGCCAACCCAGGTCGTCAAATACCGACGCTTTAGCCGCGTTTCCACTAAACACTTCGGTATATTATGTCACAACTCGTGCTCATGCACAGGACAAACTAATGCTGTGCGTTACTCGTGCACTGAAAGGATTTGTTTTGCTGTTGAGGTCAAATATCAACAAGCTTTCTCCTGAATCATAGACTACACCTTTAATTTTGATGGATGCATTTTGAATTTTATCTGATTTCACAGTAAAAATTAATAGGGAAGCGTGCAGAAAAATCTTTCAAAACAAACTAAACAGAAATATTTTCAACAGTATTGGGTACATAAAAGTGTGAATGTTTTTTCAAAAATGGACTTGCATTCATTAGGCCAACACTTTTGTACAGAGAAACTTTGGGGGAAGTAAATGTTGAACCACTAACCCTACGACTAATGATCCGCTCTACCACTTGTACTGCTGCCGACTGATGATGCAGACTACCTCGTGGGAACTGTTCTTCTCATGGTGGCTCTATAACAACCATTTAAATTTTAAGACTCCCATTTTTTGAAAGTAACCCTTGATGTAAAGATCAATTGCTTCAAATTTAACTGTAACAATGAATTCTGTCCAGTGTTAAAATGTCTTAAATCACCCTGTTCTCTTCATTACTGGAGCCCAGTAGCTGTGTCATTTCATTTATCCAGCACTCAGTAGCTTGACTGAGAAGAGTGCTATGCAAATAGAGGCCTGATTATTGTTATTATCCCCGTGTCCCAGCTGGTGTACACAGAGGCGGTGATGGAAAACTCGCCCTCCAGCATGTTTGTGCTGAAGGTTTCGGCATCAGATCCAGACGTGGGAGCTAATGGCCAGATCTCCTACACCCTCCACGGCCCCGACGCAGACAAGTTCCATCTGGACCACAGGACAGGTATGATGGTGTCTGTTTGGGGTCAAAACACGAGTGCTCCCTCTAAGTGAGCTGCGCTGAGTGGTTGAGGTGAAGATACCGTCGGCACTCTGCAGCTCTGTGCTGAAAAGAGACAAAAACATTTCTATTGTCATTTCTTTTTTTCCCCGTTTTCAGGGGCACCTCACTCACATCCATCACACTTTGTTTCTGTCGTAACATCTTTCTCTCATGTCTTCAATGCCGCCCGATTGCCTGCAAGATATCAGACAGTCTCTAGCTAACAGAGAGGTTGTAGATACTGCAGTGGAAGTCAGTTGGTGGGCCCAACCCTTTGGTACAGATTGAATTGTCATAGCAACCATTAGATGAAGTAATCCAACTTTTTATTTACAGCCACCAACAATTAAATTAAATGAAACATAAAAATGAAAATATAATTTGTAAGTTCTCTGTAACTAATCTCTAAGTCCTCCTGATTATTGTGTTTAAAAAGACAAACCAGGTGACAAACTTATTTCGAATGTAATTATAACTTCAGTATTGTATCCATCTTTCCCCAGGCGAGCTGTTTACTCTGGCTGTGTTGGACCGGGAGAGGGAGGTTGAGTACAACATGGTGGCGAAGGCGACGGATGGCGGGGGGCGGTCCTGTCAGGCAGACATCCTGCTGATGATCCAGGACATGAACGACAACCCGCCTCGCTTCTCCTCCAGCCACTACGAGGTCACCGTGTTTGACAACACGACCGTCCGAACACCCGTCGCTGTCATATACGCCAAAGACCCAGACACAGGTAGGCTGTCATCATGGGAATTACAACACGCACTAAGATAGAGAGCATTACATTATTTCTCTCAGGCCAGAACATGTTGCGACAACCCCTTAGTCCTGCTATCAGCGATCCATAACACTATTAAAGCCTGATGCACAGGCTCGCCTTTGTGTGTCTGCAGTATGCGTGTGCATGAATGTGGTATTACTAATTCTAAACATAATAAAAGGCTAAGCCATTCCCAACAGAGTTTTGCTTTCTGGAACGCCCACCTGATACCTCCACACTCACTCCAGCTGAGCTGGTAATTATGTGCTGCACAGGGATTTTAACCCTTAACCCGGGCAGCATTAGCGTCTTTCTCTTCTCATTAGGCCACAGTAATTTAACATTTTGTAGCTTCTGTTAGTTGTGCGGATAAGTAGCATTCAGCTCCAGTTTCTGACACTGTGTTCAGTTGTGTCTTTTGTGTTTTTAGCCACACTAGAGGAGTGGCTCTAGAGGTGGCAATGATCCTCTGACGTCTCATCTAGCACCATCATCAAGTCAAAAAGTTTAATCCAAACACCTGCAAAACTCATTACATCACCTTCAGCCTCAGCTGTACTTTGTGGCTATGTGGCTAAGATTGGAAACATGGTATTATATCATTTATACCTGCAAAAGCTCAGCATGTTGATGTTGTCACATGCTGACAATAGCATTTACCTCAAAGTACAGCCTCACGTAGCCACTAGCATGGCTGTAAACTTTTAGTCTTGTTTCAACCTTGCATGTAAGGTTGAAAGCTGGAGGAAAGGTGTTTATTCACCTTGGAAACATAAAGGAGTATAAACATGTTCATGTCAACAGACATCTTGAATCTTGGCTTCTCACAAAAAAAGCAAGTGTGCTTTGAAGCGTTTTCTTCTTCCATAAAACACTTAAAATACTCTCAAACCCGCGTTGTTCACATCTATGTTTAGATGAGCTGGTGGTCTTCTTCCCTGCCTCACTGCATTGCTGCATTTCTTGGCGTGTTTCAGCCACCAACTGTTGATTGGTGTCATTCCAATACAACGGTCAGGCTTATGTTTCTTTGCCTTGAGTGCTGCCTCACCCTCTCCTCCTCCGTGTTTCACACGTCGTGTTTATGTTTTATCACTTGCATGCGCTACACATTTGCATAACCATCCCGCGCTGTCTGCAGGAATGTGAACCACATCAGCTGCGTGCTCATGTGTGAGCCTGCTAGTACAGCAAGGGGGACCCGCTCATGAAAACACTGCTCCATAGTGCCATTACTGGTCAAGAACCTCACAGGGCATATATACATATCTATATATATAGATAGATAGATATATTTATCTCAAGGGGTTTCTCCTGAGATAATAAAATTTCTTCAACATATGGTTTTTTTTTGTGGGAAACTCATGATACAGCCAAAGTGGAAAGAGTTTGTCCTCTGAGGAGCTCAAATGTGAACAGTACATTTCATAGAAAACCGTTCATTACTGTGTGATATTTGTCGTGTACAGGAGGAGGTTTTGGACCGATGGTGTCATGTGAGACTAAGATTCTGTAAATTTGAGCATGAAATGAACGTTGCCGTCTTTATTGACTGTAATCAAATTAGATGTTGTAGATATGTGTGAGTTTGTGTTCCTGAGACACTAAATTCCAACTATTGGTGCCAAGATGCAAAAGTTTAAGAACCCCGGCTCTACTGGGAGTCAAGAACAGAATGGACCAACAAACATCGGCATCATTAAGCTCAGGTGCTACAACTACTTTAGGATTACTAAACAGATTGTCCTTCGTCTGCGTACAGTTTGCTGAAGGGTTAAAATAAACATTCTCCTCTCACATACTGGATAATATGACAACTGTAACGTACCCACAAAAGCTCCTAGTTTAGTTCTGTAGCAGTGAAACTACAAACCAGCATGAACTTGTTTCTTTCTCCCTTGTTTCCTTTTGTGTTACGTCTTCATGACTTTCTTTGTTTTTCTCTTTCCTGTGAAGCATCTTGTTTTTTTTAATCTCGCTCACACAAATTTGTCATGCTGTCCGTGTCTTTTAGCACACGAGCTGATCAGTGTTTTTTTTTAAATCACTTCAGGGTTTTAGATCAAATACCGAGCAAACAATGAGAACAAATTTCTTCCGGCTCAAGTTTGCCGACACAGTTTGGTACAAATTTCCACTGCAGCGTTTGAATGTTTTATTCATTTGTTTCCTTTGATGGTTGGTTGGTTTTTAGGTGTAAAGTCAGATAACAGTAAAGTAAAACGGGCTGTCTCCTCATCTGAAACCAGCTGCAGAGCTCAGTCAGAGGAGGCGTGTGTGGTGTTTGATATTTCCCACACACACACAAATACACTCGTTCACGCACAAACACACACGTTCACACTTGAATAGTCACAGTTCACACAAGAGGATCGATAAAAATGCACAAAGACACCCACAAATACAAATATTCTGCCCGTACAGAGGCTTCTACGCACATGCAGTTCAGACAAAACACACACACACACACACACACACACACACACACACACACACACACACAGCGGGGTAGGGAAACAGGAGCAGACAGAACAGGTCAGCCACTCCTTCAGATGTGCAGCAGCTTGTCCTCTCTCTGTACACTGACGACTTTCTCACAGACAACAATGACTAATGAACTTATTTTTTTCTTGGATGTTTTATTTGCCAAAAAACTGCATCGAAAACACTTCAGGGACACGTTAAGAGACACAAACACACAAACTGCCGGCATCACAAAAGGTAATCAAGATGCTGTTGATTCAGCAGATGATGTTAACAACCTTCTTTGCGATTAAAAGAGAGAAATATGTTGCAATACGATGCATTTCTATCGTTATCATCCTTCCCAGATTCATTCAGAGTGAAACTGCTGTCGGAGCAAATTTTTCAGAATTTCTTTGTAGGCATTTTGCCTCTAATGGATATTTGACAGAGAGCATCAGGAAACATGAGGAAAGAGAGAAAATAGTTAAACCGCTGCTCCTCTATATTTGACATTTTGGCCTCTAACTGTAGCGCCATCTTTAGGCCAATTAGTTTGCTAAACTCTCACACATTACAAAGATACGTCTTCCCTCCAGGACTTGTCAAACCACCTTTTTGTTGAAGCTTTGTTCGAGTTAAAAATGTTGACCTTTAATCACGGCACTCCCGCTAGTCTGAGCCAATTATCCTAAATCAGCAGTTCCCAAACGTTTTAGCCTGTGACCTGTTAAAAGAAAACTGTGTCTGCTTGCAACTAAACCTCACAGGTTACAGGTTTCTGTGAGCTGCAGGATATTTTTAATGAGGGACCAGGTAGAGGCGACCATTGACCTGTGTCGTTTGTTCTCATGTCTTTCCTCACTCATAATAATAACAAGCCAAATAGTTGTGAGAGGCAGAATCCTGGTGACCATCCAGAGTAATTTTTCTTTCTCAGATTGTTTCATCTGAATAATTTTACAGGGCTTAAGAGGTAAAACCTTTCAGATTTATTTAGAGCTGCAACGATTAGTCGATTAATCGATTAGTTGGCGATTCATTTAATAGTTGACAACTATTTTGATAATCGATTAATCGTTTTGAGTCATTTTTTTAAGAAAAAGTGTCCAAATTCTCTGATTTCAGCTTCTCAAATGTGAATATTTTCTGGTTTCTTTCGTCCTCCATGACAGTAAACTGAATATCTTTGGGTTGTGGACAAGACAAGACATTTGAGGACGTCACTCTGGGCTTTGGGAAACAGTGATTTTCGGACATCTTAAGGACCAAACAACTAATCGATTAATCGAGAAAATGATCGACAGATTCATCGATAATGAAAATAATCGTTAGTTGCAGCCCTAGATTTATGTTGCGACCCCTTGTGAGGTTTTGCCCTCCGTTCTTAAAGCTACACTCCTACATTAAACATCATTAGTCTTGTGTTACCAGTTGTGTGTGTTAATTGGCCTCGTGTCTTCAGCACCTATAGATGGCGCTGCCCGTCATTTGGTGGGTCCATCAGTCAGTCTTTACTTCTATCCAGCACTTTGGTCCAGAGCAAGACATCTGACCATCTACTGGCCAGATTACCATAAAGCGTGCGCTGGATATTCATGGTCCCAGGCAGATGATTCTTATGTATTTTGTATTTTGACAGTTAACTCTAGCACCACCAGCACGCCTCCATTTCCACTTGTCCTCAAGAAATATCAAACTGTGCAGATTGCCATGAAATCTGTAGAGCACATTCATGCTCCCAAAGATAAAACCCCTTTGATTTTAATGACCCTTACATGCTTTCTCGTTGCACCACCCTTAAGACAAACCTTTTCGACTTCCACTATAAGAATAGCAAACTTCACACATTCGTTATTTGGAATCTGAGGAACACTGCAGCCTCTAGGAGCCACTCGCAGGGCTTGAGACTTTTTGGCTTTCAGTTTTGTCAAAATAATGTCACCCCAGCAGTGCTTGTGGTTGTATTAGTAGCAGAGCGTGTAGAAACAGCTTCATCTACTGGATATGTGCAGATAGAGCACAACGGGTGATTATTATCCAATTTTTTTATCACAGTGTTTTTTGGCACGTGTGAAAAAGCTTCTTTAACGTCAAAATCTCAAGTTTTTCATCTTTTG
Organism: Oplegnathus fasciatus; assembly: GCA_003416845.1. Taxonomy (NCBI): domain Eukaryota; kingdom Metazoa; phylum Chordata; class Actinopteri; order Centrarchiformes; family Oplegnathidae; genus Oplegnathus; species Oplegnathus fasciatus. Next base: position 906,447 of record NTHP01000273.1, read on the forward strand.
ATCACACAGTTGAAAGTTATATGATGTTTCTGTATTTTCCCTCCTCTGTGTTTTGTCATCATGTCTTCACTTTTAATCATAAACACACCTTGTGAGGATCCAGATGTGGTTTTGATAACATTTTGGTAGCAATTTCTTGGCTAATTTGTTTTTCCCTCACAGAAAAGAATCCAGGCGTCATGTAGCAGCACGTCTGTCGGAGCCAACATACAACTCATATCCAACGTCACATGACTGAAAACAAAACTGTTTTTCCAACAGATGTACTGAATCATCAAACGAACTGAGTCTGTTCATGTTGTTATTATAAAATCATTTACATCTCTCCAGGTATAAACTCTGAGGTGAAGTACTCCCTCCTGGCGGGCGACAGCGGCTACTTCTCCCTGGATGAGTTCTCTGGGATCCTGCGGCTGGAGCGACCCCTGACCCCCGACACCCCACCCACCTTTGAGCTGAAGGTGAAGGCCACCGATCGCGGCCTGCCTCGTCACCTCTACTCCGTCGCCACGGTGACGGTGGACGTGGTCTCCCTGGACGACTACCAGCCCGTCTTCCTGAGCTCGGAGTACACCGCTCAGCTCCCAGAATCCCTGGCAGTCGGGTCGGAGGTGCTGAGCGTCTCCGCCCTGACTAGAGACGGTGGCGGGCCGGATCCCGTCGTCTACCGCGTCGTGTCCGGCAACGAGGACGGACGGTTCCTGCTGGATTCACGGACAGGTCAGAAATGTTTTTGTCCGTCTCTCTCACACTTTGTTTANTTCTTTGTGTGTGTAGGGCGCACACGTATTCACAGCCAGACACTCAGAAAGACACTTTAATCAAAAAAAAACTGTCCAAGCTTCATGTTTTAATGAATAAGGAGTAAAAAAAATCACGGTTTTGTGAGGGCTCAAACAGGAGGATTGCAGTGGATTATCTTTCCCCTGTGCCGGAGCGTGCTCCCCTGCCATGTCGGTCCACAATTAGCTAGTCTCTAACTGTGTCTGTGTGCTGTTTGGTGCTGGACAGGAAGTGTACAGCGGGTTTACCTGCTGCTGGAGAAAACACAGATGAGAGCGCTGAGAGTGAAGTTGTGGGCTGTAAAACCAAAACAATGAGCTGAAAGACGCTAAACCCCTCCGTAGTGCCGAGGGGAACCTCAGAGTTGGTATCACCATTTATTCGGCAGCCATGTGACCTATTATTGCTCCATTACTTCCTGCCCTGTTTCCTTTAGTGAAAAGAATAAACATGTTCAAGAGGCTGTTCAACTGCCTTTTAGTCCTCCCTCTATTTATCATTGCAAGAAACTCAAAAAATGTATCAGTCACCCTTTATAAAAGGCATAAACAGAACATTTCAAAATAACAATTCAAATTACAAAAATGTAAAACATTGGCTGTGTTTGCTCTTGAAGAGAAGAACTGTCTTTTTGTTTAGCAAAATGCTGAAAGCAATAATAAAAAATAATTTCATTTCCCTCCAAGGTGTCCAGAGGCAGTCTGTCGACTCGGCCTTTGTGTCACAGGTTTATGTTTTAAATTAGTAATAATGGTAATATTTTGTTATAATTAGCCATAAAATTTAATGATTTCTAACAGATAATTAGAGGACTTGACGTTCTCGTTCCCAAACTGAAACACCTTTCTGCCCGTTTCCCTGTTTAAAAGTACTGCAGTATTATGATTTCTGTCTCATGTTTGAGCGAATCTTCGGACACGAAATGAATCCATCATCCATCCTCCTTGTTGTTTTTTGAAAATAAAAGTTGTACTGTTGTTGCTAAAAGTTATTTAGAGAGCTGGGCTTCTGCTGTGAAGTTTAGTACCCCGAGTTTTCACGTCCCCTGCTGGATTTGAAAACTTGCAGAGTTTGGGAGTGAACTGCAGCCTGCCCTCTGGACAGTGTGGGACTGTCTCACGGCTTGCTGCCAATAAATCATTAAAGGGCAGCTGGTCAGAAGAACAGCACTCATTGATCACTGTCCACTGCGTTAGGTTTCATTATTTGGGGAGAGCAGGGAGTTTCAAAGTTTGAAAAGCAGAGAGGCACGATCAGAATCTCGGACAGCAGCATGAGACGAACGAAGCTGGACAAACAAACAAGTATTGGTAGAGTACATTAGTCTCCGCAGGGTCGTTACATGTGTTAGTAGAAAATGTGTATTTATTCATGTTGTACTAGAGGAACAAAACTATAAACAGGTATCTGTCTGATGGCCAAGCTGAGAAGTGTGTTTTGGTGTAAATACCTCGGGCACAGCTCTGATGTTTGTAACGTAATCCATCAAGAATCTGACATTAAATTGTTTGGGCCTGCTCGGAAACTAACCCAAACTGAAAGTCATCACAGCAGACTCAGTCAGTTGTTGCGAGGGTTTTGGCGTTGAGTTAGAAGGATGTATTGAAAGACAGACCTTCTTCATTTGCTTTGGAAAGCTGCACTGATCCCTTTAAATGTGTAGTCAAGTGATAGCAAGCTGAGGAAGACGGTAACTCTACAATCGGTCTCCTGCTGATCCACCCTGTGTGTGCTCTCGCTGTATAGCTTGCTCTGATCAATAAATCCCCCGATCAGCCTTGCACACATCACACACAGTATTTTTTTTTTTTCTTTTCTTTGTTTACTCTCTCAGTATGCAGTTACGTAGAGAACCGCACCACCAACCGAGGCGTGCGGGGGTTTAAACCTGCGTTCTCTGAGTTACTTTCTAATTTACGCTCAGAATTCACTTCACTGTCTGTGTGCGGTATATGCATGAGTCAGCATGTGTGTGAAGACACACACACACACACTGCTGCCTTAGAGAGTGATTCATGGCCCAGCTGTGAACGTTGTTCCAGAAGTGATCGATCGCAGTACTGTTGTGTACTACTCCTCTGTTTTTACTTTTACAACTTTATAAAACTTTTCACAAACTTTAGACGGATCAATTCTTTATCGATACACCTTCATTTGTGTCCTGTAACAGTCCTGTAAAAATATAGCTTTATTTTTTAGAGATTAAACAAACAAGACATAATACGTTAATTAGTGAGCTTTAGAGGTGCTTTTTTTTTCTGCCTCCAGCCTTTACGCTAAGATAAACTAACCGTCTCCTGGCTGTAGCTTCATATTTAGTGTACATACATGAGAGTGGCATCAATCTTCTCATCTCACTCTCGGCTAGAAAGCAAATAAGCACATTTCCCAAAATGTTGAATTTTTTGCTTTATGCAAGTTGAATATTATTCAAGGACTTTTTTGCCCTGAATTTAATACGTGTTTACTGTCGAGCCACGCACGGCTCCCAACAACCTTCACACGTGAATAAAAAGGTAACTCTAAGGTTTTAAGATGCAGTTTAGGTTTAGGTTAGATTTAAAATGGTAGAGCTTGTTGGGGTGAAACATTACTTTTTTTCCCCCAACACTGACTCTGAAATGAATTATCTATTTTACGCAGGAAAGTGGAAACATTTTTAACCGTTCTTCAGAAATTATATGTTGCAAAGGTTGGACAGCTCTCACAAATACTGTAATAATCCTGATCGCAAGACTTTCCGTGAAGGAACAGCATGATGTAGTGCAGTTATGAGAAGCATTTTCAAAAGAGAACATGAAGTATTTGTTGTTGTTTACCTGAAGAACTCATTCTGTTAGTGTTTCTGTGCCGTCTGTATCACTGCTGCTCACTGCACCTGCTGAGCAAGCTGGACATGAACACAGTAAATCTTAAATCTCTTCTCTGGGGGTTTGTTCAAAGTCATTGCGGGAAATGTAGGAAATCATTAGCACAAGCAAAAGTCTATCCCCCCAGTTGAGAGCAAGTGGATTAATTAAAAAGTTAAACACAAAAAGTACAAAGTTAAGTTCTGCTTGTTTTTGTACGTTAATTTTTAATCAATAGTTTTTGTCCACTGCATGAGAAAAAAAAGAGAATGACTCGCTGGCTGGTTGAGGCCACTGTTGATAATTTATGAGTTTTGTTTTTTGATGTCCACAGAATGATTCAAAATTATTAAATAAATTATGGATGCTCTGCGTCATCAGTAAGCCACTCCAAGGATGCCGCGAGGGACGCTGTTGTAAACAGTAAATCTCACACTGGCCTCGGATCAGAAGGTGTTTTTTTCAAACACTTGGCATATCACAGTTTGTCATATTTTACTGCAGCTGCCAGATGGACGAGGGTTTACCCAACGTGACAGCGTAATGTGTCGGTGAATCACAGGGAAGCGTTTGACAGGCCACAAATCTCTGTGGTTGAAAGCTAAGTGGCGGCAAGCAGGATGAACTACTAAAACACCCACCGACACACCGGAACAACAAGGACAGCGCAGTCACAGAGTGACATTTACGTTTTAAATTTAGTAATAAAATAGAAAAATGTGTCACTGTGCATGGACGACAAATATGAATATATGAAAACAGATGCAGGTATATAGAAACATGTTGAATGTAGGAATTGCAGTATAAATATTACTTTTTTGCTTTAGTGTCAAGTTGATGTCAGTGTTTCAGAAGGAATTTTAGCATGAAGCGAAGACTTATTACCTATTGATGAGCGTTAAAGCTCAGATATGCTGCACACACAGACGTGTTCACGTGTTTGCTGGTGTGTCCGCAGAGTCGTACGTTTTGGGCTGCAGTTGTTCCGTCCACATGGACTCTTGCTGACATGGGCAGCTGACAAAATGTACATCACGCAGATGCTCACCGGCCAGACGAATGCAATAAGTGTAATCTGGGTTTGAGGCCTCGTTCAGAGAGACGGCAGCACTGCGAGAAAGCATGCAGCCTCCTTATTCATCTGAATGAGGCCACTCTGCTAATGCAGTGAGGACACCAACGTAGATAAGTTTTTTTAAACTCACGGGTCCGTTACTGAAACTGGACTTTCTGGATTGTACTTCATCATCTCACTAGTACACCTGTGTGTGTGTGTGTGTGCTTCTTTATCTTCTACATCTTACACAATCTTCAGTTTGAGTTTCTGAAACCTGCATGTGTGTGTGTACACAATGATATGTGTGGGAAACAGAGTCATTTAGGTTGCCAATGACAAATGACCTTCACCCAGTTTCTTCCTCCAGAGAAGTCGCATCACGCTGCGCAGAATGAGCTCAGACTGCTTTGAGCAAAACACAAAACACAGACACAAACCCTTATTGACAGAAAGCTGGCAGCGAGGAGCTGCTCTACATAAACCATAACTCCATATGTATTAAAGACACAGCGTGCAGGATTTTAACAGCAATAAGTCACTGCACAATAAATCTCTGACATTAGCATAATTACCTGCACAAACATGACTGTTACAAAGAGGAATGTCTGGCTCTGGTGGTTTCTGCACTGCGATTATATTGTGTTTATGTGCAGGGAAATCTGCTGGATTGTGGGAATTATGTGCGCTAATAGTACAAAAAGGTTTTGTTTTTCTTGAACAAAAGGAGCTTTTTGAGCTCGCAGCGGTGGCAGGTGCTGGAAGGAGTTAAAGGCTGATGGAAAATGAGTGCCAAGACTTTTATTCAGGTAGGAAAACAAGGACGTTTCACCTCTTTGCCAAAGGAGCAAAGAAATGGAAATAAAGTTCATATTTGCCAGAAAAACTTCATGCTAGAGGTCAACAGCTTCAGTGGGCAAGTTTTCCAAAGTTCACAGCTGAGATTAACAGGAACAGGCGTTTTTAAAGCAAACAACAAAATACACAACAACATGAATGTAAGTAAAATACACAGCCAACCTCCCCTTCAAAACCCCGGCCACACACTCCCCAACGCAGCCGGAGTACAGACTCACAGCAACATAATGAAAAACTAGAGTTTAGAAACAGGCTGAATATTGTTCCACTCGTTTCTGGTGCCTCTGCTGCCTCACTTGGGCCTGGTAGCAGGTGAGTCCTCAGATTTCTTGTTGTAGTGGAGTTAGATATTATAGAGTAAGTGAGCAAACATGGTCCACACAAGTACGCAAACGACCTGTGAACCATGTAAACATACTCAACATGCGCCCTGACGCACCGTTGGAGGTAACAAACTTCAGTCCTCATGGGGGTGATGTAGAGTTAGTCAGAGCACTTCCCAGTATAAACCTTCTCAATTGCATTCTTGTCTTAATGAAGAGGTGATGAAGGATCAATAACATCCATCTGCATACGTCTACATCTGCATACGGTTCATTCGGTCCTTAATAAATGACACGAACACGTTCAGCCAGAGCTTCGTAGAACTGGAGTAGTCTGCTACGCTCAGACTGAAGCTTTTTCAGGTGAAACGCTCCAGAACGCAACAACGCGTGAAATCGATCTTGCGTGGCTCAAAGCGTTTGCGTACTTGCGTGGACGGCGTTTGTGCCCTTAGGCAGCCTGATCGTTGTTGGTTAGTTTTCCGTCTTTGGTGTAAAATGCAGAATACTTCCACACGCTGCTTCTCAGATGCTTCCGTGTCAGCGCGACTTTGCTCGCTAGTGTCCTCCTCCATGAGTTTACTGGCAGGTCAACAGGGCGCACAATAGGTCAAGCTGATAGTGAATTATAAGAACGCCCTCTGCTGGACCACACGGGAAACTACCTCACTCTGTTGTGCTTACAGGCTGTTTGAGAAGGCAAAGTTTGAATTTCAAATAAAAAGCGACAGCCCGAGTATAAATGCAGACACATAAGCTTTACTCCCCCCATGTGTAACTACGTCAGTGAGCGGACTATGGAAATAAACACTTACAGGGTCTGTCCCCTGTGACGATGCCAGCTGAAGTTACGCTATAATTAGCTGTTGTTCTCCCTACATCATTAAAGGAAGCAGCTCCGTTGATTTCAGCTCATACTGCATGGTCTCACAGAGGGCGTACCGATGAGACACTGAAACACAAATACATCTTGGCAACATAAAGAGCTTTGTCCAGTAAGGTAGAAAAGTGCTATATAAATGCAGTCCATTTACCGTTTATCATCCAAATAAAAACTGTAAATGGGACCATTGATGCAACAACCCTGTAAAAATCCAATAGGTGCCATAAAGTGGTCCTCCCTGTTCAATTGCCCACACTGGCCTAAAACACCCGGAGATAATAACAGGATTGCATGTTGTTTTGGATCACAGCCTCATAAATGTGACTCAGATTTGACTCGGATCTGATTATAAATGTGTAATCCGCCTACTCTGTTCTCACCAACCACCATAAAAATTCCCCTGAGCAAGGCAGTCAACCCCTGGTTAGCGCCTGCATGTGTGTAAATGAGCAGCAGAGCTTCTCTGATGAAGAGACTGCGGACTTACTGGCCGAGTAACAACATACAGAGCAGGATGAATGAGACTTGAGGGGTTGACAGAAAGGAAAAACTGGAGCTCAGACAACTTTCTCTCAGTAGAAAAAGGTAAATAAAAGAAAAATCAAATAAATAAATTACACAGTTTGGATCGTTCTGACTCAGGCTGGTTGTACAAATCCCCTTGATCTTAGAAAAATCAATAAAGTGAGATCTGTGCTGTGCGTACGAGGTACAAATAATTTACTTGTTGAAACCTGGAGGTGTTAAGTTCGAGGGGTTGTTTTTGTTGGGTCCCATTTTGTTTTGTCTTAATGAAGTGTGGTTCAGCAGACTGGCTGGCAGCCTCACTCACACACTCTGCTGGAAATGACGAGCTGCAGTCAGCGGATACACTCGGGCTTTGTGTGGTATAATAAGCTCACTAACAGAGGTATCCTGTCTCCTCAGACCTGTTCGGTGTAATAAACGTATAAAAGTTTACAGTCTCCAGTCTCCAAACAACCTATAAAAGCTGGCAGTGGCTCATCAGAACACAAATTACATGTTTTGATTTGTTTTTTTGGCAATTGAGAGAGATGTGATTTGGAGTTTACGAGTGAGTCAGGTTTTTATTACTAAGAGGAGAAAACCGGAACAGAAAGACTGAGATGCCACAAATATACATAAATATATAATATATTACCAGACTTCTCCTTAAAAGCAGAAGCTGCTGAAAGAGGGAAAACATTTATCATTTACTCTTCTGTCCTCAATTTTTAGCAGATCCAGCCGGGATTTAAACCAACAGCCTTCTTCACAAAATCTGCTATTTCTAAATTCTGTCTTTGGTCATCAGATTAGTTTCTTGTATCATAAAATCCGCCCGTTAAACGTGATGACACATGCAGCTGGTACGATTTTGGTGAATCAATTTCAATGAGAAAGAAACTTTTAAACCACAAGTTCAGCTGACACAAATATTGTATTTTTCTTTTTGTCACACACACACACACACACACACATATATATATATTTAAAATTTTGGTTGAACAAAACAAGAGATTGTTAGTAGTAAAACTAAAACTTTTTATCGTTTTTGATCAGTCTGCTGATTACTGTCAGAAAAATGGTAAAAAAAAATGCTCATCACAATTTCTTAAAGCTCGAGGTGACGTCTTCAAATCCAACAGTCCAAACCTCAAACACTTTCAATTAACAATCATCAAAAACAAAGAAAAGCAACAAATTCTTTCAACTGAGTCTCTGTAACTAAGGACAGTTTGGCATTTTCACATTTAAATTGACTTAAACAGTACTTGCCAGTTAATTCTTTAATCTGCAATTTCTGAATCGATTGGTTGATCAGCTAATCTTTTCAGCTCTAGTAACTCACAAATCGGTCCACTCTTCCCTGATCTTTTCTTCTCTTTTACAAATAACATGAATAAAATTGTGTATTTCCTGTGTCAGTCCTCCAGCTTGGAGGCAGTTCATTCATATCCACCAGAAACCGCACAGCAAACATTCAATAACAGTGCTCTGTTGATGAAATGACCAGAGGGAGGAGAGCAGGAGGTGAAAAGGTCCATCTGTTAAAGTTGGGCAGGTTTACAGCAGGTCAGATAAATGAGGACTTCAGACCATCTGAACCGAAAGGAGTGACTCGATAACAAAAAAAAAGTGGACATGACACAGTATATCCTCTTAAGGACTCTGACGCCTGTTTTATCGCCGCCATAAATCGAAGTTAAACTTCACATGTGGATGACAGATAACACACGAAGACAGCAGCCATCTGTGGAGAGATTTATAGTTCCTGAAAGGTTAAACTCACAGCTTCACTGAGCTGACAAAAGTGAGAGTTCACTAGATATGTCACATGACACCACACACACACACACACACAGTGTTTGACTTACGGTGGATATTATCATTCAAAGCACCCTGCTTGTACCATAAAAACATCCATTTTAAACAATATATTATGTCTGTCACTCTGCATAATATACATTCTGCATTTCAATATGATGTGCATTCAAGCAGAGCAGCGTGACAGTCGTTTATATAGCGAGGGGATGATGACAGTTCAGATGTTCATATGAAAAGCAGCGGTGCTGAGGATGGAAATGTGTGGAATAACAATTAAGGTCATTGTGAGTCACTGATCTGGACCGGATTGGTTTAGCTAAAACCTGGTACTGTACAGACTTGTGTGAATGATGATTTTTTTTTTTCTTTAAATGTTTTTTTATGCAGGTCAGCTGGTCGTTCTTTTTGTCACTTGACTTTTCATGTAGCGCCACGAACTGGTCACAGTTTTCACTTATCAAACACCTCAACTGATGACAGGACACCTCTGAAAATAATGACTAAATTCCCATCAGCCTCAGCTGTACATTGACCGCAACGCTAACAGAGAAGTAGCACATTATCCATTTTAATACTGCACCCTCGTCGCATTTTAGTATAGCATACATATAACGCTGCAGTGCTAAACGGCATGTGCTGCTTTCATACAAGTCAGAATTGAATATCTTTGGGTTTTAGACAGTTGCTTGGACAAAACAAACCATTTGAAGACGTTGGTCCAGCTTTGGGAAATTGCATATAATACATACTAAAAATTTAATTTTTTCCTGGTGTATAATGAGCATTACATCCTCAAATATTCAAACCCAAGATGTTTTATATGGCTCCACCAGGACTCTGGATGTGCCTCACTTTATCCGTGTGTCCCCATACATCACGGTGATATATTTGGTAGTTTGGAAACACATTGAGATCTTGACTAGAATTTAAAACCAAGTTCTGTGACTTTGAGGAGTGTTCAGCCATGCAACATGTTTCTTTAATGACCCACTGGTGAATCTGACAGGGGCGAGGAGGCTGCAGAACTACACAGAACAAAATCAAGACCTTGCACATGTTTTATGAATCCCACAGTATTTTGTTCAGAGGTGAACTGGGCAGCCGTGTGCAGTTAGTGAACTTTGTACCTACATTGTATATCAGAGGTAACTGTTTAAAAGTCAAGGGTTTCATCACCCCCAACAAAATCCTGTAACATTACATCAGATCACGGCACACGCGGTCAGTCTGTGATGTTTTATAGTGAACCAAAGGTCTAAGAGGTGGAAATGATCTGACGTTCAGCCTAGTGTGTCGAGCTTTCTCTCACTCTCACTCTTGATTCTTGTGCGGAATCGATTTTTTCTTTTTTTNTTTTTTTGTACAAACAGGTCAAACCTATACTTCACCTTCTCACCCTTTTCAATAAGAATAATTCAGTCTTTACCCTGTGGTCCTGCAGGCCTTCTGACCCTCATCTCGCCGCTGGACTTTGAAGTTTCCCGGGAGTACTACCTGTCCGTAGAGGGAAGTCGTGGCAAGTCGTCCCTCAGCGACATCACCACGATTATCATCAACGTGACGGACGTGAACGACAACACGCCAGCGTTCGGACGAGGCGACTACAGCGCAGAGATATTGGAGGATCTGACACCTGGAAGCCTGGTAATGAAGGTAAGAGCTAAGACACACACATATGTAGTTACACAGGAAGATGTCTGTGTATATACAAACAGAAATACAGTATTTGTTGAGATGTTTTTGGTCTAAATGCAGGCGTTTAAACATTTTTAGAGGGAAGCAATGTATGTTACAAATGGGTGTAAAAGCTCAACTTGTGGCCCTAAAGGCCGCACTGCTCTTCACCCCCACCTGTACCAACCCAGCACCCACCTGTATTGTGGCCTTCCTTACTTTCAGACCTCAGAGACCTTGTCCTCCACAGGCTCCCCACGGGGTTCTGTCCCCTCTACTCCTCATTCTCTACACCACCGACTGTAGAAGTCAGTACAAGGACAGACACATTCCGACAGTTGTTTGCTGAACACTTCCCAAACCAAAGATACAGTTATTGACTTTCACAAAACATCACTTCCAAAGACAAGAAGTGGTAGAGAGCTAAAGGAACCTTGGCACTTATTAACACTGAGGCAATATGCAAGAAAGGACAACAAAGGCTCTATTTTCTTAATGTTGACAGACACCTGATGGTGCTATTTAACAGATCCATCATAGAATCAGTCCTTACCTTCACTGATTTGTTGGTATGGAAATCTTAATGTACAAATAATGTAGTCTTAATGTAGGAATCAACGGGGAAACATTGTCAAGGCAGCAGTAAAATCATTGGTGAGCAGCAGCTTCTCTGTCTGACATTTATAGCTGACCAATCACACGGAAAGCTAAATCCATCATATCAAATCCAAACCATCCTTCCCTCGGGATAAGAGATACAGCCTTCCAAAAAATAGGCGCAGCAGGTTCAAGCTTTACTTTATCTCATGTGCAACAATTGCTCTTAATTCTAATACATTATAAACTGCTTCTTGGTTCCCCGCACAGCTTTCGTTGCTTTTATCATACAATCTTATAATGTCTTTAGTCGTCTTGGTGTGTTTATGTTTCATGTTGTATGTCTTTATGCTTCCTTGCTGCAAAAAGAATTTCCTCTGGTGAGACAATAAAGATGTGAACTGGACTGAGAAACTGAGCAGGTGAAACGACAGTTGTCTTTAGAGCATCACATTCCAGCAGGCAGGGCTGAAAAGAAATGGCGCGAAGTGAAGGTTACGTTAAGTATGACTTTATGATGAATTCTGCTGAAATATGCACACATACACGCAGAGAATATGGGGTGCATTCATACGTCATAGACACAAAAACATCAGTAATCTTTAATTGAATCACTGAAGTGAATTGGACTTTAAATTAAATATATTTCCAAGGTTCAATTTAATTGAAGGACATTTCTCCGTTATCTGGAGCTTCAGAGCAGAATTTGTTGTGCTTTTCAGCCTCAAAACACACACACGAACAACATGCATCGGCACACACACATATCAAAAGCTAAAACTACAAATATTTGTTGGTCATACGAGCACATACAATCAGATTATCTCATTTCACGCACACACACAATCACACACAGTACACACAGATGTAAGCAATACGACAGCGTCTGACACCTGGCAGCGTGCTGATGATTCAGGTAATGAAAAAAAAAAAAAGATTACGGACAAACAAGTTTAGGACAAACACAGAAAAATCACAGGTATTTGTAATTCCATACACACAATAACAACACGGCAGTATGAGTTTATCTGGCAGCCTGTCGATGATGTACATGTGTAAAAAACAGATTAAACGTGCACACACACACACACACACAGAGCTATCCAACAACATGTCAGCCGTCATCTGTCAGGCCAGCAGCAGAGATAACGCAGCAATAACACAGCTCAGTAGCTCGCTGATGGTTGGACCACGGCTGGATGATGAGTCTGTAATCATATAGTTTCGTATTTGACATTTTTCCTCTCCCGTCCCGTCTTCCCATCTCTCTCCGTTTTCACCATTGAACTGCAACATGTCGCTCTTTAAAAATGTTTTAACTGTTTTCACTTAATTGGGGGAAGAGTGTCTTCTGCCAGCGTAGGAAAAAACAGGATGCACTGTTATAATGAGCTAAAGTGTGCCCATAAAGAGGAAAGCAGGGACAGGATGAGCTCAGAACATGGTTTTATTGCAAGACATTTCCATCTTAATGAGTCATCTGTGTCTATTATCGAGTGTTAAAACAAATTGAAGAAGAGTGAAGATAAACATTCTGTTTTTTTTAATTGTTTCATTAATATTCCAGAAATTAGTGTCAATATCTCGATTTTGCCGATTTTTTTTTCAGTTGTTGTAAGAAAAAAGACTAATTAGAACTAATAATAAACTAATGCTTGATTATAACAACCAAAAACCGAGACTAAATAACATGTTGTTGTTGTCAAGTTAAAGAAATGAAGAATGAAGTATTGTTCCTCTCCTCACCTTTCCTCCCTTCCTCTTCTTTACCTCCAGGTAACGGCCACCGATCAGGACGGTCCGATCAACAACCTGCTGCGTTACTCCATAGTGAGCGGAGACCCTCTGCAGCAGTTCTCCATTCACTCTCGTAGTGGAGAAATCTCTGTCCGCACTGCGCTGGACCGAGAAGAGGTCAGTGTGTTTCTGTGTGTCAAATCATAAAAATGAATTTTACATTTATTTTTACATTTAATTTCTCTAACACAAGAAATGAATTCATTTGTAGAAAAGGCAAAAAAAAAGAAAAGCAGTGAAACAACTAAAAGACAAAACATACTGATTTCCTCCTCTATCTCCTCTCCAGATCCCTCATTACTCTCTGACGGTGCAGGCAGCAGATGAAGGCAATCCTCCTCTGTCCTCGGCGGTTCTCATCACCATCACTGTCACCGACGTCAACGATAACCCCCCCGTCTTCTCGCAGGTCAACCACAGTCTGCTGCTGCAGGTATGACAACGAGAACATCTCACACAACGTGTCCGTCTACGTCGAAACAGCTCGTACTCGCACACTTGCTTACACATTCACATCAGGATCAGATTATAAAAGGTGGACTTGCAATCTTGTCGCCTTTTGACAAATATGGGCCCCACGTGAAATGTGTAGATCCAAAGATTTTGCTTATGCTTAAGGAGCCTGTTTGACCACATGTTCAGATACTCTGCTAGTAATGCCAGCTCAGGTAAGCTCTTTTGCTTTCAGTTGCTGCCACCTGAGATGTTACTGATTAACTAAGTTACCTTGTCCAAATCCAATGAACATTGAAGTGAGCGAACTTAAGCTTTGAACATGGTGCAATGAGACCTCTAGTCATTTTATATGGGATAGAAGCGATTCACTGATCACTGTTGAACTTCTCAAAAGGATGCGAGAGTCTGCTTATGTCCGCTCAGCAGGATGGATGTGTTGTCGTGGTGCTTCAGCCCACAAAAACTTTATAAAATCTTAACATATTTTTCCCAGAATGCATAATTTACAAGTTAAAACTGTAAAAAATGTTTCATCCCTTTTGAGTTTGCGTTAAAGGGGGGGGACTGTGTTCCCTCCAATAATTACGAGTCTGCCTGTTTCACTAATTTATTTGACCCCCGCGGGACACCGTAGGCAAGTCTGAGAGATTCTTTTCCAATGTGATCTGTGATTTTGTGTTCGGAAACCAACCACGTTCGCAGCCTGGAGCATTTAAAAATATGTTGGCACCAAGCTGCCTAGACCTCACACAAACCACTGCATCAACAAAAAGTCAACAAGCAATATGTAAAAAAAAATAAAATAAATAAATTCATCGAGAACGCTCTGGAAAGAATCGCCTGCTCATCAGCTCCCGTAAATAACCTCTGGTGTCCCGAGGGGGGAAGCAGCAGTCGCATTCATGTGTGAAATTTGACAACTCAATGGAAAAATAGGAACACGGGGATTCGCTTTTACTTGAATATGAGCAGAACATGCAACTCCTCATGAAAAGTCAGTTTAGTTCATCGGTTCATGATGCGTTAGTAACTTGAAAAACCTTGTAAGTTTTAAAATATTCCCCAAAAACAGCCATCAGTAGCGCCAAACATTCCTCAAGCAAGCTGTAAATGTCTATCTGCTCCGCTCCTGACGGTCTAACAAGGTGATAATGAAGACAGATGAACTAATGACTGAAGCTAATTAAAGAGAAATCACTACACATCAGTCATCCTCTATCAATCTGTGTCTCTCTGTATCATTAGAGCTCTCTGTGTCTCCTTCTCCAACACACTCCAGTGAAAATATGCTGACCTGTAAGTGCTGCTCCATCATAGCTGCGGCGCCCAGAGCTCATTAAAACTGTGTGCTGAGAGTTCAAGAGAGCCAAAACCAGAGCGGGTTTCTGAACTTTATGGGGATCAAAGAGACAGGAAGATCAGTTGTCATGATTTGCTGGTGTGTGTGTGTGTGTGTGTGTGTGTGTTACTTGCAGGACATCAGTGCCACCCTTTCACCTAAAACCTCTAATTACTGGGCCAAGTCTGCTGGTGTGGAAAAACTTTTTACAGGCAATTTACCTCCACTTTTGTGTGTGAGAACGCTTGTATCGCTGCATGCTTCACTGCGACGTAGTGAGTCTAGACACAGCGTTGTTTCAGTCACGCTGGCTGTTGTTCAGTGACAATTAAAGTTCTCTCTGCCAGCTCTCCATCACTCTACTGCTGCAGCTCTGCCAGCTCGGAGACTCCCGTCCAGTCACAGAATTGCTGGTTCACGAGCCAAAACGTCAGCGCTGTGTGGTGGTGGATCCAAACTCTGTGATATCATCCCATCTGCTAATGCAAGCAAGCTCGGCCTCATGAAGAAAGCTCTGATTGCACTGAGCAGATGGATGTTGCTGAAACTGGGGGAAGGAGTTGTTAATTCTTTCAGACAGGTGTTGCAGGTCAGCGTCCTCTCTCCTGCCTTTGTTTGACTGTTTGTCACTGTTGGACGCCCACTTTTACGACTGGCACATCTGTTAGAGTGAAGTGTCGGTGCCCTATTAGGCAGCAGTCGAATTTGAGTATTTCACTGAAAGCGGCAGATGGACAGGTAATTCAGTATGTTCACAGAACGTCCTCAAAGGATGCAGAAGTGCTACAGCACAGCAATAAATCATGTGTCTGTGTTGATTTACTTCACGTCCTGGAAATGCTGACTGAAGTTTGTGTTCACTCCAGCATGCTAAACATTGACACACGAATAACCCATGTGAACGTGTTTTACTCCCAGATTTGAAAAACTGATGATCTGTTCAGCTCCGTCTGCACTGCATCTGAAGGTGACTTAGAAAGGAATACTCCGCAGAAAGGTACTCCAAAGACTTGCAGGTTAGGTTCACTGGCGACTGTTTGTCCGTAGGGGTGACTGTGAGCGGGAGTGGTTGTCTCTGTGTCAGCCCTGTGATTGACTGGTGACCCGTCCAGGGTGTACCCCGCCTCTCGCCCAATGTCAGCTGGGATCGGCTCCAGTCAGATGGATGGATGGATAATGGAGGTCAAAAGACGGCGAGATGTCTCGGTTAAAACTTGGCTAAATTTGGTAGAAAAATGAAACTTTTTAAACACGTAGGTTACATTTAACTTTTGTTTTAACAGCATTTCAATTACAGTACTTGAACATATAGTTAACGCTTCATATAGCACTTTAAAGCTACAACATGTAGAATTTCCACCTTTGACCATCTAATCTTTCTACAAACAAAAACATGCCATCAGAATAAATGTAAAAAAAATTCACACAGCAACAGCCTCTGTTTGACAATTACTTTGTGCTTGTGTAAAGTGGATTTCCTCAGAGCCAAATGGTTACAAGGTGACGCAGAATGATGAACTTCACCCCTGTATGAAACGATAGAGTGGTGGAAACGTATCGGACACGGGAATGGACACGTGGTCGCCCCACAGTACAGTTTCCCAGTTTTGGTGCTCACAATTATCCCTAGTCTAGACCGACTTACAGGTATCATGGCGATACTGTGGTGAAGGGAGGAGAAGAAGGCAGATGATCTGTGGGTTGCCACTTCAGTCCCACGCTGGATCCGCCTGGAAACCCCAGTGCAGAGAATGTGAATCCCTTCCAGTGTTAATACCTTGCTCACTGACCTGCACAAGGAATCAAACTCCTAACCCTGCAACACTAAGTAGGACCGGCAAAAACACTTCCTTTGCATTCCTCACACTCTGATGGAGCCATCCTTTGCCAAAGCTGGATTGTGTTTTGTGACGCGTGCTCTATTTGAAATCTGAAAGACCACACCGGAGGTGTTGCGTGTTTTAGCCCATTAACTCCAAATTGTGTGTATTTCATTGCTGCCCTTCTCCCAAAGCATGCTGCAAGTTTTTAGATTGATAACCCACCTTCTGGGGAACCACTGGTTCCTATTCATTTCACTACACTGTGGAAATAAACAAACAGAGCCTTTTAAGATGGCTTTGGAGAGGTAATCCATCATAGGAAACAATTTAAGGACTTCATTATTTTTTAGTCAAAGTTACTGTCCTGTGGTATTAAAGTCCTGTGGTATAAAAGTTCAAAACTTTTCTTGATGCTACAATAATTTTAATAAAGTGTATTGATGAGCTACATTGTTGGGCAGTCAAATCCAAAAGATAAAACAGTAACAAACGTGTATGTTGTATAAGGTTAATGAGCTAATATTTACTTCCTCTATCCCCTGTAGGACATGAGGCCACAATGAGCGCCCTCGAAACAAATACAGCCGAATATAATAGTCTTTCTAATATTTTCTATTTCATTCTGATATAACCGCCCAATTTATATCAAATAGGGCAGACTAAATATGCATTATATTCATTATATCACAGTATAACACAATAACATTCAACACTACAAACTACAGGCTTTACACCTCTCTGAAATAGTTTAAACCAAAACTGAACACCATAGTCTTCATGGAGGGAGGATTGTTCGCAGGACGGGTAATAAAATAATAGAAATAATTAAAGTTGAAGAAAAAGGTGAATTAATAAACCTCGTCTCCTGCAGGAGGGCGAGTCAGTCGGCAGCAGCATCCTCCAGCTCGTGGTGACGGATAAAGACACGCCCAAGAACGGCCCGCCTTTCTCCTTCCACATAGTCAGCGGCAACGAGGACCGCCGTTTCCACATCGACCAGGGCGGCCTGCTGTCGCTCTCTGCTCCGCTCAGAAAGAAGGTCAAACCCCATCACCAGCTCAAGATACAGGTAAGAACGCAGTATATGATTATAGGACAGGTCACCTCAGACTTGAGTTTGATTCACATACAAGCTCCCTGAATCCCGGCTTGCTCACCTGTTTTTCACTCTACCGTGACATTTGAAACTTTCGTCTGTCACTTTCTTTAACACGCTGTTTTCACAAAGGGGGGGAATCTATCGTGGTATCTGTCAAATCTCACATTTCACCCCTGAGATTCACATCTTCATGTTTTTTCTGGAATCTCATGACAATAAATTGAGAATCTGACAAATTGTCACACTGTGAAAGAAACTACCAAGTGTTTGCTGTGGCCCTGGTTCAGTGATAAAATGCTGATGCACTTCAGAATGTCCCTCGTGGCCTCGGTTACTGTGTTGCTGACAGTGCTGTCAGGAGAGGTGGCAATCACACTGGCAAACAGAAGAGGAAGTGGTGACAGAGTCATTTTCATTGCCCGCTGTGGTTCAGGAGTTGATTTCAGATTGCCGATAATTGCCTTTTCTGTAGCTTTGACTGGATGTGGGTCACACTTCTCCATATTACCATCACGGTTCAACAGCTGTCTGTAGAACTATGATTGGAATATGTAGTATGTGTTGTCAAGTTGTATTACTAAGAAAGTCCATCGCTACAAATTTAATAACATTCAAGGTTATTAACTGTTAATAGTATGAAAAATTCAGTTCAACTAGATTCCTTAAGTAGAGTTTTAATAATGTTTACCCTGTTATGTCTTTCCAGTAGAAATAAAAGGTTATTTTGAGGTTACAGCTTTCAAGGCTGTTCAAGATTATGAACTTAAAGCACTTTTGAGTGCAGCTGAATAAGCACATTAGTGGATTGCACTTGCATGGATTTTTGTAAACTGGTGCAAATGTTTTCATGTTTAAAACTGCTGATAGATTGTATTTTGTTCCAAATAACTGCATTTTTTTATTTTGACCATTTCCACGCTTAAAAACTATGCTTTTAGCCAGCATCTGGTCGACGTAAAAAGATCCACATACACAGCACTCGAGTATCACGGGACACAAACTGTTGAAGAAGAAGTGATTATACTCAACACACTCAAGTCAGCAATAAAAGCAATCAAACAAACGCCATCGTATCCATTATGTCTTGCCGACACCTCGCACAGGGTGCACGTCTGTGAGTTCAATCAAAGAGTGATTTTTCTTTCTCAGACTGTTCAATTTTAGGTGGTAGATGGATTTTACCTTTGGACAGAGTCACGCTAGCTGTTTCCCCTTGCCTCCAGTCTTTATGCTAAGCTAACCAGCTGCTGGCTCCAGCATCATATTCACATATTCAGACATGAGAGTGGTATCGATCTTCTCATCTAACTCTCAGAAAGAAAGCGAATAATCATATTTTCCTAAATATCAAATTATTCCTTTAAATAATCTTATGATCCCTTGTACGGGTCCTCCTATCTTAGAGTTAAAAAGTCAGTTATAATATTAATAAAAAGGCAGATATGATATCAGTCTAATCTTTGTGTTATGTGCTAACTGCTGTCCATGTACCAATCAGGTGACAGACAGCGGCCACCCTCCCCTCTCCTCCATCTGTGTGGTCAACATCAATGTCACCGAGCAGAGCAAGTACCCTCCTTCTGTAGTGCCTTTGGAGGTCTTCATCACTACCTCCGGTGGGCTGTTTGCCAACCGGGTCATTGGCAGGCTCCACGCCTCAGACCAGGACCTGCAGGACGTCCTGACCTACAAGCTGGTATCAGAAAGCCCAGACAAGGGGAGGTTCTCCGTCGACCTGGCTGATGGCAAAATCTGGGCGGATGAAAACCTGGAGGAGGGCTCGTACTCCCTCAACGTCAGCGTGACTGATGGGAAATTCAGCGTCTGGACTGGGGTCAAAGTTCACGTGTGGGCGGCCCACCAGAGGGTGCTGGACTCGGGCCTGACACTCCAGCTGGGCGGGTTGTCACCGGAGGAGTTTCTGGGCGACCACTGGAGAAGCCTCCAGCGCAGCCTAGGACAAGCTCTGAGATTACCCCGACAAGAGCTTCACCTGGCCAGCCTGCAGCAGCTGCCCGACGCCCAGGTCCTGGAGGTCCTGCTGATCTGGAGGCCTCAGAGTGGACTCATCCAGTCTCTGCCAACCAACAGACTCGCAGGTGATCAATCGAGATAAATATTGCATCATTTAAATTGTCTGTTACAATGAGGGCCTTAACTAACCCTAGTCAACCCCATAAGATAAAATACTTAATTGATTCTGGGATTAATGTATTAGCACTGCACGATATCGAGGAAATATGATATATGATACATTTAAATTAAAGAAAGCAACCCAAAAAGGTACAAATCTAGATTCATATTCATCTTATTGTATAAAAGCTCCAGATTTAAAACTATGACACTGCATCTTCGCCAACTGAGCCCCAAAACACACCATAATTAATGAACTTTTAATGGAAGAATAATCACGATTTATTTCAAACATATCAACTAGGCTGTAATACAGAACAATGAATATCAGCTACATTTCTTCAGTAGGGTAAGACTTTTTTTGCAGCCACTAATTTGGACACAAAGGAAGTCAGGTAATCCCTGTGAGATGAAAAGTCTCTTTGAATGTGCGGTCTGAAAAGTTGAACTCTTTGATGTAGGTATTATATCGGACATCGAGGACTCTCTGGGCCTCAGCATCCTCAGCGTGAGCCACAACGGGTGTCTGGGTACCGGCTGTCCGCCGCGAGGCTGCAGGAACGCCGTCCGACTGACGGGAGAAAGACTGAGCCATTTCACCACCGCCAGAGCCGGTTACATCACCCCGCAACACACCTGGGAGAGCGTCTGCCCCTGTAACGGTACGTGTGTGTGTGTGTGTGTGTGTGTGTGTGTGTGTGTGTGCGTACATGTACCTGTGCTTTGGAGAGCCGTTAATGAGGAAGTTTGTATGTGAGTACTGATGTGAGCGTGTGTGAACCAGGGAGGAAGTGGCGGCCTTTTATCAGCAGGAATGACAATTTTGAGGTTCATAGATGCAGCGACATGCAGCTCATCAGCCTCCACTGTTCTAAAGAGCAGGACGAGTCTGCAGCCTCGGACGCAACAGCGTCTTCTTGCTGCTTTGACAATTGATCCGGTTCAAACTACAGCGCTGAATAAGAAAACGAGCCGTTCGTGTGTTCCAGCAGAGCCAACTATCTCAGCTCTCTGAACATCCACACAGAGCAGAGTGCACGCTTTCCACAGCTGACATCTTGTCCAACTGTGGATGCAGCTGTGCAACAAAGAACCACATGAAGGTGTAACAGAGGAAAACTGAGGTGAAAATGGGTTTACTTCCACATTTTCACCTTTTCTCTTTCTTCTGCCATAATGGAAAAATTATTTTCATCTTTTAGGTTTTGTGTTTATTTTTTATTTCTTCATAAAAGTACAAGAATTATAAAAGACAGTGAATAGCAAATTAAAAGAAAAAACACAAGCAGGAGAAATGGCCCAGAAAGGCTCAAAGCAAGATAAACAAATTATATTAATTATTGAGAAAAAGTCATTCAGGGACAAAATATTAAAAGAAATGGGAAAGAAAAGACAGTTCTTTCTCATTCATGCTGAACAACCTCTGACAGCTGAACAAATGTTGTACCTGAGAACTAACCATACTACACAATTACACACGAACCATGGACGCTACCTTTTTGTAGCACAGATAATAATGTCAATCCACAGCAAACTCAAGAGTAAAGAGTTTGAGTGTGTTTTTTTGTCCAGTTTTGAGTGGGAACACACTACATACTCAAAACCTGCTAATAAGCAGCATGTAAGATTTGTGACACACTTCGTCTGAGCCCAAAATATTTAGCTATTTTACAACAGGTGGTCTTTAGTCTCTTCTTTAGTTGAAGGAAGCCAGGGTGACACTGAGGTTTCATGTTGTGGGGTTGAAGA
Source organism: Oplegnathus fasciatus (assembly GCA_003416845.1). Taxonomy (NCBI): domain Eukaryota; kingdom Metazoa; phylum Chordata; class Actinopteri; order Centrarchiformes; family Oplegnathidae; genus Oplegnathus; species Oplegnathus fasciatus. The sequence continues at coordinate 928,192 of NTHP01000273.1, forward strand.
TGAAGTGAGTAAATACTGTCTCTGGTATTTGAACCAGTCAGGAAGAGAAGAAGAAAAAGCTGAAAATGAGCATCAGCCTGTTCTGTGGTTTCCCCTCAGTTCTGCTGGACTTTCCATCTTCCATCACTTGTTACAGATAAAATTCTTTAGTTTTATTTGAGGACTGAGACTTGTATGTTCAGGCAACTCGATGAAGGTATCTGTTGCTGCCACAGATCAAAGAGCCTTCTTCTTCTTACCTGTTAAAACACAGTGAACTGAGGGAGTAAATCCCCAAGACTTGGTATGAATCACTCAGAACACATTTAGTGTGAATGTGGGCCCTCAGTTAGCTTCTACTACAGCCGACAGAATATCTAAACCACTGAACAGCGGCGCCACCTCGTCGGATCGTCCTCGGTGATTTGTGTTGGCATTCCTGTGAGGATTAGCGGTGTGAGGACAGAATAAAAGTCAGCTAGGGGCTCTCCAGGATACACACTCATTATCGGCTTGTTTGGAGTCTTCTTCCCTCTAGAACATCTTCTGAATGTGTAATCGCCAACATATTTTGACTATATTGGATACCTCTTTGGTCTTAAGAGACTCTGGGGTTCGGCGATAAGCAGATGTCGTGTGAGGACAGAGAACATGTAGAAAGAAAAACAGAAGTATCTTTAAACAAAACATCACGTCGTGGAGCCATGACATACTAAATGATACCATTTTAAAAATTGCTGTTTTGGTGTCATCGTTGAATTTTGACTGCACAGACTGAACCGTCTTATTTTAAAAAAAAAATACATCCATCAAAACCAACCCACAGTATCAATAGATCAATAGATTATAGATGTACGAATACATTTACTAAATTAATCCGTTAAGTGAACATTTCAACATCATCAACAATCGATACAGTTGCATCGAGTGTAACCAGCTCTGGCTTTTTATATATTATTGTGAATTACCAACTACTTAATTATTCATGAGGTAAAAACAGGACAGTTTTAGTGATAAAACGATTAGTCGATTAATCAGTTAGAATTCGAATCAGAAAAGCTGATTGTCCATCACAAGGCAATGGAAATTTGTCTTTGACGTGGCTCACACAATACACAGTTAGTCGATTGACAGAATATATATATCACCCACAATTTTGATCGATCAATCAATCAATTAAGTCATTTATTATACAAATATTATAGAAGATTTACTGGCACCAGCACATTTGCTGCCCTTCTCTCTTTTATATCACTGTAATTTGAATATTATTGGATTTGTCAGACAAAACAAGACATTTGAAGGTGCCACTTACAGCTCTGGAATACCAAATGGCATTTTTAACAATTTACTGGCACTGTATGGATTTATTCAGTTTTATTCAGTTCGTATTTTACCAGCATTTGGCTAGTGGCTGTTGCTAATTTCCCACCCTGATACACATTATGTTATTAAAGGTTGTAAAGGTCAGCCAATTTGACAGTGTAAATGAAGAAACTGGCAAAAGTCATTTGACAACGAACAGAATTTTTACCTTTTTAATCACTCAAAGTTTGATTATAAAGTTGCACTGTCTGTAATTATAATGACATTTTAATGTTTATTAGTTGTTTATAAGGTGCTTTTTTTAATCCTTTGAAAGTTTATTGACCACTGAAGTGTTCATACAGCAACACTTTGTTTCAAACTTTAATTCATTCACACTGGCCCTGCCCAGTACAACCAGTGTCTTCTACTGCTGTCACAGAGCTGTTTCACTGGAGCATTTGGATGCTCAGTACTTTAAAGTGCCCTGACAGTAGTGGCTGATGAACAAGACTCTCATTCCCTTCCCCACGAAGCCAGTCTGGGTTTCAAACGGGTGACCTTTCAGACACAAACAAACTTCAACCAAACTGGTGTTTTTTTTAGATTTCCTTCAGAGAGCAGAGTGGACCAGAAGGTCAAAATAAAAGTTAGTGGATTCAAATCCCACTTCAGGAAAAGTTGTTTTTCACCAAGAAAGGGGGAAAGTTGTTTATTTACCAGCAGACTTTGGGAATGTGTTGCTACTGAACTTACCCACAGGCATCATTAAAGTTTCATCTAAGAACCACTAAAAAGCATGAGGAGTTTTGTCTGTACACTAATGCGTTCCCTGTTGCTGCTGGAATCATCATTGATCCATCCATTCATGAATTCACTCATCCTTCATTCATCCTTCCTCCCCTCTGACTGTTACTGATGCTTAAACTCCTGCCAGATCAGTCGCAGATTACTTTGTTCTTGTTTTTTTGGCTTTGGGCATTTTGGCGATTTTCCAGTTAAAAAGATCAAATAAATTTTAGAAAATCATGGTTTCTTTTCTCTTTCTTTGCAGACCTCTCTTTCAGATGAGATCACACGTTACACTCACTTTACAGCATGTTTCATCGTCAGACTCAGCTGTCATATTTGGTGGAAAAACAGCACGGCCTTGAGGATTGATAGATTAGTTAAAGGTTTTTCTTTTCTCAAAGTTTTGTGGCCTTGAATTGGAATGTGAAAAAGGTTCATTTGGTTGGAATTATTCTGGAGGAATTTGGTGCCTAAAAAAATAGTTAACGAGAATTTCTTATTTGTACAAGTCTAGTGGCTGGAGAGTCCTTAGAGTTAAAAGTTACGACTTAATAGAGTTGATTTGCAAAGAATGTTAAACAAATTACATGAGCTTTGTAACTGTATAAAGCTATTCACCCAAGGACTGAAGGACTGAATCTCCTCTACAAAAATGACCAGAATTTGATTTGATGATGAATATAAAGTAGTTTGTTTCTTGAAAGCAGTGTAAACACATTATCCAAAGTCCTCCAAAAATGTAAATACATAATCAAACTTTTAACATTCTGCTCAAAATCATTAAATACATATATATATATATATATAAAATTTGTGTGAGTATAACAGACACCATTAACTACAAGTCATCACATACAGTTACCTTAATGAGCACTTTCCTAAACATACCAAAAGTCTGTCTTCCAAGCAGCCATTGGTTTCTTTTGGTTTCTATTCATTGGAGAATTGCCAGTAACGTTGCTAGTTGTCTAAAAGATGAAGGGACATGGGTGTTGTAGGACAAGTAAGTCACCACCATAAAACTAAGAATATTTTAGCAAAGTCTGTGGAGTAGGTTTTCTTGTTTATTTATTTGTTAGTTTACATACCAGGTATAATAGAGATAAACACCGTTGCATGGGAACAGGGATGTAACTAGCCATTATTTACATTAACAATTAAGCTGCTCAGTTAATCGATTGATCATTTTGTGTCAAACTGTCACAATTTTCCAAAGCCCAAGATGACATCAGGTCAGTCACATTGCTTGACCAATGATATTCAATTTACTGTCATACAACAGAAAGACAAACACCAATTCAGACTGCTGGAAGTGAACAGCTGGAACCAGAACTTAAAAAATGTAATTACACTTTTGATTAAAGATTTTTTCCGAAGCAAGGCCATTTGTGCTCTCAGGTTTTTCTGTTAAAAAAAAAAAAGAGTATGATTAAAATGTACAAATCAGCTCATAATAAACTCGGCTTGGCTTGAGGTGTGACTGGTGATGTGAGAGAGGAAGACTCTGAGTCATGGCTGATGAAGTGATTGAGTTGTGTTGCTCTATAACCTCTGCTCCTCTCACTATCGGCTGTTTTCATGTTTCAGAGTCGGCAGTGAGGTTTGATGGTAAATCGTACCTGAAGTACCTTCACAGGATGGATGAGGACAACCAGGATTTCAAACTGTCACTGAGGTTCAAGACGTTCCAGGAGCGAGGCCTCATCGTGTCCACCAACAGCACCAACGACTGGGGAACTTTACAGGTATTTATCTCTCCGAGGCTGCATTGAAAGAGGAGCAGATGGCAGGATTTATTTTGAACCATTTGTGGCAGATGTACTCTTCTTATGATTACTAAATCACAGACTTCTATGCAGCCTCGTTTTGTTTGTTCCAAAAGTTCAGCCTGTTCCTGGATGTTATTTCTGTTCTATTTAGTACGAGCGACGCCCTCTAGCTGGCTTCACTATTGGTTTAACCCATCGAGGTGTTCGCTAATCCGGCATACTTTTAATGGTACCAATTTGGCAACGTGTAAACCAACACAGACCAGGACCAGTGTCAGATTGTAAAAACCCAGCTATAGACTAAACTCTCTAAACAGTTTATGAAATCGTTAAAATCTTCTCCACCTTAACTAGCAAAAAAATGAATTGGTGTGGTGCGTCAGCAGAGAATAACTGCCTCGTTTTGTTTCATTTTTGTTTTTTGACTGTAATATTACATGAAGATGAAATACAATTACACAGATTCAAACTTTCTGAAGTGATTTAAAAGCTGATGCACTTTGGCTCGACTAAATGATGTAGGTAAAATCATCAGCGTCCCAATGGTGAATACACTTTGAGTCAGTGGTGCTGGAGGATAAGAATTTAGCAGTGAAGCACAAATCCCCAAATCAGACTGAATTTATACATTTTAACTCTCCATCTCATTAAGTTGTGCTGTTACTGGCGGTTTATTTGCATCAGCATACTGCTCTCAGCAACACTGCAGCATCCATTTAAAACTGGCTCGAGGACAAACCAGTAAAGAAAAGACATGTTTGCCAGTGTTTGTTCTGGTCACATGAGACATAAAGCTCTCCTCTGTTGGTTGGAAATGTCATAACAGCTCAGGATGATAAAACACACAGGCAGCAATTCAATTACAACCAAACGAACAAGAAAATCATTGTTTTCATTCATTTGAATGAGTGTAAATCTTTGTTGTATTCTCCCTTGAGTCTGCAGGTAATTTATTTTGCTCTTCAAGTATTGCTGCTGGGGAGAGATTAAATCTCTTTCTAATTTCCAGGTGCTGTTAGTGTAATGTTGTTGTTCAACACTAATTTACTATCAGAACAATAAAATGTGAGAGCCGCTGATTTAATCTACGAGACTTCTCATTGGGGAACGCTGACGACAAGCGAAGCTTTTCAAACCAAAATGTTTCCAGCTCAGATTCACAAATGCTGCTGATGTTCTACTTCAACTGTGCAAACTGATATCATCTTAAATGTCAATATTTTATTTGCTACTTTGTGCCAGCAGTCACGTTATCAGCACAGGTGTCACATTTTTTGAAATATTCCTTATCTGGTGAGCTGTTCATCTTACATTCAGTGTCTAATCTGTTTGTCCTTTTCTGTGTTTACTGCAAACACAGATCCCATAATAGCAGAACACTCTGCTGTGTATCTGGGTCAACACTGTCAGCATCACACAGCACCTGTTGACACCTTGAAACTTGGCAAATAAAATCAACTTGATTTAAACTTGTTCTATTGTGGCAACACTGACATTTCAGACAACGTGCCCTTCTTCACCGTGAAATACCAGCTGTGTCCTGAGCCTTTTCATATTCTCTGTGCTGACAAGAAAAGCCAGTGTGAGAGTGAGAGAGTTTGTTGTCGAGTTAGTGATGTTTTGTTTTTTTAACTGTCCAAACCCTGCTGGTTCTCTTGCCAAATCCTGCAGATGATCACATGTCAGAGCATATCAGCATGCCTCTCCTTTATCTCTGTGTGGCAGATTATGTGTGTGTTTATGTGTACTAAATGCCTGATTGAATATCAGAGGCGGCGGTAAACTCCCTGCACACATTTAAAGTTCCACATCGGATTATGAAGCCGGCAATACACGTCTGGTTTATTATTCCCCACTTCTCCAGCGTAATCAGCTCATCAATGCCCTTTTAACTCGAGCTATGACGCCTGCTGGCTCTGAACGCAGCACGTGAGCCACATGTTGCCCTTTTCTCTCAAAATGCACGCTGAGGGAACCAGCGAGACTTCTGCAGGAGTCCTAATGAAAAACTCTTCAAGATTTATTGACGTGCTTTTTAGGAATTGTCGAGGGAAAGGAAGATTAATCTCGGCGCTACAATACAAGGTCTACTGTACTGTATTAAACGGGCATGTTGAAAGAGAATAATGAATTGTTGTCTTTTTTGAGAGACATGAATAATTCTCTAAACAGATGACAAAAAAAATGGCTTGATCCGCAGTACGATATTTCCCCTTGTGGGCTCTTCTCATTTGTGTGACATCTATGTGCACTCGAGCAGAATATTCAATCATTTTGATTCTCGGAAAACTTCAAAAGCAGCATTCAGTCCTTCCCAAGGTTCTACCTCCTGGGTTTTGGTTCTCGGCTCGCACATGCAAGAATGGGTCCCTGCCTGATTCATTGTGAGCAGAAATGGCTTCAAAAGGAATTTCTGAGCATGGTCATCTGAGAAGTCCTTCGCCTGGTTTTTGTGATGACTTCAGAGAAACTTCCTGGAGATACAAGACGCTATTTGCGCCCATCGATCCTCTCGGGACGTGAGCTGCCGCGCGTCTCAGTGGCTTCTTATAAACCACCAAATCTCATCAGTATGCTCCGTCAAGAGCCGCGTCTTTGGAAAAAAGAAAATTCAAATTAAAGTTCAGACTTATTTGCTGCTGCTAATTCTCTTTTATGTCTGTACACATCTTACTCTTAAGTCATCACCTTTGAAATGGAAATTGTAGCAGGTTGACTGAAAAGCCGCTGTGGTAAGTCAAGCAGAACGAGTAAAGGTGACTTGTCAGTGGAGGGAAAACACCGCTCTTGATGAGGAGTGACAGCCAAGACCTGACAGCAGAGCAGTTTGTAGACTCGACGGTGAACAAACATGTAGATGCACACTGGTGTGGAATCAGTGGACCAACACTCGTGCTGATTGCAACTGATTGACTTTCATGCCAGTTCAGGCTTTTATCTTCCTACGAGGAGGAAGGAGTTCAGTGTCTCACACAAGGACACAGCACAAGGAGATCAGAGAATAAAACATGTGACCTTTCACTTTTTTTTTGCCTTGCTAGCAGCGTGGATGGTAATGTCAGCCTGTCTGTCTCTCTGTCTGTCGGTCGGTCAGTCCACCACTTTGATCCAGACTCAACAACTACACTCATGATCCCTAGAGGATGAATCCTTCTGACTTTGGTGATCCTCTGATTTGTGGTTTTTAGTGAAATATCTTTAACTATTAGATGGACTGTCATGAAATTTGGTAAAAACATTCATGTCCCCCTCAGTATGAATTGTAATAACTTTGGTGATCCTCTGACTTTTAGTCAAAGTTAGGTTGATGACCAAATACATGGAAAACTAATAACATTCCCAGCTGTGTGTTCAGTGCTAAGTAGCAAATGTTAGCATGCTAACAAACATAGTAAAAATTATACCTGTGTAGCATCAGCATCACTGAAAGTCACTGATTTAACCCCATACTACCTGTTTTACATGCACAGTTTATTTATGGGACCAGTCCATTCATATTCCTGCTTCCGTGCTCTGGAGTCCCATTTATCAGATAATGATATAGAGCGTGAGACCAGAGATTTGTCACCAGGTAGACACGCTGCCACGCTGCTCTGTAATTTCTCATATAAGACGATTACGGGCAGTGTTGCACATCAGTGATCGGACTGCTTAATGGAAAAATTGGATTTTTGCATCAATGTGATTAAGTAGCTTTCTTTTATCAGGTATTCAGTTCACTGGATTAGACAAACACTACATATTACCCAAAAATGTATTACTCAATTTAATGTAAATTGGTTATCAAGACCATTATAGATATGGACTATAGATTTATATAATTCATAGGATTATATTTATACTATCAGATCAGTAGAAACAAATATTAAACTTTTAGTTGTGAAGAATTCTTACAAATACCTTTTCTGTCTAAATAAAGTTGAAATTTTAAAGTTTAAAAGTTCACTTGTTGCTATAAAGTGAACGACTTACAGTCTCTTTGAATCCAACAGTGCAGGTGTGAGGCCGTACTCTGTTTTAGATTAATTTGCATGTAAACGCAACCGCAGACGGTGAAGCTGCTCCCATGTTACAGCATTTTATTACACCACAACAAACAAGTGATTGCGCTCGGTGAAGCTTTTATCACTGCGGAGGTGCAGCGCTGCCTCCTGCATGCCCTCGCTATAATACATGTGTGTGTGTGTGTGTGTGTGTGTGTGTGTGTGTGTGTGTGTGTGTGTGCATGCACATACATTACATGCAAGCAGTATACATGAGTGTAGCAGCTGTTGTCTATTATTGAGCTTTGCACCGCAGTATTAAAGCTCCCTGCAGGAAACCCACAGCATTTGTGCTCAGGGTCTGTGATTTATGGAGCCATGAAGCACTAATGCTGTAGAACTTCAGTCCCTGTGGAGTTCGATTTAACACGCTGCCCGTGCTACATCGGCTGTGCTGATACTGTAAAATCTTCAGCGCGTCAAACTGTGCTATCTCTCTTCAAATATCCACCATAAATCACACGAGAAGCCACACCAACTCATGTAAAATAGATTAAAAGACAAGCGACAGGCGCCTCGGATGTCTTGAGGATTTCACTTGTTCCTCTGCCAGCGCTTCAGCATCTTCCCATGATAATCCAAAGCCAGAGCAGCCCTCATCGCCCTCCCCTCTCCGTGTGCTGTCATTGATCCATGTGAAGAATTTCACAGGTTCGCCCCTCCAGAATGAATCATTCCTGTTCGCATTTTTCATCGTCTCAGCCACAGGGAATTAAACAGAGACCTCTGGCAGGGACAGAGAGTAAACCAGCTTCCCCTGGAGGACACCCTGCAGAGCCTGAATGCTGAGCAACCTGTCCATGCTAACCAGAGTTTTATAGAAAGCAGAAAATTAAAAACTCCCAAGAAAGAAAAGCTCGTGGTCCTGCAGCAATTAAAAAGCAGGAGCCGAGCAGATTGGCATCAATAATGCATCACGGCTTTCAGTGTCCAATGGGGTGATGCTTGGCATTTTGCAAAATACACACTGCATCTGTATATTTAATAGGGAAGATATGAGGAGCCTTCCGTTACATAAAGAAAACATGAATAGATAAAAAAAAAGGCTGCTGGCTTGTTAGTTTGAGGAAACGCTGAGCGTGCAGAAACGTTAAGAGGCTCCCGCTGGTGTAGATGAAATGCTGAATAAATGTGTGAGACTCTGCACTGCGTGCTGTTGTACAGCAGCAACACGGGGAGCTGACAGCAAAAGCAGATTTTATTTGTAACACAAAAGACAAAAACACAGCCGTGTTCATCTTCTTGATAAAGTGTGATTGAGCAATAATTGAGCATTGAGTGTATTTGATGTGCACTTGTACTGTTGAGTTTAGCATTTGAATTCATTGCTTAACTTTTACTTAAAGCCTTGTGTATTTATTACTTTGTCATTTCTTCATACTAATCACCAGACTAGCAACAGTGATTTTACATCTAAGTGTTGTTTTGGCAGCATTTAAATGACTGATATTTCAACATAAAGAAGGCCCTAACTACATGTTGAAAAACAGCCATTTAAGAGCTGTTTGAACAATGATTATATGTAATCTAAACATCTAAGAACCCTTTCACTTTCAACCCAATTTAGCCCAGTTATAACCAAGACGTCTCGACTAGTTTCCTGACCTTCCAACCACCAAATCAATGTTTCCAGGGGAATAATAACACCAGCACAAAATTGCTATAATTGAACAAAGAAATCAATATAACAACAACATGATGCATAACCATAAAACGACAAAGTCTAAAATGCACGTTAAATGATAAGTAAGGTGATAAGTAAGAGTATGTTTAACACAACCACGTTAACATCTGTGTGGTGTTGGTCTTTTGAAAAGAAAGATTTCTGACTTGGTTATTTCTAAATCAAAAGTTGTTGCCTCGATAAACTGGAAAGAAAAAGAAAAGGAAAATTCTGAAGTGCATTAGAACTACCCTGAAGGATCCAAACAGAACATTTATTACTTGAAGCTACGGTAATAAACTGCGGCGTCACTGTTAATATAAACATAAAGATGGTTCTTATCTTTGCAGCATGATTAACATTTTGCTAACTGACCCTCATTTTCCTTCCTCAGCTGACTGATGGCGAGCTGCAGTTCAGGTTCAGCTGTGGAAACACCTCCCCTGGTTCCTTACTGATCAGATCTGATCCAGTGTCAGACGGCCGCTGGCACAGCGTCCAGCTGGAGGTCAACTCCAGCTCCCTGAGACTGACCCTGGACCAGCAGCATCCAGCCTTCACCACCCTGACCGAGCCGTGCCGAATGATGCGCTCCCATGGTGCTTTGCACTTTGCGTCTTTCGCTCAGAACTCTGCTCCGGAGGTCCACCAGCATCCACATAATTTTATTGGATGCCTGGAGGGCCTGGAGCTCAATGGGGAGCCAATCCGAGTGGGTGACACAGCAGAGTGGGCCGGGCCGGGGAGCAGGAGGGTGTTTGGGGTGTACCAGTGCTGCAGCAGGGCGGGAGCCTGCGACAACAACCCCTGTCAGAACGGAGGGGTCTGCGAGGAGAACGCCAGCGGAGGTGAGTGCACTGAAGATGACATTTGACTCCAGCGTAAAGCTCGGAAACTAAAAGAAATATATATGATCAAATAAGTAACAGGTGAAGTTAAAGTTAAGAAAACACATTTATTTATTTAGAGTTTAGCTCAAAAACATCAGGACTGTGTGGTTGTGGTTTAATGAGATTTGACTGACAGTGGCCCACCAACGTGAGCAAACAGCCCCACAACTGTCGGCAGTATTTCATTCAAATATTGTTCAATTCTGATTGGTTCATATGTGACACCCCCTTTAAACATCTGTGTCCTGCCCATTTTAAACCAGAGAGAAAAAGGTAAAAAAATATAGTGTTTCATGCACACACTTTACAAAGAGGATCAGCCACACATGGGTCATCCCCTCACAGTAATGGTTTAAGACGTGTACTATGCCCCATTCCATATTTTTGTACGGGACTTTGGTTGCATGTCATCCCCCTTTCTCTCTCCTACGGTGGCCCTGAAGTGCAAAACAGTAAACGCAACAGCAAGTCACAAAACACAACAGCAAATCCTGTTGTCTGTGGAAAGTGGGAAGCTTGAGACCACCAGATGTGGAATAATCCGTCACTGAAAACAGTCCCCAACAAACATGCACCATTTCCTCCTGTTTTAGTAACGTCACCTGTTTCAGGAAATTACTGACCATTTTTTAAATGAAACTATGTATTTGTGAGCCTTTTTAAAGATTTACATCTTCAGTAGGAACCAATGGGTTTGGAACTGAAAGCCACAGACAGATAGGGAAGTTGGAAAGTATTGAGAGACTAAATGAGGACATTTTCNAAAAAAAAAAAAAGGGATGAGACCAGAGCAGTTCACCCTCTCAGTCAGGGACAAGCCACAACTCCGCCATGAAAGATTTGTTTGGCCTGACATCCTTATCAGACTCTCGGCCCTTTAAGTGACTGCCTACTTATTACCTTTTTAGGTTATGACTAATTGGCCGACAGCATCAGTTCTTGGCAAAGCACAAAAGATAAAAAATTGGCGTCGGAGAGGTTTGCAATGTCTTGGTTTTTTGCATTATGTATCACAAAAGAGGATGTCTGGCGGCTTGCCTTATTCTTTACTTAGAATAGCAGCTGATAAGCACACCTGCAATTTTACAGATAAAAGACCAGGAGCTTTAAAATAATATTATTCTCATGAGTCTGTGGCACAGAGTGCAGGCAATATGTTCTTTTTCTAGGAGGGGGATATGAAACCAAACATAAAGCTGTGAAGACGATACAAATCTCTGTAGAACAGTGTAAACAAACAAACCCTATAGCTGTTATCAGAAACCTGCCGCCTGCTGGTGTTTCTTAACTGTGGGTTTACCTGTTAGGTCACTGAGCTGCATCATTTTATACAATAAGAAAATGTCCACTGTGGCCCTGTGGACACCAGACAGAAGGTTACAGCCAGGTATTACTTTTCTCAGGACTTTATTCATCATCATGTCAAATCACATTTCAGTTATGCTTCAGGTACAAGTTCTGGGGTGCGATGCCGAACAACAAGTAAACATGATTTCCCAAAAGATCCTTCCAGGCCAAGCAAATGTAATGAGACAGACAGCAAAAACAATGAATGCTGTGGATGTTTCTGTCTTTTTACTGCAGAATATGAAGTTGTTCCTGAGATGGTAAAAAGGGACGTGAAGTAAAAGAAAGTAACAGGACAGATGAAGATATCATGGTTTAACTTATACCAGTTCAGGCCTTCTTAGGTTTTGGTTTAACTTCCATGCTCTGATGGAAATAGTCGAGCTAAATATTTTGAAGCATTAGTTGTAAACCCAAGCAGGTCACAGGTTCCTATTAAAGTCACGAGTCATTTGAGGAGTTTTGCAGTTAGAAGTGAGGGTGTGTGAATTTGGGAGGTAGAAAAGGGAAAATGTGTCTGCCAAATGACTGTAATATAATGAATGCAAATAAGCAGAAGGATCCCACAGGCAGGCATAATATCAGTGATGAAATTGTTAATAACTGGTTTCATTTCAAACCATCTCAATTAAATATTTAAAGAATTATTTTACAAGTAAAGCAATAAAAAAAAAAGAACATGATTGTCTATGCAGAAGCGCACATACCAAATAAAAATAATACAGTGATGTGCCTTTTCTTAATGAGACAAATCAAACGTCTCTGTGGTTTACTTGAACTTTTAAACTTACACCTACATTACTCAACAACCAGGGAGTTACCTTGAGGGGTAATATACTTTCTTTTTCTGTTTCAAACATCATGAGATAATATAAGAATGAGAGCCATGTCCCCCTCAGAAAACCGCTTCTGTCTTTGTTTAACTTGCTGCAAAAATCTCTTATACTCTGATTCTGGGCGACTGATAAAACGTGACTTTTACTGTTGATGTTTTAGATCAGTGAACTTCTAAAAACAGACTCCTTTGTAGCTGCTGTACGTCACATTGTCTGTTTTTGACCAGTTATCCACAGAAGAAGAAAAACAACAACAAAACTGCTATTGAACAAGTTTTTTAGGGGTGATTTTTCTCCTTAAATATCAACACACTCTCGTGGTCTCTGGCCAGATCGGTTTGACCTTTGCTTTGATTATTTGCTGCCTGTAGGGGAAACTGGCCGTGGCTTTGATCAGTTGCTCTTGTCTCAGACGTCTGAGTGTGTTTTATTTACTCTGCAGAGCCGCGCTGCAGGTGTGCAGGACTCTTCCACGGCACCCACTGCGAGCTGGCCGACAACCCGTGCGCCTCCCAGCCATGTGCCAACGGCAGGGTGTGTGTACCCAAGGCTCAGGGTTACATGTGCAACTGCTCGCTGGACAACGCTGAAGCACGGTAAACACACACACACACACATATATTTTATTTATTCACTTTTTTAATCAGTAATGCATTTTTAACATATTCTTTACTTGCATGCAGTAGTTTCTCTACTGCTGAACATGTGTGCTGTGTAAAAACTGTCTCCAACATTCATCAAGAGGCTGTTTTAGAAGCTTTTACAGTAGATTAAGATTATGAAGCGACTCCTGACTTATAAGTCTTTTTTATAATATATAAAGATGTTAAATATTCAAAGTATCTCTTGAAGCACCCAGCATCTGCAGTGTCAGCCATCATCAGTGCTGATTTGATTTACTATTAATCAACGTAATAATAATCAGTGACAGTTTGATAACTAATTAATCTTTAAGTCAAGAAGAAATGCCAAATATTTGCTGGTAAATTCAAGCTGCAACAAACCAGATATTCCTTTGACGTTTTGTAGAATAAATGATTCATCAAAAAATTAAAAACAAGATTAATAAGTGAAGAAGAGAATTACCTGCAGCTGTAACTCTCCCAAATGTATTGTAGTCAAACAGATCATGTATACCCACAGAATCATAATTAGATACTCAGGGGTATTATCGTGACTCCAACAAGGCCAACTAAATACAAAAACCAGCACACGACCCTCATTATATGCAACAACACTGGCACTTAAGTACATGCTTGCATTCCGAAAAACCATGCATGGCCTTGCATTTGCATGTATGTGTGATTGGACACATACTCAAACTATATCACACACACACACACACACACACACATTTGTTCATCACCCCACAACCAGCTAGTTGTATTCTACTCACACCACCAACGGCTGACAAAGAGAAGTCACGTTCAAATGAAATTACAGCAGCATTTGCATATTCCTCCTTTCATTAATGCCGCCTGTGGAATTGCGTCTCTCCTCGCGGGTATTAACAGCGGTGCATGTTCCAGGTGGGGCTTTGATTAACTCAGTGAATGAAAAATGACCGCCAGTGGATCGTAATTGCAGGAAGTGGGAGTTTGCTGTGTGATTTGTAAAACACACAGATAGATGTTTTATCATGCTGTGAAGGTCTTTTTGATGCGGTCTGATGATTATCTTACTATGTGCGTCACACTGTAGTCAGTCTGTGCAGTGGACGGCAGCACATACATGTGTATTCTGATTGAATACCATCCACATGAAGCAACAGTCATCCATCCAAACGGTGTCCAATACAAAGAAAAATACAGAACTTGATAACTGAGTTCTCTCTTTCCAACTCCAAACTCCTTGCACAAGAAAAAAAATCATGAATGCTGTATTTTGTTCTGTGACTACTGGAATATACTTCAGTGCTGTACAGCGAGGGAATTCAACACCTGGGAAATGAGTGCGTAAAGCTGAACACCAGGCAGTTTTATGTAAAACAAAATGATAGGTTTTGTCAGTATAGCAGCAGCGGCACTTAGCAATCACAGCTCTGCCAGTCGGTCCTCGGGGTCGTGTTTCACGCCTGGGCCAGGAAGATGGAGGGCCGCAGTAAAGCTCTCGGTATCATCAGCCAAATTTAACCTTCACTCCTGGGCCAAGGTGGCAGCCTTTGTGCTGCTCTTCACTGTAGCACTCTTGTTCACTCTACATATTCACAGACACAGCAGTCCACAGAAGTTTGGTCATAAACACCAACTGTCCATGAGTTGCAAAGTTCAAGTGAGGGGAAAAACACGTGCATGTTGCTTCTGTCATGGGGAAAGTTTCTAACTTTTAATCCCAAATCACGTTTTCATTTCATGTGAAGGATAACTTGATTTCTGTGTAGCCTGAGAAAAAAATCCACCACCTTCAGGCCATTTAGCTTTTAACTGCATCTCAGCAGGCGAAATTCTTTTAAAATCTGTTATTTGTCAGCATATTCACACTAACCTGTGTGAAAGGAGCTGTGCAAATAAAGTCTGACTTATGTTTATTGTTTGAACGTTACCATGCATAACAAGTGTTACATTGTTAGTATTTTAACTTTTAATGTCTGAATGTGAATGTTGCAAACCACAGACTGTATATAAAGATGGACGATGCGTCTCCACTTCCTCCCACTGTACAAAAGTGAAGCCAAAATATCCCGGATACGGGCGCTGCCATCTTGC